>CM058230.1:67269918-67694846 GCA_030180135.1 Orychophragmus violaceus | reverse complement strand
AACGCATTTGACACGGATCATTTGTTGTCTTGTATGGAGAAACTGAGACAAGGACTAGCGGCATGGCCTGATTTACTTGTTCAGTTTGAGGAGCCAGATTTTTTCGAGTAGATAGATGTATTTCTTGGTCTCTAATACTGTATAATTGACTAGTTGCAGGTTTCAGAAATGGTGTCGTGGACGTGAAATGTGCCAATGGTTCTACTAGTAAGGTATGTATTAGGCTACTTTTTTTTTGGTCGAACGTATTAGGCTACTTATATATCTTTAAAAGCACTATATTAAGTTTGGTTTCCGTGAACCAAGCCTAAGCTGTTTTCTCTTACCATCCCCTTCACTAAGTCTTGCTTTGTGACCGGTCGATGGCTCAAACAAATTTCACCTTACAATCGGCTTTTATATGCATTGGAAGTAAGGTTAAAAAATTCTATTAAAATGCATTGTCATTTGGATGTCTCAGAGTTCATTTTGTTATATTCACTGTGATTTATGCAGCTCTGCGAGTTGCAGTACAAGCATTTTTGTCTAGCAAATGTATTTTCTTGATGTTTAGGGGGGGGTGATGTTAACCATTGGAGTCAAACATGAAGCAGGGGAACAAGAGGACACCGCCTCGTTTTGTAGGACGAGAAGCTGTTGCGACTACTCAATGCTTGAACGCATGGTAAAGTCTGATTCTTTCTTTGATTATGACTTTATGATATAAATTTCAATGATTCACAAAAGATCGAAACTGTTTCTTGCTGCAAACTTTGTGATATATCAAACAAGACATCATTGATCATCCTTTAGCAAGCCATTATGCTGATCAACTTTTGGTTCTTGTAGATTCTTAAAAAAAACAGTTGTTGTTTTCTTCTATTGTGACAGAGAACCGAGTTGACAGAGGGAAAAATATACGTAATGAAAGGGCTGGTACCAATAAACATAGATTCAGAAATACTTTACTTACATGCCAGAGGGTCTAGCTCAAGATTGCAGCCTTTGTCTCCAAAAGCTTCTGAAAGTTTTCAGTAAGTTTTTTTTGGTAGAGTTTCTTTCTGGAGGACTTTCCTGAATCCAGATCATCTATTTGTTTACTTTCTCTGTGTTTCAGGCCCTTTTTCAACCCCCGAAAATCAATGGCTTTAATGAATCTTGGTGAAATCCTTCTTGGAAGGTTGATAGCTTTTGTTTATCTACGATGTGAGTGCTTGTCCTTATGAAATCTTGTTGATGCTTGTTGAATCCGTATTGTATTTGATAGAATCTTCTTCATCATGAACAGGATGCGCTGCAACCTATTTTTGTGGAGAATCTGCAAAACAAGGGGAGTTTGGATATTCTAGAGCTGAATCGGTTGAGACGGGCACTCGTGATTGGTTCTCATGCTTGGGATCATCAGTTTTACTTGTTAAACTCTCAACTCAAGAAAGCCTATGCCTTTCAAGCTGCTGATGAAAATGCTTCTCGGAATCTGGAGATGCAGGATCCTGCTAAGATTGATCAAAGACGGCAGGAAGGTCCATATGAAGGGGAAGGAAAAGCTCACTGTGATGGAGAAGCTAATAGTGATAACAAAGATCATCAAAAAATGCTCTCACCTGGCTCTTCTCTGTCTGAGAGGATAGTTTCAGCGTGGTTAGGCTCGTTTCAAACTCTAGAGAAAGCTGAGACAATTTCTGAGACAAAAGGCTTGACTGATTCTTGCAGAATCCAAGTGTTGCATATCACAACTCTTGTTGTGTCTATATTGATAATTTTGCCTACATTAATAGGTAATTGATTCTAATGTAAAGTTTAAGGCTACTGCAAATTTGATTAAAAAAAAATACAACAAATTTGGTTACAAAAAATACTTAATTTGTTTTGTTAGAAATACTTATAAAATAAATAAAGATGAACATACAAATTTTTCAGTTTTAGTTTAAGGTATATATATAAAGTTATAAATAAGGTTTATGATTTTGGGTATAAATAGGGTTTAGGGTATAAATAGGTTTAGGGTTTAAAAGAATCTAAATGTTATAACATATCCTACAAAAATGATTTAAAATTTATAAATAAATTATTATTTTCAAATATAATCTTTTACAAACTTTAATCTCATTCCTTAACTTAGCTCTAACCCTATCCTCCAAATTTCAAACCCTAACCATATACCTATGCTATGAATCATACTATAAATCTTAAACTCTTAATCATAAAATTCTCTCTAAATATAACCATTAATTGTATAACATAAAACTAATATTTCAAACATTAACCTCAAACATTATACATAAGAAGAAATTGTTAGGGTTTAAGGTTTAGTGTTAGGGTATTGATAATTATTTTTTTTTCGTCCTAAATTCTAAAACCATTTTAAAACCTTATCTCTCTACCATAAACACTAACCCTAAACCTTAAACTCCTAACCCATTTCTAAATCATACACTTAATTATCAAACCCTAAACTATGAACTATAACCCTTAATTTTTATTCTCAAACATAAAATTTAAACATAAATTATGAATTATAATCCTTAATTTTTATTCTCAATCATATTTTGAATCCTAAGTCTTCCAAGAGAAGTCAAGGCCACAATGATTTCTGATCCAAAACCAGGCATAATACTGATTATACATCCAACAATCAATCCTAAGAAGACATATGACCCAGGAGGAATCATAACACATGGAGAAGAGATTATGGAGCCGAGAAGATCTAACAAGGCATATGAGCTTATCTTAGCTCAAGTGGAGACCAAGGTCAAGACATCTAGCTCAGCTCATCATCAGCATGCCACCAAGAAGAGTCATCCCCAAAAGATGACACAAGAAGAAGATACCGAAAAGGAGCTAACCATATGTAGCATCACAACTAGCTCAGCGGATAACATCACGACTAGCTCAGCAGACTTGCCATATATGGAAGCATTCACATTTGGAAGGTTAATTCAGCACCAAACCTTTACCTATCAAAACTACAGTGTTTTGAGCTCCTTTCCATCAAGTCCAGACGTCCTCAGCTGCACAAGACCACACAAGATTCTCCATAACTTCAACAAGTCACACTTACCATTTTTGGAGAAGAAAGAGATCAAACATCAACGGCTTCTTTCCAAGAATGAAAGCCACGAATTGTTTGTCAATCAAGCTGTCCCAAGGATCCTCACTTATCCTTTAAAGCCATCCAGATACAAAGAAACCATCAAGAGCTTGGATCCTTGCCAAAATTAGCCTAACGGCTAGTTTTCATTAAGTTTGTGATTTCTTTCTTGTTCAAGGTCAATATGACCGTTAGTCATGAGTCCTATAAAGTCACACACCATTAATTTGCCCACACTGAATGGTACAGTGACTTGATCGGATATTTGTATCTCCGTATCATCGTTGAGACACCTAAGTCGGTATGGCCGCAGGTACTTCGTGACTGGGAGACCTAGCGTATCAAACATCTATCTGCTAGCCAAGTTAGCACAAGAACCTCCATTTATAATGAGGCTACATACCTTGTTGTTCACGGTACACCGGGTATGCGATATACGAGTTTTTCAATTCTTGTTATATCAATCACTTCAAAACACTATATTAATCATTGTAGTATTCAAGGTTTTATCAATCCAATGGGTGTGAGTCTAGTCAAAAGGAATACATACAACTCAAAGAGCTGAGCCAAATAAAGAAGATTTTAAGCTAACAATCCTAAATGATCAAGCAACAACAAACAAGAGAGAAAATAGAGACTTAAATCAATAAGAGAAAAGGGTCTAAGATGAGGTCAATGAACTAGAACTATCAGAGATGATCTTAACTAGGTGCTTATCAATCACACAAGCAAATAAGGAAGGTTCAATGATCTATCAAGTAGCTAATCATTTTCTCATACAACTAACTCTATGCTAATCAAGCATTAATCCATTTCTCAATATCAAATCCAAGATATCATGCATTCAATCTCAATCATTTAACCATTCAATCAAGCTTTAATACTTAGTCTAGAACTCAAAACATTAGATCAATCCTATCTCTAGGCAAAGATCCCTTTAATCAATTCATAATCAAGAACAATCTATCAATTATGATTAAACTAATCAAGCATGCAAAACAAGTTCATTTGGCTATTAAACCCCTTAGACATCAATTCCCATTGGCTAAGCATGCAAAATCTCTAAATAATTTCTATCAAGCATTTCATCAAACACCTTGTGAGCATGAAAAAAGGCTTAAGATCTAAATCAACATTTTTTTTTGTAAATCTAGCATAGAGATCAACCTAAATGGAAGGATTAAAAATAATAAATCTCTAAGCACCTTTAGATCATCCATAATCAAACCCTAGTCTACTCCATCTCAAAACCCAAAGAGACTACTCACAATCATATTGATCTCATTAAAACTCATGAAGATAATAGTGGAAATCATGATTAGAGAAAATAAACAAAAGATAACAAGTACTTAATTAAAATCAAAATAAAAGTTTACAAAATATTTAAGATTCAAAAGAGGTGAAAGAAGTTCATAAGATAAAAGTTTTTTTCCTCAAAAATTAGGTTTATATACAAATATATATTTTTCGTCACAATGGCAATTTGGTAATTAAAGTTCTCCGAAAATGAGCTTGTATCGGACCATTTTAGTTGATATTCTCTTGGCCGATGAAAAACGTCCGTAGCGTGATAGGTTATATCGGCTGAAACTCCTCGATATAACCCAGCTGATAGAACTTCTGTGTAAAACTTAGTCTTCAGCGTTGACTTGTATCGGCTTGGATAGCTCGAGGGTAATAGGCCGATGGAAACAGGTGCGTGGCTTCGAGATGTTCTGATCGATGTGCCTTGGGCGATGGATTCTCCGTAAAAAGTTGGGCCTTGGAATGAATGTACAAATCGGTTTGGTTATATCGATATTAGCACATAGATGGACAAATATGGGAACATCGCATCAAGCTGGCTATTTTGTGGTGTTATCAGGCTTGGCTTTGCATGGGCTGGGATTTGCATGGGAATGTGGGCTTAAGTGGACATCTTCATTTGTCACCTGCTCTTCAAATCCCAAACCATGTCTTCTTTTGTCTCCACTCCTTTTGCTTTTCAAATCCCAAATCTCCATGAACCTACAACCTACAAGTAACAAGAAAACACTCCACAAAAAAAAAAATATGTAGACCCTAACTCTAATACACCTTAAGTTTGTAAATGCCAAAAATCATAAGAAAGTAATATAAAACATAGCAAATGATGCTAAGTTATGGACAAAATATAATGCTAAAATCCCCTAAATTATGTATCTATCAATTTTCCCAAACTTATCTTTTGTTTGTCCGCAAGCAAACAATCAACATTAAGATAGGAGAAAAGTTTGAAAGTGAGAGCTCAAAGTTTCCAAAAGTAATTGTCAAGCAAAAGTGGAAACAAAGTCTTCACAAGCAATTAAGAGCTATAATCAAGCTTACTCTACTTCAAAAGAGTTAGTCATTCTCATCAACACAAACATCAAGTCCAAAGCTCAGCCTACACATGAATTCCTTTCTTCATTCCCTTTAACATTCAATAAGCAATGGTGAATCATGATTATGCAAATCAAATGAATACATTTGGCTAAAGGTTTAAGGTCTTGAGATAAAATGATCTCAAATGATGTGTGGGTTTCAAGAACAAAGGATCTCTCAAGAAAGGAAGTCACCGATTTACAACTAATTGACGACTATTGCCAAGACCAGAAAAATTAGTCACCAAGTAGTCACTACGACTAAATTAGCGACTATCTTTGTTGGTCATAAATTAACGACTAATATACGACCATATATTGGTAGTCGCAATACAGTCGCAAACTAGTCTCTATGTAGTCGCCAATTAAAGACTAATTAACGAATATTGTAGAGACCAGAAAATTATTCGCCAAGTAGTCATTAGTTTTGCGACTAATGTATGACTAATTGGCGGGTCGCAAATTAGTCGTTACTTTTGCAAACCCTAACAAACCCTAAAATCCTTAAGTATAAACCCATGTTCGAAAACGCGCCGCCGTGACCCATTTACTCGCCGGAGAGTCGCTAGGCGGTGGCCAACCGCCGGGAGTTGATATAAATCGGAGAAAAAATCGGTCTGGAAAAAACTCACGTTTTCATTAGATTCAAGTTAGTAATCGAGTATTAGGTTATAGATCTGTGATATTTCGATAAAAACCACAAGAAAAACGACTTAAAACGATGTTATTTTGAAGAAAAAAAAGTGGAAGAAGCGGAAACTAGGGTTGGATCTGTTGCAGAGAAAGGAGGTTGAAGACAAGGATAGTTGGGTAATTTTGAGATTCATTAAACAAAAAAACAAAAAAATAGCAAAAAGACAACTTGTTGGGCGCCGAACCAGTGTGGATTAAGCCAATGGTGCACGTGAACCACTAGGCTACGATGTTTGTACACTTATTTAATATATATACTTATATATGTATATATAATTTTTTAAAATTCTGCCCGCATAAATCCCGTGTAATCTCCGATTTTTTCGTTAGGCGCTAGGCCCAACCCCGCCGCCCGACTAGCGCCTAGCGAGTTTTCGACCGGAGGTATAAACCAAAATCTAATTACTAAATTTTTAATTACTATAACATATCTAAAACTAAGATTCAACACTTATAAAAAGAATTCTTATTTTCCAAATCTAATATTTTCAAGGGTAAACAACCAATTTCCCCCTCAAAACTATCATTTAGATGTAATAATAATCAAAAAATTGATCAAATGTAATATTATGATTCATGGTGGCTTGACACATACATGAAGATTATCATAAAAGGGAGATAGATGTAAATTATGGTTTAGTTTTGGTTTACGTATTTTAATTGGGTTATAATATGATTTAGTTTTATTTATATTTGGTTAATATTTTTTTTGATAAACATTAGACAAAAAAACGGGTTTATGTGGGTTAACTTCAAACCTTAAACATAATTTTTAAAAGGGTTAACAACCTATTTTTCCCGTGAAAATTATAACATAGAATAAAATATATACACAAGTATACCCTCTATCTATATAAACACATATAAAAGTTCAAGATTCAATTCCACCCAAATTTAAAGTCCAAATCTGATTTCCTTATGAAATTGAATTTTGATGGTTTAGATCTAAACCTCTAAGTAAAACAATAAACCAGCTAAACCAAACCAAATAGTCTGATCCAAACATGAAACCCATGCCCAATTTTTAACCCATCCGACAGAAGAAAACGAAGATTATTAAAACCACCCGCAAATCCTAATTTCACAACTGTTAGAGAATCAGAAAGAACAATGAGCGAGCGTGTATTAGAAGCTGAAGTTGTCATAACAGCTTTCTGAATGGCTAGCGCTTCCGAAACGAGCGCAGAAGAAACGAAGGGCCTTGAAACACTGAAATTAGGAATGTGTTTATTGATCATGAAGGAGAAGACTGCCCCCCCCCTCCCCCCTCCCCCCATGCCACACATACCTGAAGCTGCATCCCATGAAACATCAACATGAACATGAGCTGTCTCTAACATGACAGGAAGATGCAGCGGAGGGTGAACAGGAGGTAAGAGTCGGGCGTTATGAGTAGCGTCGGAAGACTGAGCTGTTCGCCACTCCTTAGCGTCCAGGATAGCTTTCCTAACAACGTCTGAAGCTTCCAATATTCGGTCTTCAATGATAAGCAGATTACGGGCCTTCCATAAGCTCTATAGAAGCCATGGCCATAGAGGGACCTCCAGCCCCACCGGAGGAAATCTGTGAGACGAGATCAGGCCATGTAGAAGCGAGATCACTGACGCATAACCATTCTGTAGTCTGGGGGTGATATGAAAAATATTCCAAACTGCATCTGCAAACGGGCAGGATACAAACAAATGAATATCATCCTCAACAATATAAAAATTTTTACACACAAAAGCCGCAACTCCTCCTGTAGCAAGGTTGCTACTAACATGGATTTCCTTCTCAGCTGCTTTCCACAAGAAGTTCTTAATCTTAGGACTTGTTTTTAGGTTCCAGATATGCTTAAGCAAAGGAAAGTCCAAACCAGCAGGATGTGTACGATCTGTAATGCACAAACCATAGCCAGATCGTGTAGAATACTGCCCCGACTTCTCATGAAGCCAAATCAAAGAGTCGTCCAATGGTGCTGAGCTAGTGATGAGTTTCTTTATAGAGCCCTCATACTGAGGTAGTAGTAATCGAATCTTAACAGTGTCCCATTCGTTGGAAAGTGTACATAGGAGGTTGCTAACTTTCATCTCGGATTGGTCTTGCGACACCGGAACAAAAGGCGTAGGAATTGGTAGTCCTTGCAGCCATGGATCTTTCCATATTCGAATGGAATCACCATTCACGAATGACCAGCAAATACCTCTTCAGATAATCTCTCGTCCTTCTAAAATGCTGTGCCAACCATGGGATGCTGAGGCAGGGATATCGACATCCATAAAACCTGTATAGCGACAGTATTTTCCAAGCAAGGTACGAGCCATGAGAGAGGAGGGACCTTTGAGTAATCGCCACCCTAAATTCGCGAGCAATGCATCATTAAAGATTTCAATATCTCGAAATCCTAACCCTCCTACATATTTTGGAAGAGCGAGTGTTAACCAAGCTACCCAACACATTTTCCTCTTCTCCAGATTTGCATCCCACCAGAAACGGGTAAGCAGAGACTGAATTTCTTGCACAAGGAGCGTGGCAACTTGAAACATGACATCACATACGCATGCATAGCATTCAAGACTGCTTTGAGGAGAAACCTGCTTGACCGCTCCCGAGAGGAACCTAGACGTCCAGCTAGAAGCTTTCTGGCGGATCTTGTCTAGAATGGCCGCAAATATGTCTCTCTTTCTCCTCCCAAATTGCTCCGGAAGGCCTAGATATTTGTCCACTCCTCCTTCATTTACAATACCTAGAGAATCCTTCACTCTTTCTTTAAAGTTTGGAGGGATTTAGCCGAAAAGGTGATGCCCGATTTGGAGAAATTAATCTTCTTCCCCGATACAAATTCATACTTCTCATGGATAGACTTAAGCGCCTCCACCGAGCTTGCATTGGATTTTCTAAAAACATAGTATCATTGGCAAAGAGAAGGTGGTTGATAGCAGGACATCCACATGCTAATTTGATCCCGTGAGAGACCCATTCCTATGAGCTTCAGTGCAGAGAGCCGAAAGAACTTCGGTGCACAAAATGAATAAGTAGGGAGAGATGGGATCACCCTGTCTAATTCCATGTGAAGTCTTGACCATACCCATAGGTATCCCATTAATGAGAAATGAGTACGAGACAGATTACACGCAAGCCATAACCCAAGCTATCCATTGGTCCGCAAAGCCCAATTTACAAAGGACAGCTCTAATAAAACCACATTAAATCTGGTCGTAGGCTTTTCTCATGTCGGTTTTAACAGCCATGGAGCAGAATTTCTTTGCTTCAGAGGTGCGAAGAAAATGGAGCATCTCATGCGTCATAAGAACTGTGTGTGAGATTGCCCGACCCGCAACAAAAGCGGTCTGATTTTGAGAGATCAAGGTCGGGAGAAAAGGCTTGAGCTGACGTGTCAAGATTTTCGCTATGATCTTGTAATGAGTGAAGCATAACGCTATAGGTCGGTAATCTGCCACCTTCCTCGGGCAAAAAATCTTGATGTAAAGAATTCCCGAATGTCTCGGCATACTTCCTCCCCGATAAGATGCCAATAAGTTTGATAGAAATGAGCAGAGAAGCCATCCGGGCCTAGGGCTTTGTCCCCGTTAATAGAGTAAACCACCTCCTTTATTTCCTGATTATGAGGAATGCCACATAAGCTTGCATTCATCTCAGGGGAGATCTTATTGGTCATATATAGTACCCCTCCAAGAGATCTGGTCTCCAGAATGGCGAAGATCCCATATACCGTGTCTAGACACAAATGAGCGTAACTTCGAAAACGAACCCTCCCATCTAGGTGGTCCACCAACTTTCTCCGAGTTATCCAAAATTTCATTAAAATCGCCCGTCAACAGCCACTACGATTCCCTGTTTGCCCCCAAAGCTGAAATCATATCCCAAATGGCAGCTCTATTACCCAACGCAGGGGTTCCATAGATGAAAGATACAAACGAAGAAGTATCCTTAAAAGAGACTGAAGTGTCAATAACAACGCCAGGGCTATATGTTGATCATCTGTCATGAAATGGCTGGATCTTTTGACAAAATCGGGTCTCCGTTTATAAATATAAACGGGTCATCATCTAAGTTTAATTAATTATGATCAGATCTTAAGTCGGTTTTACATGGTTTATATGAAATAACAAAATTGTAAACCAACAAAACAATCCATTTGTGTGGGATGATGTTTTTTTTTTTCTTTGAGGAATGGTATGATGTTTAGAACTTTCATTCGGTGGAGAAAATAGATTCACTTTTACTTTATATGGAATTAGGTCTTTAACTTATATTATATGGGTATATATACAGATCACACATTTTCATTGACATTTGATTCTATATAATGGTTCTTTTGTGAAAATAGATGGTTAACCTTTTCTCAAACTTTATATCCCAAAGCATAAATTATAAACTCTAAACCTTAAGTTCTTAATCATAAATTATAAATTAAAATATAACTATTAATTACATACAACTAATATTCAAACATTGACATATATATTTTACATAGAATTAATTAAAAGATATTTTAAACAATAATAAATTAAAAAATCTTATGAATTTTTTTGATATATACTATTTTTTTAGTATTTATAATAAATTAAATTCTTAAACCCATAACAAACCCTAAGACCCTAAACTATAAAACAAAAATCTAAAATAATTCTTATTTTCAAAACCCTAAACCTAAACAACCTTAAAACCCTAAGTATAAACAAAAATCTAAAAATGTTTATTTTTATATCCAAAAGATTTAATATTTATAAAAAAATTCTTGTTTTCCAAATTTACTATTTTCAAACATTAACTCAAAACTTTAAATATAACACTTTAAACTTTATAGTCAAACCAAAATCATACTCTAAACCTTAAATTATTAGTCATATACTATAAAATCTAAATATAACCATTAATTATATATGCATAAAACTAATATTTAAACCATATATATATATATTACATATAATTAATTAAAAATATTTAAAATCTCAATTTTTTATTTATATTATATTTAAAATGAAGATATAATAATAAAAAAAATTGATATTGATCTCATATTGGCTTATCCAACAAGATAAGGATTAAACTGATAAGGATATATTCCTGTACATGTCAATCTTGATCTGCTTAAACTGAATCCTCGCACCCACCACTTAGAAGAAATCATTGAAGCTGCTCAAGTTCTTTGTTCTGAGTCATCTGATCTTGATGCGGTGATCACTTTGCTTTGCTTTTGGATATGTATGTTATATGAAAACATGTATCCTCGTGTTTGTGGTGATTAGAAAAGTGTTGACATAATCATTCATTCATTCTTCAAGATTCAAAATTCTTACTTTCACATACCTTGTTTAGGTTAGGATGATTGATCTCACACACTTGAAGGTATATGCAATCGATGTTGATGAGGCTGTTGAGGTAATCGCTTTGAAGACTCATATATTCATTCTGCAAATTCTAGGTATGAAAACCCAAGTCTTAATGTTATCTCATAAAACTGTCAGTATCCTTTCTGGCTTCATGGAATTTATGCAGCTTGACGATGCCCTGAGTGCAACGAGATTACAGGATTGAAGGATAAAGATCTGGATACATGTTTCTGATCCTGCTAGATAAAGATCTCAGCTATGCTTCCAATCTCCCCCCAACCTCTTTATCTCTTCTTCACAAGAAAAAGATAGCTTGATTAATCAGAGACACAAATAGACTGGCACATGAAAATAAATAGAAATAAAACTCAGGTTAAAAGTGTTGGAACACCTTTTGTCAACAAAACTATTTGGACTATTGTACCAAAAACTTGTAATGACATAACAAAGGTGAATAAGAAATGAATGTGACAAATGGGCTTTGGGCTTATGTTGAAATCCAAGTTTAATGAATGATATATATTTTATCTTAGAACAAAACCATCCGTGAACCCTCCCCCCTGGGGTTCTTAAAACATTCTTTAATATTTTTTTTTTTACAGATGAAAAAAAAATAAAAAAAGGACCAATCAACTTCTTACACGTCAGCGCTACAGTGTAAGAAGGGGTTCTTAGCTAAGGACTTCTTGTGGGAGGAGTTCTTAAGTTTATTAATTTTTAATTGTATTAGCCTAGAAAACTGTGTTAAGAAACCCCTTAAATCCCCCAATGGACATGGTCTTACATTGGAAGTTTAAAAAACTTTAGAATAGTATATATATAGACTAATATATACATGTGTTCATAAGGCTAACACTATGGTGTAAGCAAGAGAGGATGAAATGCAATATGAGGGCATGTTAGGGTCTTGGGTTCTTGGGAATGGGACTTCGGCCCCCGCACGTATGTATATTTTTTAGAGAAAATTTTGATGAATTAAAAATCTAAATGGGTTTTGGTTTTGGTTAAAGAAAATCAACTCTTAACTGAGTTGTTTTTTATTTCGGATTTTTTTAACTTTATCCACTTGCCACAACTTTCCTACATACGCGAACCCGTTACCCACTTTCTTAAAATCTTTCATTCCTTACCAGATATCTCTCTTGACCTCGTCTAAGTTGCTCACGATCTCAAGAATATCCTGAGCATCTTCCTCTCTTATATGTACGACAATTACTCTCTTTGAAAACTAGCACTTTTTTGAATTTTTTGAAAACTACAATCTCCCATCTTCTTCTTTCTACCAAAACGTATGTCCGAGTGTACATATCATCTAAGTTCGCAGATTCATTGATCGATTATTACGATCTTAGTCTCAAAGCGGTTGTATCATGGGATTCATTATCTCATAAAACCGTTACACATCGAGAGATATTTTGAATTCAGGAAAGAGATCATCTCGCATCCGCTTAATCATTTTCCTTAATAGTGTTTTTATCGGTTTATCAAACGCAGTTTTTGCTTCCATATTTTTGCGGCCTACAGTCTTAATTCAAAAATAAATCCGCTTCATTCTTATCGCTAGAATCGGATTAAGAAACTGTAAAACCTTTATCATATGATTTTACAAAATGTTTTCACACAGGGTTCGACAAGACCTATACGCGATTCCGCTTATCGTTTATTTTCTATAAAGAAATGATTTTAACAAATTCGATAAACGATTTCCGCAAAATCTATGAGCGAGTTTACAAAATGTTCTATCATAATATCTAAAACGATCAAAAAACGATCAATCGCTATTATAAGCCTATTCCGAAAACTTACTTAATTCTTCTGTTTTGTGAACAGATGTCTCTCACCGGTGAAAACAACGTGAACAACGTGATCCCACCTGTTGACCCAGCGAATGATGCGTCCAGTGAGTCGACACCCAACCCAGATGGGAATGGTCTACCACTCAATGTCCCAACGGTGCCCACTGAAGGATTATGGTGTTTGTTCAAGGTTTAATTCCCATGTTTCAACCTAACACATAATCTTAACAGATCTAGGTTCTTGCAAAACGAATCATAAAACCAAACCTGTAACATTACCTATTGATTGCACAGCGGATTGATGGTAATGACTAGATCAGTCTAGAACAGATGAATCACCTATTCCTCCTTGAGTATCCACACTCTTACAAGCAAGGGATGGCTGCTAGACCAAAGAGATGGATCAGATCAGAGAGAGATAGTTAGAGAGAGAGCATGAAAAACTCGCGGCCTCCCTTGAGAAAAATCGCAAGCCTCTCTCTTACTTAGGGTTTTCTCATTCTTTTATCTCTCATTAATGGGTCCAAGTCATTAGACTAATGGCTCATTAATCTTTTGGGCCCAAGACACAAATCAGACAAAAGCCTGCATTTTGTCTGGCCCAATTCTCTGATCCAATACAGTAAATGCCATTGCATCTTACCGTATTAATTCCATTTAACTTTCCCGTTAGCTATGGTGTGTGACCCTTCGGGATCATACAATACTGGTAATAAGTCCTAAACTCATAGATCATGAGCGGACTCTAGCAAGCCATCATGATCACCCAGTATTTATGACTTATGTCTGATCTCGACACTTATCATACTTTCTAGAGATAGTACGGTAGATTTCAGGACATTCCCAACAATCTCCCACTTGTACTGGAATCCTACACAGGACATTCCCAACAATCTTCCGATTGTACTGGAATCCTACATTCCCTAATCCTTTTGTCTCAATATCTCGATCTGGCATAAGGCAAGATGTGTGTCATCCTTATATAGCCAGACCATGTTTATCGGACCAGATTTGATACTGACAATTCAAACGACTTGGGCAAGTCCGTTTGGGAATGGCCATTCTCTTACCAGCTATCAAATCTCCGATTGGCCTAGAGATATTACCTCCGTTAAACGGCAGGGACAAATCCCATCTTGTTCCATCACTATGAACTACACAATTCATAATACACCCAACCAAGGTCCGTATAGCTCCCAGTTACGAAACAGCGTTAGACAATGATCAAAGCGCATTACTCCATGTGCAGCCACATGCATGCGAACTCAGGTCTAAGGACTATAATCTATAGTCGTATATGAGAACTTCTTATGACACAGATATTAATATCTTGCAGAGTTCTCATCTTGCGGGCCATGTCCGGTCATATGCTCCCCTACATATACCTATGTGTCGACTTTGATGCCGCGCATCTATGACCCCTCGAAACTTGGTCATAAGTCTCAACACAATCTGGTCTCAACAGGTTGTTGGTGTTCCAATTTCAACAACCTTCGACTATGGACACTATGATTTATGTCACTTCGTTAAATATGGGGTTTCAGGATCAAGTCTACTCATGTACTTCGATGGCCCATATATAGTGACATGAATCATTTTGGAACGATTATTTATATCACAGTTAAAATAATCCAGAAATCATTAGATTTCATAAACATAAAATATTATGTTTACATGAACCTTTCAAAACAACTAAGTAAAGCCCTTTACAAACTCCCACTGAAATTAAGACTACATCTTAATTTCACTCATTCTACAGCTACAGTCCGCGACTCGTGCTTAGGCATAAGGAGTGGCTTCGTTAATAGATTAGCAACGTTCTCATTCGATGAAACTTGCTTATCTACTTAACACCTCAGTCATTTATCTCACGGAATAGGTTATACCTACCCTCAAGGTGTTTGGACCTCTGATGTGCAGCTAGGCTCATCTATGCTGTGAATCACATCAAGTTCAGTGATGAACTTTTCTATCCAAACATCCTCTTTCGCCGCTTCTCAAGCTGCGAAATTGTTCAGCTTAAGTCATGGAGTCAGCAACAGTGCCTTGCACCGCCAGTTAGACACAAGATATAGCCGGACTGTGACCAGGAATTATCTTTGTCTATTGGAAACTTGCCTTTCAGACTCTATCGACTTGTAGCACCTCACTTTCTCCGTAAATCAAGAACTTATCCTTAGTATTTCTCAAATACTTTAGGATATTCTATACGGCAATCCAGTGATTCTTTGCTGGATTTGACTGGTCTTTACTTGTCTTGCTTAACATTAAAGCAACATCAAAACAAGTACGTGTCATGGCATACATGATAGATCCAATTGCCGTCGCGTATGGAATCCTATCCATGCATTCAAGCTCAGCAGATATCGCAGGACACTGTATCTTGCTTAATGAATTGCCATGTGACATTGGCATAAAACCCTTCTTGGATTGCTGATTACGTGTAGGACTTTGTCAATTTAAGAATCCTGACTTTGTCCTACCAGCTCTTTTGGATCTTTATCTTTAGATCCAAAATCCAAGAACTACGTGGCTTTACCCATGTCAATCATAAAACCAACTCCCAAGCCAGTCCTTTACCGACTGCAGCATTGGAACGTTATTTTTCGAGAATCAGTATGTCATCGACATACACTATGAGAAATGCAATATTGCTCCCACTTATCTTTTAGTAAACGCACAGTTCCACTTCGTTCCTGTTCAAGTCAAAACATTGACTACTTTAACAGAACGAAGATTCCAACTCCGATATGTTTGCTTCCATCCATGAATGGATCGATGAAGCCAACTTACACAAAATGTAATTTTTCGGAGTCCGGGCTCACTTTCGCTTCTTTGAATTTCGCAGATTCGTCGCTTTCAATGATCATCAGATCATGCGAACTTTTAATGATCATCAGGTTCAACTAATGACGAGAAATCACTCTCGGATTAGTGACTGATTCATTCATATCTGCGAACTTCAGGCTCTACAGGTGTAGATTCTACAGAAATCTGTAAATCCATCCGTTGCTCTCCCTTAACAGGTTGAGCAGCCTCCTGTATTTCTCGAATTTCTTCGAGTTGTACTTTTACTCCCACTGTTCTTCTTGGAAAGTAACTTCCCTTCTTAGAAAACAGAATGGACGTAAAAGTAACAAGCCTTGGTTTCCCTAGGACAACCAGCGAAGTAGCACAACTACAAATACTTAGTAAAGACGAATTTGGATCGATTCCAATCCACATTTACGTGGTGTCTTTCAACTGATATTGGTGGAACTATTTCAGCGTAAACTTAGATATTTTAGAGCGTTATTCTTAAAGAATATCATGGAAGATTCGTGTGACTCATCTTTAATCATTTCTAATAAGATCTGATTCATTCTCACAGAAACACCTCTAGGTTTTCAGGAGAAGTGAGCTGTGAAACGACTTCACACTCATTCAGATGATCACACAATCAATGACTTAAGTATTCTCACTCATGATCTAATCCAGAGTCTTAATACTTCTGTCATTCAGATTCTATACTTCATTCTGGAACTCTTTCGACCATGTCAAAGAATTCTGACTTGTGTCTCATCAAATGAACACAGTCACACTCACTGAAGTAATCAGTAGAGACAATGAAGTACAGGAAATTTTCTCTGGCATTACTGCTCATCGGACCACATACATGAGTATGTTCAATCTCCAATAAGCCTTTGGGCCTTTCTTTAGCTCGGCTAAGATGGGCCCTTTGTCTTTTGGTCTAGTAAGCAGAATTCAAGTCTCATAAGATATCCATTCAAATGAGCCCAAAAGTCCATAACTATGGGGTTTCTGAATCTGACTTACTCTATGTGACCAAAACATTTATGCCAAGAAAAATCAGGTTTAACTCATCAGATTTAAACCAATTGCGGTATTTATGTTACATTTTAGGCACTCTATGGTTTAAGATATAAGACCCATTCCTTGAATAGGGTGCCACATTTAATATTTCATTAAGATCAAAAGAACAAAACTAGTCTTTTATCAAAATGAAAAACATTCAAATTCTTACAAGAAAATGAAAGACAACTCTGCTTAAAGCAGGTATATTGTAGCAATTACTTAATACAAAACCAAGCCTCAAAGGCATCTACAAGTGAAAACCCTATGGCTGAGGCAGCATCCCAAGCTCCTTCCAGACACGCAGTTCCACTTGCCCTTCCTTCAACGTTCTACTGTTGCTCAGGCTCTGCATATTATAACAAATATCAGTGCCACAACCAGTATCCAATACCTATAAGGTATAACTTGAAGTAATAACATGAATACCTGAGGAAGTAGTCTCATACATCAACTTCAACTCCTCATAATCTTCCATGAATTTAATGCAATCTCTCTTCCAATGCCCAGTCTCTTTACAGTAGCAGCACTTACCAACGTAAGAGGTATCTGACTCGGGCTCAGAAGACACACGCTTGCCATGATTAAAAATCTGGACAACTTTGTCTTCACCCTTGTCAGCATTAGGTTTAGTAAACCTACCCTTCTCCTTCATGAGATTATACAGGGTACTCTTCACGTTTGGCTCAACTGTCTTGAGCATATCATGCAGTTCAGTCAACGTCTTCGTTAAGCCTTTCTTGATATAGTTCCTTACGAACTTATCATTGCTTGACGGTAGTGACTGCAGAATGATCTCAGTTGCCAATTCCTGGCTAACTGGATAATCCAGTTTCCTCAGGTTATCAATGTAACCCATCATTTTACTGACGTGAGGACTTACTGGATGATCATTTGGTAGCTTGCAGCTAGTGAGAGATTTAACCAACTGGTATCTCTCCACTCTTACCTGCTCCTGAAATTTCAATTTCAGGCTGCTGATCATCTCTATTGGCGACTCCATGTTCTCATATTGCTTCCGCAAATCTGAGTCCATGGTAGCCAATATCAGACCATGCACATCTACCGCATCATTATAATGCTTATTCCAAGCATTATATACTGCATGAGAGGCATTGGACCCGATCCTCACGGGGAGAGCTCTTTCAAGGACATAGTCCTTTCTCTCCTGCCTGAGAACTAGTCTCAGGTTCCGCGACCAAGTCAAGAAATTTGATCCGTTCAGTTTGTCCATCTCAAGGACATACCGGATCGAGAAAGTGTTTTGATTGTTTGTGCTCGTCATAGCTGAAATTTAGAGATAAATAGAGTTTTAGTTATTTAGTTCATAAAAGAGTAATCTTAATAACTTATAAGAAAACTCGCATTGCATTCAAAATTTCTTTGTTTAACCTCATAAGAATGCAATGATTCCGAGACCCATGTTCAGCTAAATCCAAAGTGGGCCACTGGCCGTCACCCGGAATTAGCTTTACTTGGTAAGCATACACACAGCTAGTTATATCTCATATAACTCTCGGTTGTGAATTGGACCCGAGGCCCAAATTCACCAGATGTCTCAAGGCCCGGGACTCCCGATGGCCCAGTCAAGGAAACCAATCTCTTACAGCCAAATAATCACTAAAGTCTGGGACTCCCAATGAAATTAGTGACTATATACTACTTTACTTATGCGAAAACAGACACCTCACACTGTAAGCCATATCTGTAATCGAATAAGCGTTAAGTAGCTGACAAGATTGGAAAGACATCCAAGCTTGATATTGTTTTTGAGGATTTTTAAGTTTTATTTCCAAAAATAAAAGATTACTATTTTGGGAAACTTTCTTATTCTAGAAACTTTCTAAATTTAGTAACTTACTAAAAATAGAAATTTCTAATTTAATATTTTATTAAATATTTTGGGTTGGGTCACAAATTATAGGCCCAATTCTTGGCCCAAGACCATAGAATTCCAGTTGGCCTAATAATTTGACATAACCGATTCGGTTTATTAATTCTGGTCCAAGACCAAATTAACTATCAAAACCATCGGTTATTTACTAAACCATACCATCTCTAAATTATTTGGTCCAACCAAATCAAACTTAGACCAGCCTTCGGTTTAGGTTAAAATTCAATTTTTGAATTTCAATCCGGTTTAACCAGAAATTAAATAATACCATGTATTAAATAATTTCCAGCAAACCGCGATTCGGGTTAACCGCTTGAACCACCAATTAAATTGGATCGGTTCAGTTAAATCCAAAACCAGGAAGAAACACCTAGTGTTTTAGCCAATTTGATTTAACTTGCGGTTTAAGGCTTTAAACATACAATTAACCGCCAATTAAATGGACCGGTTAAATCGGTGTTGTTTTTGGGCAACGAACCGCGAAGCTCGGTTTAACCGATTGACTATTCGCGGGACGTAAAATTTTAACGGGCCAAACAATCGGATCCAAGATCCAACTCGGCCCATTAACGCAATTTGTGGCCCATAATCCATCCGAGGCCCATGATCCAACAGCGGTCGCTCACGATCGCAAACGATCGATCATCGCAACCCATGATCACGCTCGGCACTCGGCATCATGGCTCACGCATTACGCACCACGACTCACGCACGATCCCTTGCCAGCCTCACAATCAGATGATCGATCTCGGCTTTAGGGCATCACACGCGATCATCGCTTGCCATGGACCACGTTATGCCCTTCAATGATCACACATGATCACGTTATCACTCGGTCTCTCGGTCACGTGATCATGCGGTCTCTCGGTCGAAGGCAACACTCGATCGTGTCATGCAACACACGCGATCGATAATGGGTTTGATAATTGGCTCATCTCATTCGATTATTAACAATGATCACAAGCGATCGGCTTAATGGCAACATGCGATTAGGGTTTAATAATAGAATGGGCATTCAATTATTAACAAGATCATTCGGCCAAAATCAAGCAGCCGATTTAGCGTTTAATGTTTTTATTAATCAATTTTCTTTCAAATCAATTCTAAACCATTAAACATTCATATGATCCAATTTACAAGAAACCTAAAACTTGGCTCTGATACCACTGAAGGATTATGGTGTTTGTTCAAGGTTTAATTCCCATGTTTCAACCTAACAAATAATCTTAACAGATCTAGGTTCTTGCAAAACGAATCATAAAACCAAACCTGTAACATTACCTATTGATTGCACAGCGGATTGATGGTAATGACAAGATCAGTCTAGAACAGATGAATCACCTATTCCTCCTTGAGTATCCACACTCTTACAAGCAAGGGATGGCTGCTAGACCAAAGAGATGGATCAGATCAGAGAGAGATAGTTAGAGAGAGAGCATGAAAAACTCGCGGCCTCCCTTGAGAAAAATCGCAAGCCTCTCTCTTCCTTAGGGTTTTCTCATTCTTTTATCTCTCACTAATGGGCCCAAGTCATTAGACTAATGGCTCATTAATCTTTTGGGCCCAAGACACAAATCAGACAAAAGCCTGCATTTTGTCTGGCCCAATTCTCTGATCCAATACAGTAAATGCCATTGCATCTTACCGTATTAATTCCATTTAACTTTCCCGTTAGCTATGGTGTGTGACCCTTCGGACAACCAGCGAAGTAGTACAACTACAAATACTCAGTAAAGACGAATTTGGATCGATTCCAATCCACATTTACGTGGTGTCTTTCAACTGATATTTGTGGAACTATTTCAGCGTAAACTTAGATATTTTAGAGCGTTATTCTTAAATAATATCATGGAAGATTCGTGTGACTCATCTTTAATCATTTCTAATAAGATCTGATTCTTTCTCACAGAAACACCTTCAGGTTTTCAGGAGAAATGAGCTGTGAAACGTTTTCACACTCATTAAGATGATCACACAATCAATGACTTAAGTATTCTCACTCGTGATCTAATCCAGAGTCTTAATACTTCTGTCATTCAGATCCTATACTTCATTCTGGAATTCTTTCGACCATGTCAAAGAATTCCGACTTGTGTCTCATCAAATGAACACAGTCACACTCACTGAAGTAATCAGTAGAGATAATGAAGTACAGGAAATTTTCTCTGGCATTACTGCTCATTGGGCCACATACATGAGTATGTTCCAGGTCCAATAAGCCTTTGGGCCTTTCTCTAGCTCGGCTAAGATAGGCCCTTTACCTTTTGGTCTAGTAAACAGAATTCAAGTCTCATAAGATATTTTATCAAATGAGCCCAACAGTCCATGACTATGGGATTTCTGAATCCGACTTACTCTATGTGACCAAGACTTTTATGCCAAGGAAAATCAGGTTTAATTCATCAGATTTAAACCAATTCGGTATTTATGTTACATTTAGGCACTCTTTGGTTTAAGATATAAAACCCATTCCATGAATAGGGTGCTACAATTAATATTTCATTAAGATCAAAAGAACAAAACTTGTCTTTTATCAAAATGAAAAACATTCAAATTCTTACAAGAAAATGAAAGACAACTCTGCTTAAAGCAGGTACATTGTAGCAATTACTTAATACAAAACCAAGCCTAAAAGGGATCTATAAGTGAAAACCCTACGGCTGAGGCAGCATCCCAAGCTCCTTCCAGACATGTAGTTTCACTTGCCCTTCCTTCAACGTTCTACTGTTGCTTAGGCTCTGCATATTATCACAAATATCAGTGCCACAACCAGTATCCAATACCTTTAAGGTAGAACTTGAAGTAATAACATGAATACCTGAGGAAGTAGTCTCATACATCAACTTCAACTCCTCATCATCTTCCATGAATTTAATTCAATTTCTCTTCCAATGCCCAGTCTCCTTACAGTAGCAGCACTTACCAACGTAAGAGGTATCTGACTCGGGCTCAGAAGACACACGCTTGCCATGATTCAAAATCTGGACAACTTTGTCTTCACCCTTGTCAGCATTAGGTTTAGTAAACCTACCCTTCTCATTCATGAGATTGTACAGGGTACTCTTCACGTTTGGCTCAACTGTCTTGAGCATATCATGCAGTTCAGTCAGCGTCTTCGTTAAGCCTTTCTTGATATAGTTCCTTCTGAACTTATCATAGCTTGACGGCAGTGACTGCAGAATGATCTCAGTTGCCAATTCTTGGCTAACTGGATAATCCAGTTTCCTCAGGTTATCAATGTAACCCATCATTTTACTGACATGAGGACTCACTGGATGATCATTTGGTAGCTTGCAGCTAGTGAGAGACTTAACCAACTGGTATCTCTCCACTCTTACCTGCTCCTGAAATTTCAATTTCAGGCTGCTGATCATCTCTATTGGCGACTCCATGTTCTCATATTGCTTCCGCAAATCTGAGTCCATGGTAGCCAACATCAGACCACGCACATCTACCGCATCATTATAATGCTTATTCCAAGCATCATATACTGCATGGGAGGCATTGGACCCGATCCTCACGGGGAGAGCTCTCTCAAGAACATAGTCCTTTCTCTCCTGTCTGAGGACTAGCCTCAGGTTCCGCGACCAAGTCAAGAAATTTGATCCGTTCAGCTTGTCCATCTTAAGGACAGACCGGATCGAGAAAGTGTTTTGATTGTTTGTGCTAGTCATAACTGAAAATTAAGATAAAAGGATTTTAGTTAATATGTTCAATATGATTAATCTCGTATTAAATTTAATATGATTAATCACGCATTATATTCAATAACATAAGTTACCCTCAATAGAATATAATGATTCCAAGATCCACATATAACTAAGATTAAAGTGGGCCACTGGCCGTCACCCAACCTTAGCTTATATCGGTAAGCCCTATATCGGCTAATTATATCCGTGATATAACTCTTGGTTGTGAATCTGGGCCCGAGGCCCAATCCACTCTGATGTCTCAAGGCCCGGGACTCCCGATGGCCTAGTCAAGAAAACCAGACTATACAGTCATGTAATCATTAATGTCTGGGACTCCCAATGACATTTATGAATCACAAACCGTCTTATCCACGCAAAAGTAGACACCCTCACACTGTAAGGCCATGAATACAATTGAATGGGCTTCGACAGCTGACATAGACTGGGCAAGACATCCAACGCTTGATATTATTTGAGGTTTGTAGGTTTATTAAAATTCATTCCCAAAATAGAAGATTACTATTTTGGGAAACTTTCCATTTTGGAAACCTACTATTTTTGGAAACTTTCTAAAATTGGAAACTTTCTAAAAACGGAAACTTTCTAACTTTAGAAATTTCTTAAAATCCAAAACCCGCAAATTTAGAAACTTCTATTTTAAGAAACTTTCTAATTTCAAAATTTCGGAAACTTTAATTTAAAATCGACTTTATAATTTTATAAAATAAATTTTAAATTAATCTGAAGAAAGACTCAAATAATTGGCCCAATTGTTTTAACTTCTTGGCCCGAGGCCCAAGAATTGGTCCATGTCCAATACATGACCCAATTGTCCAATTAAATGACATAACCGGTCTGGTTCATTAAAATTGGTCTGAACCAAAATTAATTACTACGATGACCACAATTGCCAACCGGTTATTTACTAAACCGGATTTTCTCAATTTATTTGGTCCAACCAAATCAAATTAGAAAATCCTGGTTTAGGCACAAAATCCAATATTTCGACTTTGGATTTCTTATCCCGGTTTAACCAGAATTTAATAAAATTATTAAATCTGTTTATTAAACCGAGACGTTTGATTTTTAATCAAAATTTTAAACCGAGCCTTAAACCCAACCGTATCGATCGATGAACCAACCGCATCAATCGATTCATCAACCGCATCGATCGATTCATCAATCGCATCGGTCGATGCTCTCAGCATCGATCGATGCGTTCACACGTTGAGCAGGCTTGGCCGAGATATGCGAAATCCATGCGATCGTTCGATCGATCCATGCGATTGCAGTCGATCTCTAGCGGTTGTATCGACCGATCCATGCGATCGTATCGATCGATCCATGCGATCACAGCCGATACTTCTTTATGAAAATCGCATTCCAAATCAATATAGCTTGGATTTGCGATTTCAAGTGTGTTTAGGTTTCAATTCCTTGTTGCTTAAGTGATTTCTCTTATCAGTAGTTGATTCAAAACACTTCTTAAACAAGAAAACAATCCTAAACTTGAATCTAAACAAGAAAAACCAGAACCAATGGCTCTGATACCACTGAAGGAATGTTTAGATTAATCCTGATTCAATTCTCTGATTCAGATTATCCTAAACATGCGGATCTAGGTTCTCTTGATTAGAAACAATTGTTGATCTCACCTTTTACCTGTTTTGTGCAGCGGAAAGGGAGAACAGGTCAGAGATCAGAGAGCCACCAAGGGATGGATCCTCCAAAGGTTCACACACGCACACCAAGTAGGAAGAGCGGCTGCTAGACCAAGCTGAGGAGGCGTCGCAGTAGAGAGAGAGTTGGCGGCTCGGTTAGGGTTGAAGAAGAAAACAGACTCGAGTTTTATTTATAAAACTCGTCCGGTTCCTCTCGGGCCATTTGGCCATTCGCGCACTGTGTCGATCGACACACAGTGGCTAAAACCTTTTATTCTCTCTAAGTACAGTAAATGCCTGGCACTTTTACCGTACTTCTGCTAAGCCATTCCTACACATTTTCCTGTTAGCTTAGGCGTGTGACCCATATGGGATCATATAATAGAGGCAATAAGTCCAAGACTTATAGATCATGAGCGGACTCTAGTAAGCCATCATGACCCCCAGTATTATATGACTTATGTCTGATCATTGACATACTCTTACTTTCTAGAGACAATACCGAGATTACTGGACACAATTCCAACACTCATAGATCATGAGCGGACTCTAGCAAGCCATCATGATCACCCAGTATTTATGACTTATGTCTGATCTCGACACTTATCATACTTTCTAGAGATAGTACGGTAGATTTCAGGACATTCCCAACACTCACCGCTATGATCGCTCCAGAAAAGTTTGATGGTTCCGACTTCAAACAATGGAAATCAAGGATGCATTCCCTCCTGAGCACCATGAATCTGGATAGGTATCTCACGGAAGTAAAACCAGTGTTGCCTCCTGGTAATACTGATAATCGTGCCCTCGCAAGCGTTCAGGCATGGAACCATGGGGATTTCCTGTGCAAAGCTACATACAAAGCCGCATGGTGAACGACACTTACAAGATTTACAACGAGGTCAAAACTTCAAAGGATCTCTGGGAAACTTTGGAAAAGAAGTACAAATTGTACAACATATGCTCTGGAAAATTTGCTACTGCAAAATTTCTCCGATACAACATGGTGGATTCAAAACCCATCATGGAGCAAGAGCATGAACTTCAGATGCTTTTCCAAGAGATAGCGGATGAAGGAATGAAGATCTGTGAAACATACAGAGTGATTGCTTCATGGAGAAGCTTCCCCCAATTGGAAAGACTTAAAAAAAACTATCTTGATCACAAGAAGAAATCGCTGACTTTGGAAAATCTGATTTTCAGGCTGCAAAATGAGTCCCTAAAGCGTAAGGGCAAGCATGAAATGCCCGCCAAGGCTGAAATATCTCCTTCCCACAACGCCAACATGGCTGAGTACAAAGGTAAAGGTAAGGGCAAAGGAAAAATCATTCCGAACAAAGGTGCATCTAACAAGATGGCTCATCAATCATCCACTTCCTTTAAGAAGGAAGCTCATGCGGGTAAGTTTGTTGGAAAATGCACCTAATGCTGCAAAAAGGGACACAAAGCTGCAAAATGTCGCAGCAAAGCTAAGGATCTCAAAGCTCAAGTCAACTTGACTGAAGAAAACCTGTGCGGTGGTCACTGAAGTAAACATGGCTGAAGAGTATGCGGAGAATCTTAAAACGTGGTAGTATGACATCGGTGCCACCACTCATATCTGCATTGACAGGGGCATGTTTTCTACTTACCAGAAAAGCAAGACTGAAGCTCATGCTGATGGGGAATGTGTCACACTCAAAGATTGAAGGCACTGGCAAGGTGGTCTTGAGATGGCTTCAAGAAAGGAAGTCACTTTAACTAATGTGAAGCATGTTCCAGACACGAGGAAGAAATTGATCTCTGGAACTCTGCTCAGCAAGCATGGATTCGCTATCAACTTTCAATCCGACCAGTTGATCTTAAGGAAGAATGGGGTGTTCACTGGAAAGGGGTTTGTTAAGGATGGACTTGTCAAAATGTCTGTAATAACAGTCCTCTAGAATGATGTAACTGCTTCCAATGCATTTAATAAGAATCCAATTTCTTATTTGGCTGAGTCTTTTAATATTTGGCATGAAAGGTTAGGACATGTAAATTATAAATCTATACAAAGATTAATTAATTCGAATCTAATCCCAAAATGCAAAATAAGCAAAGATAAATGTGAAACATGCGTACAAGTGAAACTCACAAAAAACACCAGCCCCTCGTGTCGAACGAACAAACGAACCTCTAGGTTTAATACACACATATTCGTGCAACTTAAAGTTCGTACAAGCTAGAGGAGGTAAAAAGTATTTTGTTACATATATAGATGATTGTACAAAATATTCCTACGTATACATGTTCCATAGTAAAGATGAAATCTTGGAGAAATTCAAAGAATATAAACTCGAAGTTGAAAACCAACTCGAAAAAAATATTAAAATAGTTAGAAGTGATAGAGGAGGTGAATATGATAGACCATTTAATGTGTTTTGTCAAGAAAAGGGCATTATATATTAAACTACTGCTCCCTATTCACCAGAATCTAACAGAGCCGCGGGATGAAAAAACCGAACTCTAAAAGAAATGATGAATGCAATGTTGTAGGAATCTAGGTTACCCCAGAACCTGTGGGGAGAAGCGCTTCTTACCACAAATTGTATCCTCAACAAAATACCGCACAAATTGAGTGGCAAAACGCCATATGAACTTTGGAAAGGTAAAGTACCTTCGTATAAATACCTAAAAGTGTGGTGGTGCCTAGCAAAAGTCGCAATACCACCTCGGAAAAGGTCTCAATCGTACCTAAGACCATTGATTGTATCTTCATTGGATATGCACACAATAGTAGTGCTTATCGGTTTCTGGTTCACAAATCAGACATACCATATATCCATGTAAATACAATAATGGAATCAAGGAATGTGTCTTTCTTTGAACATATCTTTCGGTTTAAGGATAATAACGAAATCGTGAAGAGAAAGATCCTAGCACCTCTACAAACGAGACTAGTACTTCTGGCGGTCCATTAATGAAGTGGACGAAGAAGAAGAACTTAGTCGAAGCAAAAGAGTTTGTAAGGAAAAATATTTTGGTCATGACTTCATGATGGTCCTTCTCCCAGAGAATGAACCAAGAACATACACAGAAGTCATGTCTACACCAGACGCACCTTCTTGGAAGGAAGCTGTCAATAGTGAGGTCGACTCCATTATGCAAAACCTTACATGGGAAATAATAGATCTACCTGAAGGGTTTAAAGCACTAGGGTGTAAATGGATCTCCAAGAAAAAGTTGAAAACGGATGGCTCAATTGACAAGTACAAGGCCGGACTTGTGGTACAAGGATTCCGACAGAAAGAAGGTCTGGACTTCTTTGACACATATTCTCTTATAACGAGAATAATTTCAATCAGAATGCTGATTGGGATTGCCGCCTTAAGAAATCTGGAAATACATCAAATGGATGTTATAAAAATATTTTCTAAATGGTGATTTAGAAGAGAAAATATATATATGAAGTAACCCAAATAATTTGTTGTCCCGGGAAAAGAACACAAAGTCTGTAGACTTGTGAAATCATTGTATGGAATTAAGCAAGTTCTGAAACAATGACATGAAATATTTGACAACACAATGATGTCAAAAGGATTCAACATAAGTGAATGTGATAAATTCATCTACATAAAGAATACTCCAAGTGGGTATATTTTATTATGCTTATACGTAGATGACATGTTTATTATTGGCAACAATAAAGACATGATCCAACAAACTAAGAACATGCTCTGTGGAAAGTTTGACATAAAGACATGGATCTAGCAAACGTTATTCTAGGAATATAAATCACAAGAACTTCAGGCGGAATCACTCTGTCTCAAGCTCACTATGCTGAAAAGATACTTGAGCGATTTAAAAACTACTCAAACGGCATGGAAAAACTTCTGTTGACTCTCAAATTCACTTTACCAAAAATTCAGGTGATGTTGTGTCACAAGTAGAGTACGCACGAGTAATTGGGAGTCTTATGTACTTAAGCAATTGTACTTGACCGTAATTGGCACATGCAGTAAACGTACTAAGTCGCTACATAAGTAATCCAGGTCACAAACACTGGAAAGCCATAACAAGAGTATTAAATTACTTAAGATATATGAAAAGTTATGGTCTCCACTATGGCAGAGAACCTGTAATATTAGAAGGATACAATGATGCAAACTGGAAATCTGACTCTAGAAACTCGAAATCTACAAGTGGACATGTCTTTACCTTTGGAGGTGGAGCAGTATCATGGAAATCTTCCAAACAAACTCTACTGTCTAGATCAAGCATGGAGTCTGAATTCATAGCTCTAGACAAAGCTGCAGAAGAAGCTGGTTGGCTTCGGAATTTCCTGGAAGATATTCCATTGCAGGAGAAACCAGTCTCGGCATTACGTGTACATTGTGATAGCCAATCGGCAATAGCTTGGGCACTGAATAATCTCTATAGTGGTAAATCACGTCACATATGAAGACGACAAAACCATTAGACATTTGATCTCAGGTGGTGTAATCACAATAGATTATATCAAGTAGGCTGAAGACCTAGTGGATCCATTTACTAAAGGTCTATCACGAGATCAAGTCGTAAAATCATTGAAGGAAATGGTTTTAAAGCCAATAACTCAAGAGGATGTTTGATTGAAACCCCACCTACGTGACTGGAGAACCCAAGATTTAAGGTTCAAAGGGAAAACTAAATTGAACATAATCTATTAAAGCACTGAAAGACTTCTGGTCTTTACATAATTCCCAAGATGATAACAGTGCTTACATATGTAAGATTTGTATGTGTAAAGAGGATAAGCATAGCTTTTAATGATATATCCATAGCTTTCATATATCAGTGGAGTATTAAAGATACTTCTTAAAACAAAGACTACTGGCAAATCACCTGGTGAGTGTGAAATGGGGTCGTTTCTAGGAGAATGAAAGATATGATATATTCTCCAAGTTCACTCATGACTAACCAGGCAAGTTCAAGGCCAAAACGAACACAATAGAAAACATAGTTCTACGAGAAAATAAAATTGGGTTGTAATTGTTATCTCGGTTTACATAAAAATCTGGGTAGTTAAAGACATCATGTTCACCTCCTGGCCAAGTAAATCCGGCATATATTAACAATGACTGGTTCAAGGCTGAAACATGCTATTATCTCAAACACAGTGATTTTTCGCTTATACTCTTGGAAATCTGTCTAGTCTAGTCTAATCGAGTCATGTCTAGTCTAGTCGAATATGTTCAGTAAGTCTAGTCTTCATATGTTTAGAGTCATTCCTATTTATGTGGAGGATTGTTGGAACACCTTTTGTCTACAAAACTATTTGGGCTATTGTACCAAAAACATGTAATGACAAAACAAAGGTGAATAAGAAATGAATGTGGCAAATGGTCTTTGGTCTCATGTTGAAGTGCAAGTTTAATGAATGACATGTATTTCCCACATTGGAAGTTTGGAAAACTTTAGAGTAGTATATATATGGACCAACATATACATGTGTTCATAAGGCTAACACTCTGGTGTAAGCAAGAGAGGATGGAAGGACATACTCGCACACGCTTAGACTTGGGTCTTGGGTCTTGGGTTCTTGGTAATGGGCCTTCGGCCCCCGCACACGTATATATAGTTTTTGGGGAAAATTTTGATGAATTAAAAAATCAAAATGGTTTTGGTTTTGGTTAAATAAGATTAAACTCTTAACCGAGTTGTTTTTATTTTTGATTTTCTTAACCTTATCCAATCGCCATAACTTCCCTACATACGTGAACCCGTTACCCACTTTCCTAAAATCTCTCACTCGTTACCAGATATCTCTTTTGACCTCGTTTAAGTTGTTGCACGATATCGAGAATATCCTTAGCATCTTCCTCGCCTACATATACAACATTTCCTCTCTTCGAAGACTAACACTTTTTCGAATCTTTCGAAAACAACAATCTCCCGTCTTCTTCTTTATACCAAAAGGTAAGTCCGAGAGTGTACGTATCATCTAAGTGCACAAATTCTTTGATCGACTGTTACGATCTTAGTCTCAAAGAGGTTGTATCATGGGATTCATTATCTCATCAAACTGTTACACTGCGGGAGATATTTTGAATTGAGGAAAGAGATCATCTCGCCTCTGCTTAATTGTTTTGCTTAATCATGTTTTTATCGGTTTATCAAACCCAGTTTTTGCTTCCGTATTTTTGCGGCCTACAGTCTTAATTCAAAATAAATCCGCTTCGTTCTTATCGCTTGAATCGGATTCATAAACTGTAAAACATTTTTCAGACGATTTTACAAAATGTTTTGAAACAGTGTTCGGCGAACGCTATACACGATTCCGCTGATCGTTTATTCACTATAACAAAACGATTTTAACAAATTCGATAAACGATATCCGCGAAAGCTATTAGCGAGTTTGCGAAACGTTCTATCAAATGATCTAAAACGATCAATAAGCGATCAATCACTATTATAAGTCTGTTTCGAAAACTAACTCAATTCTTCTGTATTTGTGAACATTTGTCTCTCAACGGTGAAAAACAACGCGAACAACGCGATCCCACCTCTTGACCCAGCGAATGATGCGTCCCGTGATTCTACACCCAACCCAGCTGGGAATGGTCTACCACTTGCTTCCCCACACATGACTGACCCAACGGTGCCCACCATTATGATCGCTCCATAAAAGTTTGATGGTTCCGACTTCAAACAATGGAAATCAAGGATGCATTTCTTCTTGAGCACCATGAATCTGGATAGGTATCTCATGGAAGTAAAACCAGTGTTGCCGCCTGGTAATACTGATAAGCGTGTCCTCACAAGCGTTGAGGCATGGAACCATGGGGATTTCCTATGCAAAGGCTACATACAAAGCCGCCTGGTGAACGACACTTACAAGGTTTACAACGAGGTCAATACTTCAAAGGATCTCTGGGAAACTTTGGAAAAGAAGTACAAATCGTACAACGTATGCTCTGGCAAATTTGCTACTGCAAAATTTCTCCGATACAACATGGTGGATTCAAAACCCATCATGGAGCAAGTGCATGAACTTCAGATGCTTTTCCAAGAGATAGCGGATGAAGCAATGAAGATATGTGAAACATACACAATGAATTGCTTCATCGAGAAGTTTCCCCCCAGTTGGAAAGACTTAGAAAAACTATCTTGATCACAAGCAGAAATCGCTGGCTTTGGCAAATCTGATTTCCAGGGTGCAAAATGAGTCCCTAAAGCGTACGGTCAAGCATGAAATGTCACTACAAGAAATATGAGCATTAATAGCAGTTCACAATAGCACGAATTCACAAACTGCTAAAAATAGCACACTGAGATATCAACTCTATGATAGCATTCAATCAACGCTAAGCAACGTTTTTACGGATTTTTACTAAGCGGGAAAGACAAAAATCCTTTGTGACATTAAGTCGGCCAAAAATTTAGCGAAAAAATTACTTTGGCACCAAAATTAAAAGTTTTTGGGGGAAATTTTTCCTAAGTCTTTTTCTCACATAGAGACTTTGATTGGTAACACTTGAGTAATCGGGGAATGGCGAAATTGCATTCAAAACGCGATTCCACAAGTATTGCGTTTAAACGCAATTCTACCATTCCAGGATAACTAAAATGTTACTAATCAAATTAATGTTAATTCTGCGGAAAATCTAGTTAAACCTCACTTTTCTGCGGAATGATTTTCCTTTGTATTTTTTCCACGAAAACGCAAACCTGCGTTTTCACGTTTTTTTTATTTCACAAATTTTTGTGATTGGCAATTTTTTTTGCGGAATGGCGTTTTTAAACGCGATTCCGCCATTCCGCAGCTTACCAATCAAGGCCAGAGAAACTCATAATCCCGCAAAAAATACAATACCCTAACTCATTCTTCTTCTCTCTATCCCGTCTCTTGCCTTTCTCCTTCTCAAGCTTTTTTGTTTTTCAATCGATCTCACCTTTGATCTTCAATCGATCTCACCATATATTATTTTACAAATGGATGTTCGTTTCATTGGTTTTCTCCCTCAGATTCCTCTCAAGAAACCCTCGATTTCATCTTCTATAAAATTTTCAGATCTCTGCTTCTCCGGTCTTCATCCTCGGCAAAGTAGGCGGTCATCCGTCATAGCTTCTCTTCTGAATCCGTCAGCGGCGAGTCATCAACCTTTGTGCTGCCGTTGGAATTAGCCAGCCTCTTGCTCTCGTGCTCCTTGATGTGGTGGTCTTTCTTGTCGTGCTCGGTGCGGAGGCTCCTCCACCTGCGTAGTTCGATAAGGGACAACGGCTCCGGGTGGAAAGGGCTCGTCACCTCTCTGTGTGTTTTCCATAATTCCTTCTACCCAATTCTCACCTGCGACGTGATTCTTTCTTATTGCTGATGAAATAGATGATTATGTTCACACATTCACCGCTCACAAAGGTACTGCAACGTAGAGGCATTTGGGTCAAACACATACTCTTTCAAAAAGGGAAAGAGTTTCTGGGTATGCATATAAATTACTTATGAAGTTTTAAGTATTTAGCAAAGCTTTTCAACCAGAAACGTTTATTTACATTGGTTGTTGTAGTGTTTTATGTGGAAAGCTAAACAGTTATGGTGCTTGCTGCAGTAATGAATTCAATGCTGCGAATAAAAGGAAAGGCGAGTTGTTTCTCTAATGATTGATCTAGTCACTTCTCTACTTTTTCTTTTGCTTTGGTAACTGTGTTTGACATTTAGATTATCTGCTCGTCTGAATATATTTACTATATCTCACTCTCATGACATTTACCTTCGTTCGTTTCTCTCTATGAATTCATTGTTTGATTCATGTGGTTACCGTATGACTAGGTCACTTAGTTATGTCGAAATCTCTCTATTTAACTGTCTCTTGTATTTGATCTAGTTTTCTTATTAAGTGGAAAGCTCTCCACTTTAAGTTTTGATGACTCTTGTTGTGATTGCAGGAACTGATGTTCAGACTAACGAAGATGTCGCTCTTAAACTTGTGAGTCTTTCAAACTTTGTTGAAGTTTTGATGAATCCAACTTTTTCAGAACTGAATAGAGAGATTTGCAATTCATACACTGGTTTTTGATTGTGTATTGTTGCAGGAAAGTGTGAAGACTGTGCATCCGCAATTGTCATATGAGTCGAGGATATATAGGGTTCTTCACGGTGGAAGTATGAACATTTTTCTGAATGTGTCTCTGTTTGGTTCTGAATTCTCCTCATTGGATTATACTTGTTCATTGTTTGCGTGTAATGAATACTGCAGCTGGGATTCCAAACATGAAATGGTATGGTGTTGAGAGAGACTACAATGTCTTAGTGATGGGTTTACTTGGTCCAAGCCTTTAAGATCTCTTTTGCTACTGCAACCGGAGATTTACTTTGAGGACAGTTCTCATGCTAGCTGATCAGATGGTAATATTTTTGTATTTATTGCATTTTCATTGTTAATTATGCAACAATCAATTTCCGTGTTTACAGATTAATCATCTCGAGTACTAGAAACAAGACAAGAGAGGTTTTCAAAATACTTTCATTTACGGCACAAGTTACAAATGAGCAAAATGTTCTTTTATACAAGAAACACAAGTGTGAAAACCCTAATAAACTATGCATCTTAGCCGTTGATCTTAATCCTTCAAAAACTGCAATGGTGTGAATCTGTTGTGGTCCATCCTCTCACTAGCTGTTAATCTGCAGCTCTGTGAAACCGTACGACCTGCACACTGTCATGTTTTGTCTTCCATACCACGCCTCCCACTTAATTCATTTTGTCTCTTCTCACATGGGCCTTTTCTCATTCCTTCTGTAATTGCTGAGCCCATTTCATTCCGTGGCCCATACACTTTCTCTGTTATGTTAATACTCCCCTGCAAACTTATGGTGGGAAGAGTTCCAACACACAGTTTGGATCTCCAATCAACAAAGGCACCGCGAGGCAAGGATTTAGTAAACATATCTGCAATTTGATGCGTAGTAGGAATGTGTTGAATCTCAAGCAGTCTAAGAGAAACTCGCTCACGAGTATAATGATAGTCGACTTGAATATGTTTCAAGCGACTATGTGTGCCTAGATTTGCAGAGAGCTGTACTGCAGACTTGTTGTCGCAGCGAAGAAGAGAAGGCTGCTTTTGTGGAACATGCAGATCACGGAGGATGGTATTACCCCAAGTGAGTTCAGCAGCAGTGTAGGCCATAGCACGGTACTCCGCTTCCATAGAGGACCGAGAGACCGTAGGCTGACGCTTTGCACTCCAAGAGACCAATTTGGAACCGAGGAAAACACAGAACCCAGTAGTGGAACGACGAGTATCTTGACACCCGGCATAGTCACTATCATTATAGGCATGAAGATCGAGAGTTCTATCCTTGAACAAGTGCAACCCATAAGCCAAAGTCCCCTAACATACCTCATAATATGCTTCAGCAGCTGAAAGTTAGTATATGTAGGGGAATGCATTCTTTGACAAATAAAATTAACGAAGAATTGTATATCAGGTCGCGTTAAGGTTAAGTATGGTAACTTACCCGCCAGACTTCAAAAATATGTTGGCTCCAGAAACAGATTCGTATCTTGGAATGCAGCATCTAGTCGAGTAGGTAGAGGTGTAGCAACTGAATTAGCTTCAGCCATTGCAGCAGAGACCAAGACCTCCTCTGCATATTTTGTCTGATTCAAAAACATTCCCTTCTCATGATATTGGATATGAATACCAAGAAAATAGTGCAATGGACCGAGATTATTCAAAGAAAACTGAGAGCTCAAACTCTGAATCAGTGAAGTAATGAGAGCTGGTGCATCACCCATAAGCAAAACATCATCCACATATAACAGAAGCACCAGATTCTGATTACCATGATGATAAGTGAATAAAGATGGATCAGACTTAATATAGACAAAGCCAAACTCAAGCAAGAAGGCACTAAACTTATCAAACCAAGCATGTGGAGCTTTTTTAAGGCCATAGAGAGCCTTTCTCAATCTGTAAACATGAGAATGATGAGCAAAACTCTCAAAACCAGGTGGCTGAATCATGTAAACTTGTTCTTGGAGCTCGCCATGAAGAAACGCATTCTTTACATCAAGATGTGTAACCGTCCAGTTCTTTACAGCAGCAATCAACAGACATATACGAATCGTGGATGTACGAACTACTGGGCTATAAGTTTCCACATAGTCCACACCTTCTTCCTGAGCAAACCCTTTCACAACAAGCCGAGATTTCAGCTTATCTAATGACCCATCAGCCTTTAACTTGAAAGTAAAAATCCATATGCACCCAAGAACATTCCGATTAGGTGAAACAGGTTCTAAATCCCATGTTTTGTTAAGAACCTGAGCTGGAATATCTTCTTCCATAGCTTGGCGCCATCCATCATGTTTTAAAGCTTCTGCAACAGATTTTGGAGTCTGAGGCAGTGAGGTAGATATAAGGGCATATCTAGTGTCATTGAGCTTAACATTAACCGATCTAGCAACATGAAGAGAGGTAGGAAATGGATAAAGATCTTCAGCAGCCATCTGGACCTGTTAGGGTTCTTACTGAGGCTCTGATACCATACTAGAAACAAGACAAGAGAAGTTTTCAAAATACTTTCAATTACGGCACAGGTTACAAATGAGCAAAATGTTCTTTTTATACAAGAAACACAAGTGTGAAAACCCTAATAAACTATGCATATTAGCCGTTGATCTTAAGCCTTCAAAGACTGCAATGGTGTGAATCTGTTGTGGTCCATCCTCTCACTAGATGTTAATCTGCAGCTCTGTGAAACCGTACGACATGCACACTGTCCTATTTTGTCTTCCATACCACGCCTCCCACTTAATTCATTTTGTCTTTTCCCACATGGGCCTTTGCTCATTCCTTCTGTAATTTCTGAGCCCATTTCATTACGTGGCCCACACACTTGCTCTGTTATGTTAATATCGAGTTCATCCATTCTAAGTTGTATCATCACCGTGATATAAAGCCGTATAATTTTCTCATGGGTTTAGGAAGGCGGGAAAATCAGGTTATCTATCTTCTTTATAAGCTCTCAGTTAGATGTTTGCCTTAGTATGTACTCTGGTTTCGGGATTTCACTAGTGTGTGACTTTTTTATTCTCTTTTACATAGGTGTACATCATATACTTTGGCTTGGCTAATAAATATAGAGACAGCTCAACTCACCGACATATCCCATACATGTAACAAAGCTTTCATGTCTGAGATTCAGCTAACTGGATATTAAATTTAGTATATTTCTAAGAGTGAGTTTGTTATTGATGTGTCTTATTATTCAGGGAAAATAAAAGTCTAATTGGTACTCCGAGATATTACAAGAAGGCTTGAAGCATAGAAGTTCTAGTTTATTTTTCTTTGATCACTAGTTAGTATTTTGTTTTGTTTTTGTTTTTTTTTTGCTAGAGGATATTTACTTAGATTTGTTTTGTTATATTTTTTTTTCCTAAACAATGTTGATGTAAAACATGGGTTATTAATAAAATCATATTTTAATCCAAATTTCAAATTTAGTTTTTTCTTATAAATCTAATTGATACAAATATATATATATATTACCTATTATGGCGCTTATTGTTTGTTATCAATGTACATATTTCTTGTAGTGTGTCCACCAAGGCTGAAATGTCTCCTTCCCACAACGCCAATATGGCTGAGTACAAAGGTAAAGGCAAGGGCAAAGGAAAAATCATTCCGAACAAAGGTGCACCTAACAAGATGGCTCCTTAATCATCCACTTCTTTTAAGAAGGTAGCCCCCGCGGGAAAGTTTGTTGGGAAATGCACCTACTGCAGCAAAAACGGACACAAAGCTGCAGAATGTCACAGCAAAGCAAAGGATTTCAAAGCTCAAGTCAACTTGACTGAAGAAAACCTATGTGTGGTGGTCACTGAAACAAACGTGGCTGAAAAGAATGCGGAGAATCTTAAAACGTGGTTGTATGACACTGGTGCCACCACTCATTTCTGCATTTACAAGGGCATGTTTTCCCCTTACAGAAAAGCAAGACTGTAGCTCACTTACTGATGAGGAATGTGTCACACTCCAAGATTGAAGGCACTAGCAAGGTGGTCTTAAAGATGACTTCAGGAAAGGAAGTCACTCTAACCGATGTGAAGCATGTGCCAGACATGAGGAAGAACTTGATCTCTTGAATTCTGCTCAACAAGCATGGATTCGCCATCAACTTTGAATCCGACCAATTGATCTTAAGAAAGAATGGGGTGTTCATTGGAAAGGGGTTTGTTAAATATGGACTTGTCAAAATGTGTGTAATGATAGTCCTCAAGAATGATGTAACTGCTTCAAATGCAATTAATAAGAATCCAGTTTCTAATTTTGTTGAGTCTTTTAATATTTGGCATGAAAGGTTAGGACATGTGAATTATAAATCTATCCAAAGATTAATAAATTGGAATCTAATCCCAAAATGCAAAATAAGCAAAGATAAATGTGAGACATGTGTACAAGCAAAACTCACAAAATACCACCCCCTCGTGTTGAACGAACAAACGAACCTCTAGGCTTAATACACACAGATTTGTGCGACTTAAATTTGGTACAAACTAGAGGATGTAAAAAGTATTTTGTAACATTCATAGATGATTGTACAAAATATTCCTACGTATACTTGTTATGTAGTAAAGATGAAGTCTTGGAGAAATTCAAAGAATATAAACTCGAAGTTGAAAACCAACTCGAAAAAATATTAAAATAGTTAGAAGTGATAGAGGAGGTGAATATGATGGACCATTTAATGTGTTTTGTCAAGAAAAGGGCATTATACATCAAACTATTGCACCCTACTCACCAGAATCTAACAGAGCTGCGGGACGAAAAAACTAAACTATAAAAGAAATGATAATTGCAATGTTGCAGGAATCTGGGTTACCACAGAACCTGCGGGGGGGAAGTGCTTCTTACCACAAATTATAATCTCAACAAAATACCGCACAAAGTAACTGTCAAAACGCCATATGAACTTTGGAAAGGTAAAGTACCTTCTTAAAAATACCTGAAAGTGTGGGGGTGCCAAGCAAACGTCGCAATACAACCTCCGAAAAAGGTCTCACTCGGACCTAAGACCGTTGATTCTTCATTGGATATGCACACAATAGTAGTGTTTATCGCTTTCTGGTTCACAAACCAGACATACCAGATATCCATGTAAATACAATAATGGAATCAAGGAATGTTTCTTTCTTTGAATATATATTTTCATGTAAGGACAAAAAACGAAATCGTGAAGAGAAATACCCTAGCACCTCGACAAACGAGGCTAATACTTCTGGTGGTCCATTAAATGAAGTGGACGAAAAAGAAGAACTTAGACAAAGCAAAAGAGCTCGTAAGGAAAAATATTTTTGTCCTGACTTCATGATGGTCCTTCTCCTAGAGAATGAACCAATAACATACACAGAAGACATGTCTACACCAGACGCACCTTCTTGGAAGGAAGCTGACAGTAGTGAGATCGACTCCATTATGCAAAACCATACATGGGAAATAATAGATCTACCTGAAGGGTTTAAAGCACTATGGTGTAAATGGATCTCCAAGACAAAGTTGAAAACGAATGGCTCAATTGATAAGTACAAGGCCAGACTTGTGGTACAAGGATTCCGACCGAAAGATGGTCTTGACTTCTTTGACACCTATTCTCCTGTATCGAGAATAACTTCAATCAGAATGCCGATTGGGATTGCAGCTTTAAGAAATCTGGAAATACATCAAATGGATGTTAAAACTGCTTTTCTAAATGGTGATTTAGAAGGGGAAATATATATGAAAAAACCCGAAGGATTTGTGTCCCAGGAAAAGAACACAAAGTTTGTAGACTTGTGAAGTCATTGTATGGACTTAAGAAAACTCTGAAACAATGGCATGAAAATTTTGACAACACAATGATGTCAAATTGATTTAGCATAAATGAATGTGATAATGCATCTAGATAAATAATACTCCAAGTGGGTATATTTTATTATGCTTATACGTAGATGACATGTTGATTATTGGCAGCAATAAAAACATGATCCAACAAACTAAGAACATGCTTAGTGGAAAGTTTGACATGAAAAACATGGGTCTAGCAAACGTCATTCTAGGAATAAAAATCATAAGAACTTCATACAGAATCATTCTGTCTCAAGCTCACTATGTTGAAAAGATACTTGAGCAATTCATAAACTACTCGAACGGCACAGCAAAAACTCCAGTTGACTCTCAACTTCACTTGACCAAAAATTCAGGTGAAGATGTGTCACAAGTAGAGTATGCACGAGTAATTGGGAGTCTTAGGTACTTATAAAAAAAAAAATTAATTGGTTTAATATTTGTAATTAATAACTGATATTCGTATTATATTTAGTAATAAATATAATTATTTAATTTTATCATAATTTTTATTTTTATGTTAATATTATTTTTATCAAGAATCATACGATAGTCGCAAAATAGTCACTCAATTTTACGACTATTTGGTGACTACAGTTATCCGACTGCATATGGATCCAGTCTTTAGTCGCTCAATTGTCACCAATATAATCATAAATTAGTCACTATATGTTGCGACTACGCTACGACTATTATAAGACTAATCATTTTAGTCGTAAAAATAGTCGTAAACCAGCGACTATTTTTACGATTATCCAATTTAGCGAGTAAGAATTTACAACTACTATATTTACTCGCTATTTAGTCGTAAAATCTCGTTTAACGACTATTTTGTGGCGACAAATGCAGTCACAAAATGATGTTTTCTTGTAGTGAATGAACAAGATGAATGAAGTGCAGCCGATTTAATCCTAGCAAGCTCTACAATTTTTTTTGAATTTTTATGATGCATATAAGATGCTGAACTAATAAGCAAGTTATAAAATGCAACCAACAAAAAGAACAACTCACACAAGAATGTTCGAAGATGACAGCAACCCGCAGTTTTAAACCCTAACAACCTAGTCCGGTCTCAACTCAAACTAGTAACCTAACAAACTTTTTTATGCAAACAGAGTGAATAACTAACAACCTAAATCAAACTAGAACCGAAACCAACAGCTGATACAAGCAAGAACAAGCCGCAACAAGCAACAACACAATTCGGTTCAAGCAAACCCTAATATTAGTGTAATGATATGCGGACAAATCTATTAAACACAACTTAGATGATTTTTTTTTATGATGATAATGCAACAATAAAGAAATGAACAAGCTAAAACATACAAACTAGAGTAATTGTTTTATTGATTTTCGATTTATAAAAGCAAAACAAGCAAAGAACAAAAACAAAAAGTGCAAGGTAACGATGTAACCGATTGGTTTCAAAAGCCTAAGCTCTGATACCTGATGATGTAAGCCTCAAGATGAAGCTCACAAGGGACCGGTTTGGTGGCACAAAGAGCTGGTCTGAAGATGCTCTCTCCTTGGACGGTTGAATATATGGGCGGAAGGTGGGGCTTAGTAGCTGGCCTGAAGGCGCTCTCTGCATGGGCTGGTGGATGGAATGTGGTACGAACACGAACAAGTAACAAGGATGATTCTCGGATGCAAGGGGCAACCACGCAAACAACCAGAATCGGCGGCCGTCAAAGGCAAAGGACTTTAGGGTTTATTTATTGATTAAAATTGACATGCAACTAAAAACTACAAGGGCCTTTTATAGCCTAGGTCTTTGGTTTAATGAAATAAAAGACATGGGATTTAAGGCCTTAAACAAAAATAAAGAAAGAAACAAAGACCATAGGGCTGCATTGTAGACTAAGGCCGGATGGGCCGTGCTCTTTGTCTAATGAGCCAGGTCTTGGATTACCTCGTTAAAAACCTTTCAAACAAAACCCATTTTGGAAAAAACCTTGCAAGGGTGAAAAAGTATAACCTTTGGCCAGATAAACGGCACAGTCTAAGGATCAACGACTCTGATGGTGAAGATCATTGATGTGTTGTTGATCTTAATCAATGGCAAAACGGATGGTCCTGGTGTGAATGTGTGGTCGTGATATGGATCGGTCGTCTCGGTGGCTTTGTTTGGGCTTGTCTCAGACATCTTTCGGGCCAATTGATTTAGGATGGTTTGATCATTGTCTAACTAGTCCAAGTGCTTTGTAATGTCTTCTATGCTACTCTTGGTGATCAAATGTTCCATGGCTTGGTTAAATCTCTCTGTAAGCTTCCTTTAGCTAAACTGGGTCTGTGGCACCTTCACTGTGGTCGGGAATGGCCCGGCCTGATCCGTCTTGTCCATCTCGGTCGGACCGATGTCCTCATCAGAGAAAGGACCACGGACGAAGAGTTAGTCTTGGCAAAAGACCACTAGATTTCGACCTCCGTAACCGAAAGTTCAATGCCGACGAGATCTAGGGTTATGGGGGTGGCAAAAGTTTGAGAGAGTTTACAGAGAGGCAATGATTAGGCCTTTTAAGTATCACATGTTACTTTATAAGGCCGATAATTTTACTTATCACACTTTCTGTATTGAAGTATATGATGCAGAAATAACAAAAAAAATAAAAAAAAAGTATATGATGCATTAGTAGCGTTTTTGTTTCTTACATCTCAGACGAATGTATTTTCCTTATTTTTACACTATAGTTTAATTTTTCTAATTTTTTATTAGTTTGGAACAAGAAGAATTCCATTAAAATTTAGAGTGATGTGAGAGTATTCAAATGAAACATTTGAATGGGCTTCATTTTATAGGGTTTTACATTTTAAAAAGAAAATCAATTGTTTATATGTATAAAAAGTTAAAGTTTTATAGAAATTATTAAAAGCTATTTATACAAAAACTAAGTTTTGCAAAAGAGTATTTAAATATCATATTATTATAATTTAGTTATAAAATATTTTATGCGATAAAAATTATGATTGTTTTATATTTATTTTAAATATGACCCCCAAAATCTCATGTTTGAAAACGTATATATTACTAATTAATGTAAATATTCCGTTTAAATACACAATTCACTGGATTTGTGATCATTTTTTATTGCACATATATATTACTCTTGATTTCCCTTTTGAAACGTATGTTTCGATGCATACTTTGGAAAAGTATTTTCTCAGGTTGTATTTTGACGAACAAAAAAAAATTCACGGTTTGTAGCACCAACTCATTCGTTCGTACCCGCCGTATCTTTACACGTTGTTATAGTTCATGTATAAATGAGCCTTTATGGCCCACTGTCCATGAATTATTTATTCAATCCGTTAAACGAAGTAAATAACTGTTGGAGTCAATATTAGCATCTTTTCCAAAAGATTCATTTAGGAATTTAGGTCGGTCCAATAAAGAAAGTCAATTCAAATCCTAATCTGAAAAATCACGGCTCGGCCGAGCGATTTGGCATAGCTAGGGTTATGAAGGAGGAGAAGAATAAAAGGAAAGCGGCGCGCGTGGCAAACGCGCCTGGTAGAGAGATAAATTTGGGGCAACTCAAGCCGAGATAATAGGAAAGATTCGGAATTATCTCTCGTTTTCCTATTTTATGAAACCGACTTTGTAAGCCTATATAAGGGCAACCACGTTCTTCAATAAAATCATCCGATTTTCAATATAATTTTTCTGAGAGTTCTTAACAAAAACCTAATTACTCTCCAACGACCCAAACATCTTTCTCAGCCGCTTTCTTTCCTTCTGGAAAACTAGCGAACCCCTAAATTCTATTCATTCTCGCAGAGTTCTGAAACTCTTCTTTTAGAATCCCTCAAAAAACCCTAAAACTCTTTCTATCTTTGGATATGCCGAGTTATGAAATCAACAATTGGTGCCGACTGTGGGGATTTCTTAAAGAAATTTCCGAACACGAGATATCTGGAAACAATGACGACATCGATCCTAAGGACAACCCTAGGGTTGATTGTGAAGGAAGTGATCCCGAACTAAGTGATTACGACGATGAGGAGACCGGGGCACTCAACTGCAAACCTCCACGAGGCTCCAAGTCTGGAAAAACCCAAGGAGACGGCGTACATAAACCGCCAGTCGACGATACGACATAACAAGTCGACCAAGACTCCGTTCTAGCCACTCTAATGGCTAAAATCGATTCCCAGAACTATTTGCTAAAAGAGTTTTCGGAAAGAGTCGACCAGTTGCAGACTGAGCATGACAAAATTCGCTCCGATCAACAGTCGAGGAAATCTAAACCTGTCATTCCTCCTAAGGCCAAGGAAAACGTCGTTAGGCGACTAATATACGATACGCCTGAAGGAGATTCGGACCGAGAGCAAGATCGGGACAGCGAACCCAAGAAAGACTCACACCGAGGGCGAGATGAGGAGGATAAGCATGAGCGAGGCTCGCATTGAAAACGGGACTCAGATAAACCCAAGCGGGGCTCACGTCAGAAACAAGATAGCTAACATCAAGAGCGATACTCGCCTCAAACAGACCTAGATGATGAATATGAACGAAACAAGCACGAATCTCAGCATGACCGGGGTTCACATCGCAGAAGAAGCTCGCATCGAGAGCGTGATTCGCGCCGGGATCACCATCGCCACGAGCGAGGCGCATCCCACGAGGAGATCCATGAAACACCTACCCGGGGGCAAATCCTAGCCGAGTCGAGAAAAAAATTGACCGAGCTCAGAGATACCCTCAAGGAACTCAAGGTCGAGGTTCACAGCGTCAAAGGATCCGCCCCAGAGATTGACCGAATCATCGAGGAAACTCAGAGGACGCCTTTCACTTCACGTATCACGAATACATATGTCCGACAAAAGGAAAAAACTCAAACTGCCAACATACAACGGTACAAAAGATCCCGCTTCTCACTTGACTACTTTCAAGATTATGGCGGCGAAAGCACGATTCTCATCGACCAGTAAACCCGATATCGGCTTTTTCCAGCTATTCGCTGAAACTCTAGAAGGAGATGCGTTGACATGGTTCTCTCGGCTTCCGCCTGAATCAATCGACAGCTTCTCCGACTTGACATGAGCATTCATAAGACATCACTTCGCATACGTAAACAAGGATGCCTCGCTGAACACATTGATGTCCATGTCGCAAGAGAAGAAAGAAACATTGCGGGCCTTAGCAACCATCACACACGCGGAAGCCCCAGATAAGTTTACTATCGCGGCTCTAACAAACGACGTACGGCACGAAACCCCCTTCTACCAAGATATGGTTCTCAACCCGCCGCTGACCATCGAAGATGCCCTTCACTGAGCAAACAGATTTATCGAGTTTGATGAGAAAAAAGTGGCCTTGGCTAAGAAATTTGGCTCCACTAAGCAAACCGATAAGAAGGAAGATCGAGAGCCGAGACAACATTATGAGAAAGGAACGAAGACGACAATGGTGGTCGGCAACTCTGGAAGTCAACGTCCATCCAAACCTTGGAACAAGTGGAGCAAGGAGGACAAGGATACAGCGCCTCAAACTGCTTCCGAGTCAGAAGAAAAGTATTGCGAGTATCACAAAACTACTTTGCAAACCATTTCAGCATGTTGGACTCTCAAAGATGCACTATATGCCCGACTCAAGAGCGGCAATATTAAGGCATCTATCGATGAATTAGGGAAGAATCACAACGAAGCCGGGAAGAACAGGTCGGTGATCAATCACCTAAACAAGGCAAACAGCAACGCCGCATTAAAAGCGTAGCTTCAAAACGCGACCGTGACAACCAGGAGGAAGAAGAAGGAGAAGCTCCTAAAGTCATGCGAAGAATCAACATGATAATGTGTGGATTAATTTCCGTTAACGACTCGGTTCGGTCGATCAGAGGATACGAGCGCATGGCATTGGCCGCACAAAACACACCACAGCCGATCCTCTGTGACGAGCCCCTTGTTATTTTTACCGACCAGGATCTTTGGGGAACTCATTATCCCCATAACGATCCGTTGGTGGTCGAGCTCCTCATTGGAAGCTGTCAGGTATCTCGAATCTTAGTTGACACTAGCAGTTCAATCGATCTAATCTTCCTGGATACGTTGAAAAAGATGGAAGTCAAAGAAGAAGACATAAAGCAAAAGGCTAAGACGCTCACCGGTTTCACAAGCGAGACGACATATACTATCGGAACAATCAAGTTGCATGTTTACGCTGGTGGAGTCAACAAACTAGTAAAGTTCCATGTTATTGACAAACCAACTATTTACAATGCCATTCTCGGCACACCTTGGCTATACAGCATGAAGGCGGTATCTTCGCCCTACCATCAATGTCTGAAGTTCCCTTCGCCTAAAGGAGTTCAAACAGTGAAAGGATGTCAGAGAGAAAGTCGGTCATGTTTCGTAAGAGAACACAAGATGAGGGTGCCGTCATGCATGATTAATAACGAGAAAGGCAAGAAAGGTCCTGAAAGGGAACTCATTCAGCAGATCGTCATCGACAATTCTGATGCAAGCAAATGCGTAGGAATCGGAGCCGAACTACCAGATGATATTAAAAACGAGGTGATCGCATTCCTGCAGAAAAATGTGTCGACTTTCGCCTGGTTGGTAAAGGACATGAAAGGTATCAATCCTTCCATCATGACCCATGAACTCAACGTGGATCCGACTTATAAGCCAATTAAGCAGAAGAGGCATAAGCTCGGTCCCGAAAGAGCTAAAGACGTCAATGACGAGGTTGACAAACGTCTCGATGCCGGTTCGATTCAGGAAGTTAAATACCCTGACTGGCTAGCTGTAACGCCCCTTTCCCATTATCCGCTGACCGTCGAGCTGACCGGTCAACAATCAAACAAGAACATGACCAAGTCGAACCCGATCAAGTCAAACAGGAAAAGTTTGCCACAAGACGAAGCCAGAGACAGATCGGTTTGAGACAAAGGTGCGCACTAACTCGTCTTGGACCCTGCTATCCTCACTTCCGTAGTACAAAGCTTCACAACTTGTACTACCTTCGTGAGTTAAGTCGGTTCGGACTAAACACAATATCAGAGAAGCATATTCATTTCTGAGTAAGTCAAACGTTACATAACGTTTAACCGTTTTTAGAAATCAATTTGCCAATCAACAAGAACAACACACAAATCTCAATACAAAATTTGCGCCAAAGCCGAACCGAAGGAAAATCCAAAATCATCAAATCAAACTCCCGCGTCCGTCGCTGCTAAACCTGAAAACACACAAAAAGAGTCTAATGAGCGATCTAAGACCACCCAGCGAGTCGGTTCCCCACTACGGCTTCTATTCTATCTAACATCTACAGATTCCCGCCCAAAAACCCCCCAAAATAACAAACAACACAACAAACAGCCGATCACGCACTACCACGTCGTGTCAAGCCCACAACACACAATCAACTGCCAAAAGAAAGAGAAAGCGATTATAGGAAATCGAAAGCACTGCGGCACATGTTCTCGATTGAGACTCGATCTATCTATCGTGCCATACCAATCACATCAACACCGGGCCCCTACGATCTCGATAACTTCCATGGGTTTACATCGTCACCGACATGGTAACCAACCCACGACTCCTAGACGTAAACACGAAGTCTCACGACCTAGGACATTGTTCTCAGCCCGTCGATATGCAGTGACTCGAGGTACCCCACTATAACCTAAGTTTCCATGCGATTTGGCCCTAGGACATGACCCCGTATTCTCCGAATCACATACCTACCGGCGTCACTCAGTAAGTTAACGCCATAACCGGAATCACCACCCGAAGGCCCACGATCCGATTAGGCAACTACACGAGGATCCAGTCGGGTCGGAAGTACCGGAACGTAACCAAATACCTAGACTTGCGGGATCTAACGCACCCTAGAGTCCTAGTGCAGAAATGTAAACACGCAGACTCGCTCGGACTCTAGCAATCATACTCAATCAATAACCAACAATAATCTCAACAAAATGTCCCGCAAGTCTACTCACACACACCAACACCTTCACCCTGAATCGGTGCCGTACCAAGTCAGCGGCTACGACTTAACCGGTCCCGTGACCGAGTTAAGTATCCACACGGATCGCTCGGCCCAACACCGAGACGATCTAACAGGCCTGCACAGAGAGCTCAACAACAACCACACAACAACACAATAGCACAAACACCACACATTCAGGCCTATTAAGGTTTCTAAAGTCTTTTAACTCATTTCCGACCGCTACTTTGGATTAGCGGATTGCTAATCTGTAGACGGCTCACCAATCACAATAATTCTCTTTTTCTTAACCTTTCCTAGGTATCTTTTATCGAATCCCCGATCCGTCGGTTTAGAGATAGTAGCTTACTAAACTCCCCGACGTCTCATCTTTCATTAACTTAATTCATTTCTTTCTCTTCAACCCCTATTAAACCTAATCCAGATATCTTTCTTTACACTATACGTTCGTTAGGTTTAATTCCGTATTTTAATACCGTATTAATCCCGTACTTAGATTCATTCAATATCGTTCTTCTAATACATATATATGCATATACGGCCCTAACAGGCAACGACTATATGTATGTATCAATCAACGTTACTAGCAACCTAGCGGCACACAACAGGTTTATCCGTTTAATTCTCACGATCCTAACATGCGTCTTAAAACCCTAACCGGTTTACCGGTAATCGTCAATTCAATTCTCAAACACTATCAAGTCACATCCAGGTATGCAAACACCTAATTTTACGGTTTCTCATTTCCCGATCTATATGTATCTATCTACGGTGTTTGAGCTGACTCACAGTGATTCGGTCGGAATGAACGGCACGGATACAGATACGACTTCCTGAAACCCTGAACTGAGAACCTCCCGAATACCCGAACACGAACTTCGAAGCTTCCCGAACACCCGTACACAAACCAAGGATGAAGACTGGCCAGAGTCAACGCGTTGACCGAAGTTGACCACGGCGTTGACCGGCCGTTGACCGACGATTGACTTTGACCCCGGTTGACCACTCTTGAACCAGTTGACCATCCTGAACCAGGTGAACCAATGCAATTGAACCAAACCACTAAACCGGTCTCCAATTGAACCGGTTAGGTTAAACCGATTTTGAGTCAACCATTGACCGGGTTGACCGGTTAACCTAAACCGACTCAAATCAAGCCAAACCAACTTCAATCTTGAACCAAACCATCTAGACCAATCCACTGAAGAACCGATTGAAGAACAAGGTGGCGGAGGAAGAATTTGTTGAAATCCCTGGTATCCAGGGTCTAGGTGATTGAATCTAAGAACTGACCTCGTGATTACCTAGAGATTGGCAGCGGAAATTGGGTTAGATAAACGAGATCAAGAGCGCCTCATATACTGCGCCTCTACCGTAGTCCACACGCACACAAACTGGAATCCGCCGGGTTGTTAGTTCCGGTGATCGGATCTCCTGGGATGCTATGAGTTTCTGTCTCTCTGCTTTCTCTCTGAGAAGCGACGACGACAGTTGGGGCTCAGGTCGATCATCTAAGACTTTATATATCGACCTGGGATGACGGAAAACGACCGTCGGATCAAACCCGACTCATTTAATTCATTAACTCGAAACGTCAGTCTCGAGGCCCAATGTGCATCGATCGACACACTTACTGTATCGATCGACACACCCTTTCGAAAACCTGCGTCGATCGACACACTCATTGCATCGATCGACACATCTCTTCAAAACTCAATTCAAAGTGTATCCAATACTCATTGATCGGATCATATGCCAATGATCAATCCCATACAAAGTGAATCCAGCTTGCTTAGGTGTGTGACCCTGTAGGTTCACACGATACTAGAAATGAGTTACATCTCATTTGTCATAAGCGGCTTCTAGCAAAACATTATGACTACCTAGTATCACATGAATTGTCCGATCTCGACAGTACAACTATCTTTAGAGTAAGTACAATGTGATTTCAGGACACAATCCCAACAGAATTCCGGCGACTTCAATAGGTTAAGATCTGATGAAGGAAGAGAGAGAGCCAACAAAACCCTAACCGTGGCAGATCTCCGGTGAAATTCCGGTGAGCTCCGGCGACGGCGGCGGTGGTGGCTGGAAGTTGTAGAGGAGAGTGAGAGGAAGCTACTGGGTTTTTCCGAAGTGAATTTGAGTTTATATTGAAAGAGATATGGTGTTTCTTGTATTGGAAGTTATTAAAAACACCTAATGTTCTTGAAGTGTTCTTGAGCTCTTCAAAGGAAATTTCTGGGATTTGTTGAATGTTTCTGGAGAGAGTTGAGAGGAGTGGCGACAGAGAGAGTGTAGAGAGAGGCTCAGATCATCCCAAATGAGCTAGATGCATGAATAGTTTGAAAGGATGGTTGATTCCTTTGCATGAAACCAAAAACATGCATCAAATATTGGCTTGACACCTTAAAAGGGAGTGGCTCGCGACCTGGGGGTGACACACCTGTCTCTGGAGCTTCTCTTGATCCACAAAAACCAGCCATAACCTGTCCAAAGCAATTCTAAACCCATTTTGCAAGTTGTCTCGGTTTCGCGATTAAAGTTTTAGAATATCCTTCACCATTTGCATAAAACCCAAACCTTCCAAAAACTGATTCTCCCTGATTTTAGATGAATTTAGTAATTTGAAGCACTTCATTTTGAGTTTTCTAGCTCCGGTTATGAATTTACGAAGTTTTCTCGGTTTTCTCGGTGTTCACTCCGATAAGCCAAAAAACCCGTTTCTGCTCCGTTTCTTCCAATTCTGGTCTAATAAATGTTCTTTATGTTATAAAATGAGAACATTTGGACCGTCTCAAACTTTAGAAAAATTACCATTTTGCCCATGGGTTTGGCAAAATTACAATTATGCCCTTGATGACTTTTCTTCTGCCTGTTGACCACATTTTTGGATACAGGGTTTTACACTAGCCAACCCCGTTGTTGTTAAAAAGAAAAACAGAAAGTGGAGAGTCTGTGTCGACTTCACAGACCTCAACAAGGCCTGTCCAAAAGACAGTTTTTCTTTACCACACATCGATCGACTTGTCGAGGCTACAGCCGAAAACGAGCTTCTTTCGTTCATGGACGCATTTTCAGGTTAAAATCAGATCTCATGAATCCGGACGATCGAGAAAAGACGGCGTTCATAACAGAACGCGGCACTTACGGCTACAAGGTCATGCCATTCGGCCTTAAAAACGCAGATGCTACATATCAACGACTGGGCAATCAAATGTTCGCAAACCAACTCGGCACAACGATGGAAGTATACGTTGATGATATGCTAGTCAAGTCACTGATCGCATCTCAACATGTTGGACATCTCAAAGAATGCTTTAGCATCCTCAACTGGTATGGAATGAAGCTCAACCCGGCTAAATGCACATTTGGTGTGACATCAGGAGAGTTCCTTGACTATGTCGTCACTCAGAGAGGGTTGAAGCCAACCCAAAAAAGATCTCAGCTATCATCAACCTACCATCACCCAGAAACACTCGTGAAGTACAGCGCCTTACTGGCCGCATTGCCGCCCTGAACAGATTCATATCTCGTTCGACAGACAAATGCTTGCCTTTCTATGAGCTCCTTCGAGGAAACAAAAGGTTTGTATGGGACGATAAGTTCCAAGAGGCTTTCATTCAAATGAAGGATTACTTATCGAGCCCGCCAGTACTATCAAAACCAGAGAACGGCGAAACACTCTTCCTGTACATCACGGTTTCAACGACCGCAGTCAGTGGAGTCCTAGTCCGCAAAGATAGAGGCGAGAAAAAGACGATCTTTTATATCAGCAAAACTATGAGCGGATCCGAGACGAGGTATCCCACAATGGAGAAGCTAGCACTTGTAGTCATGATCTCGGCAAGAAAGCTGCATCCTTATTTCCAATCTCATACGATAGCCGTTTTAAGTAGCCAACCCCTTAGGACGATCTTACACAGTCCAGGACAATCCGGTCGCTTGGCAAAATGGGCAGTGGAACTCAGTGAGTACGATATTGATTACCGAAATAGGACAAATGTAAAGTCTCAGGTAATAGCCGACTTCCTCGTTGAACTATTACCCGAAAAGGATATTGAGACTCAGGAAGGGGACAAGAACTGGAAACTGTTTGTTGACGACGCATCATCAAAACGAGAAGCAGGGGTAGGAGTACGCCTCATATCGCCAAGTGGCGAGATACTAGAATAGGCTTTCCGGTTCGGGTTCACGACATCTAACAACACGGCCGAGTGTGAGGCTTTACTAGCCGGCCTCAAATTAGCCAAAGAAATCGGAGTACGGAATCTCCTAGCCCATTGTGACTCCATGCTCGTCGCAAATCAAGTTAACGGAGAATACAAGGCTAAAAATGAGCGAATGGAGGCCTACCGAAAGGCGGCCCTGGAACTTACTAGCTCTTTCGAGCTCTTTGACATAATCCAGATACCAAGGAGAGAAAATGCCCCGGCTGACGCACTTGCGTCTCTGGCATCAACACCGAATCCCGATCTCTGGCGTCGGATTCCAGTGGAGACGATTCACGAACCAAGCATTCCGCCACCAGAAAGTAGTCATGAAGAATTCTCTGATGATATTGTCCTCACGATCGGGCAGTCGGATGACCAAGTCGGTCCAGGCAATAGTCAGGTTAAGAACGCCGACCTCATTTCACTCTTAACAGATAACGATACGGACTGGCGAGAAGAAATACAGACATACTTAACCGAGGGAAAACTTCCCAAGGATAAATGGGCTGCACGGCGACTAAAAGTCAAAAGTGCGCGATAAACGATACACAACGGCGTCCTTTATAAATACTCGGCCAACAAAATCCTCCTCAGATGCATATTTGGATATGAAATCCGCCGAGCACTCGAAGAAACACACTAAGGAGCTTGCGAAAATCACTCTGGAGGTCGGTCTCTTGCTCTTAAAATTAAGTTAAATGGTCACTACTGGCCGACTATGGTCGCCGATTGCGAGACCTATTCCAACAAGTGCGAGAAATGTCAACGACACGCACCATTCATACACCAGCCTACAGAGCTACTCACTACATCCACCGCTGCATATCCATTCATGAGATGGGCAATGGACATCGTTGGACAGTTGCCGCTTTCTAACCAAAGGTGATTCCTGTTAATCATGACAGACTACTTCACAAAATGGGTCGAAGCCAAAGCCTATGTATCAATCCACGACGTCCAAGTTCAGAACTTCGTCTGGAAATACATGATATGTCGATATGGGTTGCCTTACGAGATTGTCATTGATAACGGATCGCAATTTAAATCCAACTTGTTTTAAGGATTTTGTAAAAAGTGGGACATACGACTTAGTAAGTCAATACCGAGATATCCCCAAGGAAACGGACAAACAGAAGCCACCAAAAAAACCATCATCGACGGCATCAAAAAGCATCTCGAAAAGAAGAAAGGAGTGTAGGCCGATGAACTGGACGGAGTCCTTTGGTCGCACAGAACAACTCCTCGCCGCGTGACTGGGGCCACCCCGTTTTCCTTAGCCTTTGGCGTGGAAGCGATGGTCCCGGCAGATGCTAACACCTATACTCTCCGACGAGCTCTTATGCCTCAACATAACGAGATCAACGAAAAAATGCTGCTTCACGCCCTCGATACAATCGAGGAAGAACGAGATCGGGCTTTGCTCCGCATCCAGAACTACCAACAACTTGCAACTTGGTATTACAACCAGAAGGTACGAGAACGACACTTTCAACTCGGCGACTACGTTCTTCGCATAGTCTATGAAAATACCAAAGAATGGAGGGCAGGAAAACTCGGCGCAAAATGGGAAGGACCAGATAGCAAAGGTCGTCAAACCCGGCGTCTATGAGCTCGAATCAATGAATGGCAAAGCTTTGACGCGTTCGTGGAAGTTATCAAGTCTAAAGGAGTACTTCTAGGCGGCTATCTAATCTCGGCGCCAAAAAAAAATACTATGTATGAACTACGAGTGACTTGATTCTGAAGGAATTATGTCCTGAAATCACATTGTACTAACTCTAAAGATGGTTGTATTGTCGAGATCGGAGAATCCATGTAATACTAGGTGATCATAATGTCTTGCTAGAGACCTCTTATGACTTATGAGTAGTTACTCATTGCTAGTATTATTTGGACCTACATGGTCACACACCTAAGCAAGCTGGATGTACTTGTATGGGATTGATCATTGGTATATGATCAGTTTGATGTGTATTGGATACACATTGAATTTGTGTTTTTTGAGAACTGTGTCGATCGACACACTAGGTGCATCGATCGACACGGGTTCGTGTATTGGATACACGATTCGGTTTAGGACTTAAATTAACCCAGTTTAATTGCTGGGTAATTAGGTCGACTCCGAGTCTATTTATAGGATATTAAGCTCGAGTTTTAACCAACGGTTCATAACTGGTCGTTCACAGAAACTTCTCGAAACACATAAACTCCCTGCAGATCTGATTCCCGGTACTAGCATCCCGGCGGATTCCTGCTTGTGTGCGTGTGGACTGAAGTAGAGGCGAGGCACTTGAATCGCTGAAGGATCTCGTTTACTAATCACTTTCCGCTGCCAATCTCTAGGTAAATGTAGATCCGTGATTTTCCTTGAATTCATTATAACTAAACCCTAGATCCTAGGCTCGGAATTCAGAATAGGGTTTCCTAATTGGATTAGGAACGACTAGGAATTCCAACAGTGGTATCAGAGCCTTAGGGTTTTAGCTAATGATTTAGGAAAAATCACACGATCGTTAGGGTTCCTGCGATTCTGAGAAATCGCATCGTGTCGATCGACGCACTGGGTGCATCGATCGACACATAGCGATAATCAGAAAATTTTCTCATTGTGTCGATCGACACCATCGTGGCATCGATCGACACAAGGAGAAAATACTTTTGAAATTTGAAAGTTACGATTTCGAAAGATTTTCTTGTTATCCCTACGGTGTGTCGATCGACACACTGAGTATGTCGTTCCATGCGACTGGTTAATCGGTTCAATTGGATCGAACCGGTTATCATGCTTGGTTGATTTGAATCAGAATCGGTTTAAATTTAATATATTGGTTCAATTGGATTGAACTGATTATATAAACTGATTGGTTAAAATCAATTTGATCGGATAAGTCGGTTCAATTAGATTGGACCGGTTATCACGATTGATTGAAATTGGTTTAATCGGTTCAATTGGATGAACCGGTTCAATTAGATTGAAATGGTTATCTCAATTGGTTTAAACCGGTTTAATTGGTTGATTTCGGTTAAATTAGATTTACCGGTTATCAACACGGTTCAATTGGATTGAACCGGAAATCAATTTGGTGCTGGTAAGGTCGTGTCGACCGACACGATGATGAGTATCGATCGACGCACTATCCGCAGATTTGGTTATTGAACGTGAATCTGCAGATGCCAAACCAGATAAAGGTCACGGATTAAGAATCTAGACGTTTTATGCAATTAAAACATTTCTTGAATACATATTAGATATGTATCAAGATTGAAGTATTCTGAATCCGTGAGTAATACACATTGGATGTGTGTTATATAAAAGATTAGTTTTCAATATGGTCAACTGTCAAACTCATTTCATTGTGTGATGGTCTAGCCAAAGGATTGGTGTCCACAATTACGTGAGTAAGGTAAGTAGTTAAGTTGATGGATATGCAGTGCTAAAACATCAACAATTACATGACCTAAGAGATTGATTTGCTAAACTTTTGGGTTTTAGTTTCCTCAACTAAATATCAAGTAACCTTGATGTCTTGCCCAATCTTGTCTACTGTCAAGACTCGTATCGTTTGTTGGATAATCTTGGAGTCCTTGGTATCCACTGCAACATGAGTAAGGCAGGTGGTCATTGACAGACTCGCAGTGCGACTGTAAATGATCACAAGACAGAAAAGATTGGTTTTACTTGACTGAGCTATCAGAAGTTCTGGGCTCAGAGACATCAGAGTGGATTAGACATGGTTTGTCTTATCTACAACCAAGAGTTGTACTGGGTACAATTAGCAATGATTTGCTTACCTAGATAACTAAAGTCTGAATAACGGCGAGTCGCCCACTCGAATTTTAGTAATCTGAGGATCTTGGTTTGTTATATTCATAGAGGAAACATTATTTGAATATAATGTGATTTTCTTATTAGATAAGATTTCTCAGCATATGCATAACTAAATCTTTGTTTTTCTTGGATTTCAGCTTATGTCTATGACTACTTTCTCGTTGCGATCCGTCCTTGAGAAGGACAGGTTAAATGGATCCAACTTCCTGGATTGGTAATGGAATCTGAGATTCATTCTCAAGCAGGAGAGCAAGGATTATGTCCCTGAAAAGGCTCTTCCAGAAAGGCTTGGGACCAATCGCTCGCATGCAGGGTATAATGCTTGGAATAAGCATTATACTGATATGGTAGATGTGTGTGGTCTGATGTTGGCTACCATGAACTCGGACTTGAAAAGTCAATACGAGAACATGAAGTCGCCAATAGAGATGATCACCAGCCTGAAACTGAAGTTTCAGGATCTGGCACGAGTTGAGAGATTCCAGATGGTGAAGTCTCTCATTGGGTGCAAGCTAATGAAGTCGCCAATAGAGATGATCACCAGCCTGAAACTGAAGTTTCAGGATCTGGCACGAGTTGAGAGATTCCAGATGGTGAAGTCTCTCATTGGGTGCAAGCTACCAGAGGATGCTCCAGTAAGTCCTCATGTCATTAAACTGATGGGTTACATTGATAACCTGGGGAAACTGGAATGTCCTGTCAGCTTAGAGTTGGCCACTGACATCATTCTGCAGTCACTGCCGTCAAGCTATGACAAGTTCGTTGAGAACTATATCAAGAAAGGTTTGACGAAGACGTTGACTGAGCTGCATGGTATGCTCAAAACGGCAGAGCACGACATCAAAAAGGGTAAAAGATTTGAGAAATCTTGTGTTGGCAAGGGTAGAGGCAGGGCAGTCCAGATTTGGAATCAGGATGAGCCTGTGTCATCTTATAAGCCCAAGTCAGGCCCGTCTGGTGTTAGAAAGTGTTTCTACTGCGATGAGTCAGGGCATTGGAAGAGATATTGCATTAAATTCTTGGAAGATTCACAAGAGATGAAGGAGATATATGATACTTCTTCTTCAGGTATTGTGTTATTAATTCAAGTTCTACATATGTATTGGATACTAGTTGTGGTACTGATATTTTTGAAATATGCAGGACCTAAGCGACAGTAGAACGTTGAAGAAAGGACAAGTGGAACTGCATGTCTGGTATGAAGCAATGGTTGCTGCATGAGCCTTAAAGATTCTCCACTTGTAGGAGCCTTTCATACTTGGTTTTAGAAATTAAGTAATTGCTACTATGTATCTGCCTTGTGCAGAAATGTCTTTCATTTTCTTGTAAAGAATTTGAATGCTTTTCATTCTGATAAAAGACAAGTTTTGTTCTTTTGATCTCAATGAAATATTCAATGGTAGCACCCCGTTTAGTATGGGTTTTATATCTTAAACCAACATGAGTTTGATTATAACATAAATACCAAACGATTTAAGTCTGATGACTTGAACTCGATTTTTCCTCGACATAGTCATATTGACCAAATAGAGTGAAACGACTTCAGAAGTTCCATAGTTATGGGCTTCAGGTTCATTTAATTGTAAATCAATTGAGATATGAATTCTGTTCACTGGACCAAATGACTAAGGCCCTTTTTTTTTTTAGCAGAGCTAAAGGAAACGGGCCAGAGGCTTATTGGGCCTTGCACATACTGATGTATGCGGCCCAACGAGCATTAGTGCCAGAGGAAATCTTCTGTACTTCAGTACCTTATTGATGGCATCAATAAGTATGGCTGTGTTCATTTGATGAGACACAAGCAGGAATCCCTTGAGGAGTTCCAAGATGAAGTGTAGAACCAATTTGATAGAAGTATTGAGATCCTCGATTGAATCGCGGAGGAAAATACTTGAGTCAAGAATTAGGTGATCATCTAACAAAATGAATCGGATCTTATTAGATATGCTCCGATTAATGATGAGTCACAGGAATCTTCCATAATCAATTAAGAATACGTTCCAAAATGTCTGTCTTTGCGCAGAAATAAGTTTCTATTAGAATCAGTGAAAAACACCACATTGGATGTGGACTGGGTGATTTCCAAATTGTTTTTTCTGATTAATTGGGATTGCAAGGTTTGTGTAAGACAGTAGTCAACAAACAAACTTGAACCCAAATCTGATAAGTTCTACCTCGCTGGTTGTCCTGAGGAAACCAAGGCTTAGTACTTTTGTTGTCCGGAACTGTGTCTTTTGAGAAAGATCGTACTTTCACAAGGAACAGTGGGAGTAAAAGTACACATCGAAGAAATTCGATAAACACAGGAGGCTGCTCGACCTGTTGAGAGAGAGCAGCGGTGAGATCTACAAAGTGCTGTAGAATCTACACCTGTGGAGCCTGAAATTCGCAGATCCGAAAGGATCCGTCACTAACTCGAGAGTGATTTCTCGTAACCAATTGTCGTGATCTGTTGATCATTGAAAAGTGACGAGCATGCGAAATTCAAAGAAGCGATGGTGAGCCTCAACTCCAAAAATTGGCTGGGTATGCATGTTAACTTCACCGATCCATTTCTGGATTGAAGCAAACATCTTGGAGTTGGAATCAACATTCTGATAATGTGATCAAAAGTTTTGACTTGATCAGAAAGAAAGAAACCATGTGTTTACAAGAAGACTAGTGGGAGCGTAATTGCAATTCTCACACTGTATGTAGGTAACATACTTAATCTCATAAACGACGTTCTGACATTAAAGTCTTGTCAAGATTTGGGTCGGAAATCAAGTTTAACGATGGACATGGGAGAAGGCCGTGAAAGTTCTTGGAATAAGGATCCATTGGAATGGATCAGAAAGACTAATTGGATCATGTCAAAATCCTTATGTTGATAAGGTATTGGACAGTTCATATGTGCTTAATTCCAAGAATGGCTTCATACCAAAGGTCTTATGGCAATAATCTAAGCGAGATGCAGTGTCTTGGACACTGGCTGAGCTAGTAACAATATTAGCAAGATGAAGTGTTTTTGAACACTAGCTGAACTAATATTAATGAGTGTGATTGCTAATGCTGCTGCAATAGAATCCATCATGAATGCCATATTTTGCGCTCGTCTAGATGCAGCTTACGCACATAAGATGACGAGAAAATACCAATATATTCCGGTAATTGTCACTGAATAGTTACCAGAAATATCCCAAGTGTTTGAGGAACACAAAGGATAGGTTCGTGGTGAACTAAGGAAGTGACGAACCAGTTGAAAGTAGTTAGATGGACAAAGACGATTCCCGGTTCCCACCTGGATATGTCTCTTTGTCTGAATAGCGGTGCCAACTGTTGGAAAGGCTCCAAGCAGTGGACCGTAGAATAGTGCTTTTATATGAATGGCGGTGTAGTTTGTTGGAATTGTTTCAAGCAATAACACCGCAGTCTCTCCCACAACCTAAGCACATAATTTATTCTGAGTGTTGTAGGTATAAGATATCTGAAGAGATGATCTTGATTCTAGTGGGAGTTATTTTAGTTATGTTATAATCTTTACATAAACATGCTATGGTAGTGTCTATGTAAGTTAAAACTGACATCGGTATTATTTAATTATTGGATAATTAAATAATGGTCCCAAAGTACTTTATGTTCATCTTATAGGTCATCAAGTTGAGGACTTGATCATGAAACCCTATAAGTAGAGATGACATAAATTATGAATGTCCCTAGTCAAGGTTGTTAAAATGGGACACTAACAACCGCGTGAGACTAGCATGTGAGGTGATTGCTGGATTAAGTTTCATGGAGTCAATGATATGATTATCACAGTCAGTCACATAGATATATGTTGGTGAACATATGATCGGACATGACCCACTAATGAGAACTCCACAGAATAGTTATATCAGTGTCATGGGAGGTTCTCATTACGACTATAGAGTATAGTCCTTAGACCTGAGTTCATCATGCTTTTTAGCATATGAATTGGTGCGTTTTGACCTTGTCAAACGTCGTTCCGTAACTGGCGGCTATAACGGCATTGCTTATGCGTATCATGAAATATGTGTAGAAACAGGGATGGAACAAGATGGGATTTGTCCCTTCTATTACGGGAGATAAATATCTCAGGGCCCATCGAAGATTTGATACTGAGAAAATGCATGGCCGTGCTCAAACGAGGTGATTGTCAGTCGTTTGTTTTATCAGTATAGATCAGGAATTCGATGAACATGATGATGGCTTTAAATAAGGATGACACAGTTTCTTGCCTTATGCTATATCGAGATATAGAGATGAAGGGAATATAGGAATTGATGATTCCAGTACAAGTGGGAGATTGAAGGAATTATGTCCTGAAATCACATTGTACTAACTCTAAAGATGGTTGTATTGTCGAGATCGGACAATCCATGTAATACTAGGTGATCATAATGTCTTGCTAGAGACCTCTTATGACTTATGAGTAGTTACTCATTGCTAGTATTATTTGGACCTACAGGGTCACACACCTAAGTAAGCTGGATGTACTTGTATGGGATTGATCATTGGTATATGATCAGTTTGATGTGTATTGGATACACATTGAATTTGTGTTTTTTGAGAACTGTGTCGATCGACACACTAGGTGCATCGATTGACACGGGTTCGTGTATTGGATACACGATTCGGTTTAGGACTTAAATTAACCCAGTTTAATTGCTGGGTAATTAGGTCGACTCCGAGCCTATATATAGGATATTAAGCTCGAGTTTTAACCAACGGTTCATAACTGGTCGTTCACAGAAACTTCTCGAAACACATAAACTCCCTGCAGATCTGATTCCCGGTACTAGCATCCCGGCGGATTCCTGCTTGTGTGCGTGTGGACTGAAGTAGAGGCGAGGCACTTGAATCGCTGAAGGATCTCGTTTACTAATCACTTTCCGCTGCCAATCTCCAGGTAAATGTAAATCCGTGATTTTCCTTGAATTCATTATAACTAAACCCTAGATCCTAGGCTCGGAATTCAGAATAGGGTTTCCTAATTGGATTAGGAACGACTAGGAATTCCAACAGATTCTTCTTCATAATATATGTAGGCAGCCTTCATCGGCACAGTCACAAACTTAATAAAATTCTCATTTTTCAGCTTATGCCGAGACAAAATACCCCTAGCCGAGTCAGCATTATTCTTTACCGAGTTAGTTTTCTCTACCAAATTGACATTTTAACTTATACCGAGTTATTATTCTTTTTCTAACTTATGCCGAGTTGTTATTCTTTTAACTTATTATTGCAATTTTTAACTTATGCCGAGTTAAAACCATTTGTGTTAAGACAATCTAACACTAAAGCCGAACTCCATATTCGCAAAAGTCGAGCAATACACGCCTTGACTTTAAGCCGAGCATCCAATAAGACTAGCACTATTAGCATCACGCTTCCAGGCAAGGAGCGTGGTCTTCCTTTCATGCGAGATGCATATCGTCGTGAGGAAAAGCCGAGATCCGTCTCGCACCGAAAAACCGTGTCCTTACCCGTATGTTCTTTGAGGTGGACGATTACAAATAAGCTGAGCACCAAGCCTCGCACATTCGTCCGTCCCTAGAACAAGTAAGCCGAGCACACATAAGTCTCGCAATCATGAACCCAGTGGAATGAACAGCTCTAAGCAAGACGTTTCACACTGGACCATACTTAAAAATCGCTGTTCGGCCTAATTCGTACAAACGGATTAAAGAAACAGAGAACAATATGATTATCCAATTAAAGAAGCGAAAAGATAAACACACTTTAAATAAAATCGGGAATACCTCCTTCAAATAAGGAGAAGTTTTTACAAACCAGCATAAAAATAATTAACAAAATACTTAAAACAAAAAAAAAGCTAGAGAACTACTCGGTCCCAATCCTGGTCTCCGCCGTCTTCTCCGAATAATTCGCCTTCTCGGTTCCTCCATCTTTAACGTTTGCATCTTGAACCACTGTAGATGCGCCGGCCTGAGCATCAATCTCCAAATTACCAACCGACTAAGCAGGATTGTCGGGGAGAACTTGAGAAATCACCCCACTGTTAGTCCCGAACTCGTCGATGTTTTTCGGAACAGGAGGAGGAGAATCATGGTGAAGAGACCCCAGCAGAGGATGATGAGTCTGGGAAAGAACGAACTTCATCTCTTCCTTCGTCACAATGTCCATTGCATCAATTTTGGCATCGATCTCCGCTTCATCCGTAGCGAGTTGATCCAAGACCGACTGAGGGATCGGCAGGCCTTCCCCGCTAAGCTTCATCAAGCATTTTCTGAGACCAGAAATCTGACCTTGCTCAATCTGTTTTGCAGTAGCATCTTCCTGATCCTTGACATAGTGCTGGAAAAGATCAAAGTAGGACTGGGCCTTCGCCCTCACCTCGGCTTCCACGCGATTCCTTTCCTTTAGGACCAGCTCTCCACAGAGCTTCTGTTGGTGATGTCTCTCAGATTGGTACTTAAGGAGGTCGGCTTTCGCTTTCTCGTCAGCCCAGCGCAACTTCTCCTCGTCACCGCGTCGGCCAATTTCTGGGAATCCCAGGCGCTCTCAAGGGCCACGCGGTTCGACGACGCGATCATCTAAAAACAATAAAATCGTTATTAAAGGGACCAACGAATAAAATTCAAAAAAAAAACTTACTGCTACTTCGGCCTGCTTCAGATTAAGGATTACGTCAGAGTGCGGGAGCTCCTTTAAAGGCGGCCAGTCCGAATCGTTCCCCTTCACGCAAGTAAGCAGGTCGAAACACGCTCGAGCATCCTGAATGAAGGGGATCTCGCTCTCGTATTGATAAGCGAAGTTATGAATCGAAGGCCGGGTGCTCACATCTGCATCTCTCTGTGAGCTACGAGGAAGAACTATGATAACTTCCTTACGAGAAACAAAGCGCTTCTTGTCTCCAGAAACGGCGTCCAGTATCTTTCCATCCTCCGAGTAAAACCGTTTCCACGCATCCAAAGTCTTGGTTTTAATCGGCTTGTCGATAGTCGCCTTCTTGACGGGAGCCTCCTTACCCACCACAGCCGCCTTCTTCGCAGGATTCTCCCGATCTGGCTTCTCTACAGTCATCCTCTTTTTGGACTGGTTCTTCACGGAGCCTTCCCAGAGGGAGCCGCCATACTCGACTTAGCCACCACATTTTCCTGGGGGGCCAAATATTTCTCATTAGCAACAGATGACGCTCGCCGCCGCCTTGAGACAAAGGAATCACCTCTTTTTCCTTAGCTGGTTCAGCCGAACGTGAAGGATTGGACGTGAGTCTTTGCGAGTAATCGACTGATATCTTCTTCAACATTCCCATCCTTGGTTTCCTTAAATCAACCGGAGTAACTTTCTCTAAAGTATTCCACTTAACTGAAAAAGAAAGGAAAGTCAAAAGTCGATGGAATGACACAACCGATCTAAAACCAGGTACCAGAAAATCTACCTTTAGAAATCCTCGGAAGAGATCGGCTAATTCGCTCCCGAGTGAGATGTTCCACTTGCGATGGCTGAGATCTCGGATGGATTCAACGATCAAGAAGTCGTCTGGGTAAGGCTTAAAGAACGGATGACGCACTGCAAAAGTAAAGGAAAAATAAGTAAATTATCTGCATCAAAATTGTCAAGTTTGGAACGACATCTACCAAAATTTGTATTCCATGATGATCTAATAAGCTCCCTATGCTTCTCGGGCACAATTAGAGGAGTTATCTCGACATAGAAGTAATATATCTGCCAAACACGGATTTTACTCGGCGCTTCCATGACGACCCCTTGATCCCGTCTCATTCTAACCGCGAAACACCCTGGATTGCTATTTGTCATAGGAATAATTGATGTCATCTCCTCAAAAATCCTAACAGTGATCGTGATGTCGGCCTCGGCGCCTAAAACAAGAAGACCCACCATGTGACGAACCGCGGTAGCCGAAAGCTGAGAAACCGCGATCTCGCGCCAAGCACAATAGGAAATGAGTAGGTCAGGAAGAGGCAGCCAAAGTTGGCAACATGCGTTATCAGTATTGACGAAGTAAGATTCGTACAAGAAGATATAGCCGGCTGGAGGAGTCCAAGGTCGATCCGTCGGGCTAGGAATAATAAACTTGATCCTTGGATTGGCTCCACATCCCTGTAGCGTAGAAATCACTGATTCTTTGGTAGACCGAGTCCGGAAAACGTTATCATATGCTTCCCTAGGAGCAGCCGACAATCCAGAAGGCGGGATGTTGGTATCCACATTTCAAGATGAAACAGTCTCGTTGTCATTGTCGCCGACGTCGTTCCCCTCGGCTTCAATCTCATCCTCTTCGGGATCCTCTGAATCTGAATCTCGGAGTTGTGGGATTCGTAGCTCGCCCTGACCCAAACTTTGTGCGGCACCATTCAGCCGAGATAACTCGTAACGAAGTTCGAGATCTTTGGCCGCTTGATAGCAGGGATGATTCTTCAAATCAGAAGAAGTGATGCTACCGGAGGATGAATCAGAGGAAACAACGCGCCGACTAGGTGAATGATCCTTGGATGATACCGAAACAATCTCTTTATCCTTGTTCCCCGAACAACGGATCAAAGACATAACTAATCGAAGAACAGACGAAGAAAAGAGCAAAGACAAAAGGGTTTGATCCATAATCCTAAATAACTACGGCCAGACAATGGCGGAAGACAATCGGAAAATAAAAACCGGTGGAGAGCACAAGAAGAATACCTTATCTCTTCACTTGAGAAGAAATGAGGAAATGACAAGCGAGAGCAGAGAATATTTAGCAGAAATGGGCGACCTACCCGAGGAGTCATAATTACCTAGGCGACGCTTCGTTTCTCGCACCTATAGATCGGTTCGACCGAAAATCAATTCGGTCTGCCTCTATCTAAACCGAATCAGTCTGTTCAAGTCAAATTGACCCAGGAAATCTGAAATGACGACGGTAAACCTAAACCAGCCTAAATCCCTTCTTAAACCAAACGACACTCCTCGTACCAGCCGATCTGAATAAAATTCGAATCGCCGCACTGGGGGGGGGGGGAGGCTTATTGTTGGAGTCAAGATTAGCACCTTTCCCAAAAGGCCCATTCAGGAATTTAGGTCGGCCCAATAAGGAAAGTCGATTCAAACCCTAATCTGAAAAATCACAGATCGGCCCAGCGACTTGGCATAGCTAGGGTTATGAAGGAGGAGAAGAATAAAAGGAAAGCGGCGCCCGTGGAAAACGTGCCGGGTAAAGAGATAAATTCGGGGCAACTCAAGTCGAGGTAATAGGAAAGATTCAGAATCATCTCTCGTTTTCTATTTTATGAAACCGACTTTGTAAGCATATATAAGGGCAACTGCGTTCTTCAATAAAATCATCTGATTTTCAATACAATTTTTCTGAGAGTTCTTAGCAAAAACCGATTTGACCTAATTACTCTCCGACAACCTAAACATCTTTCTCAGCCGCTTTCTTTCCTTCCGGAAATCTAGCGAAACTCTAAATTCTATTCATTCTCGCCGAGTTCTGAAACTCTTCTTTTAGAATCCCTCAAAAAACCTTAAAACTCTTTATATCTTTAGATAGACCGAGTTACGAAATCAACAATAACTTCCCACTCATCCTTCCACATTTGTTCGCTAAACCGCTAACATTATCATATAGATAAAAATGCATTGTTTAGTGGTCGTAAATCTCCATCTTCGTATAATTGACAAATCAAATAACATTATGGAAGTCAATATTTTGGTATATATAATAAGACAACATAATCGTATAATTGAGATCATCATTTCACGACCAGTTTTGGATATATTTCAAATATTGCCTTGAGATTTGGCAACACAAAGTTTCTCTGTCTTTTGTACATATCTACATAAGCACGAAAAGGGTTTAGTTTTCCGTTTCCGAATCGACTTTTAAAATTATAATGATATGAAGTTTTTTTGAATTATGTGGAAAATGGCTATTTTCTTTATAAACTTATCATCAGTTTTTCATACACAATATATTGATAAATACTGTAAACACACATAAATTACATAAATATTTGAATTTACCACTTGATCTTTTAAATGTGGTCAATACAATCAAATTGTAAATGATGTTAATTTTTCATTAACACTAACAACTGCTGACGTGAAAGACACATGATACCGATTTTTTACCAGTGCTATAAAATATACAAACTACCTAAATATTTGAAATTACAATATAATCTTTTGAAATAAGATTAATTCAATCAAAATTAAGAACAAACAATTGCGGGTAGGGGTGATACATGGAATACTGTTTTTTTTTGTTAATTGATAAGGTTAAAACAACGTTGTTTTGGTGTTTTGTTAAAATAAATAATATGTTTTGAAAAGAATTGAACTATTGTTTGAGCTTCTGCAATTGATCTATTAGCCATAGAACTATTTGAGTTTTTGACAAATATAATTGTTAAAAGTGAGTTTATCACCTTTTTTTAGCCCGACACAACAGCTAGAAAGGCCCATCAAAGATCAAGTGCAAATAAAAAGAATGTGGTCCATCTAGGCGAAGCCCGGCACTCGACCCGCCGACCTGCACAAAAAAATATGCTTAATGTCAAATTAACATATTTACGAAAAAGAAGAAGATAAAGACGAATCTAGGAATAGGAAGGAAAATCCAAGATTGTTCAGATTTAACATTATCGTATTAGAGAGAATCTAGGAAATAAACCCTAATTCTCATGATGTAAATATACATTTCCCCTATACTAAAAACCCTACTTTCCAGAGCAGAGAAATCGACTCTGATTTCAAACTCAGAGATCAATAAAACGACTATATTCTACGGTCTTTATGTTATTGTCTTTAGATCCTTAGTCCAATTATCCAAGTCCCTTTACATTGATCACTTTATTGAATTGATCATTGTGAATCTCGGATTCAAAAATTGGCGCCGTCTATGGGGACGTGGGTACATTCGCACGACCAAATAGCATATCGGCAATGACGGAAACACAATTCTCATCGTAGAAAACAGGAGGAACAAGCAAAGCAAGAAACATCACCGACGCTAGAAATACAAGAGGTTGAGGAGAGTGGATCCAATCCAACTGGTCCTTGCAAGGTGATGGAGCCCGCAACAATTCGATAAAATCAGGATTCCCTGTCAAAACAGTATTAACAGGAAATCTAAACGCCTCAATCGCATCCACAACTGGAGGAACAACTCAATCCAGCACAACTAAAGCCATCACCAGGCACGCAGAAGCAGCGGCAGCATCGGCGAGGGCAGTACAGGCATCAAACACTGCAGAACCAACTGCCATAACCGGAAACCAGAGCGTGACCGAGAAGATTCTCCAGATGCTAATGAACCGAATGGATAGAATGGAAAGGGCGGCGAACGAGTGAATCACCATGTTCGCCAACCAGAAAGTCAAGCTCCAAGATAACTTGATCGGACGTAAGAGCGTGCCTATAACCCCAGAGCAAGTACCTCCTACAAACATGACGCCTTCGCTCCATGCCATGAAAGACGTCGCGTCGATATACCGACAGTGCGTGAAGCTTCCGACTCCGAATGGAATCTGCACACTCGAAGCTATGTTTCAACAGCGAGTGAAAGCTCAGCCACCCTTCCAATCCAAAGGGAAGGAAAAAATCATACCCGGCCCGCCCGTAATACGGAAAACTCTTGAAGGAAGTGGAAATCAAAGGAAGTGAATGAACCTTTTCATGACCAGAAATAAGCTCGACAACGCCATGCATTACAGCCGAGCTCCTTTTATGTCTTTCGCTAAAAAAATTACCTTATGTATTATGAATTACGAGCGGTTTAATCCTCGTTTTCGAGGTATGTAGGAAACTCTTTCCGAAGTGCAACTGTAAATATATAAAAACAACTTTTGTTTTAAACTCTTGTCTTAACTCCGCCGGCATCATGGCCAGATGCTTATCTCAATCAAATATGCACATCAAATATGTAAGAATCTTCACCTTTGCCATGTGATTAAGATTCTAATCCAAATCGCATCGATATAAGGAATAAACCGGGAAACGCCCCCACTCCCTAACTCAGACGGACTATATAAGCCGACTTGTCTCGCATAGCCGATCTCGAGTTACGGATACAAAAACTGACTCCGAGCCTAGCTCGACGAATCAAAACTGAGTCTTCACTCGCGTGATAAAAACTAAACCTTTCTCAAGGTTAATTATGAGTCGAGCCAATACCGTGCATCTACTCGTAAAGCTGAACTCTCACTAATTATCATTCACAGATAAAGACTAAAGTCTTTCTCGATGAATCCTTCAAAGGATTATAAAACAACAAAAAAGAGTCAATAATGGACTTAGCCGCTATACAGATCCTTCGCTCATGATTCAAAAACGAGTTTTCACTCATGAGAAGACATTCGCTCACAAAATAAGTCTAAACCTTCGCTTGATGGACGATGTGACGAACTCCCTCCCATCCATATAAAATCCCGAAGTGGGTTTAGCACCCCTCTTTAGCTCGGCCCAATTGTTAGAAAGGCCCATCAAAGATCAAGTCCAAATAAGAAGAAGGTGGTCCATCTAGGCGAAGCCCGACGCTCGACCCCGCCCACCTGCACCAAAAAGGAAAATATGCTTAATATCAAATTAACATATTTGCGAAAAGGAAGAAGATAAAGACGAATCTCCGAAAAGGAAGAAAAATCCAATATTGTTTGGCTTTAACATTATCGTATCAGAGAGAATCTAAGAAATAAACTCTTATTCTTCAGATATAAATATTCTTTTCCTGCACGGGAAAAGAGGATCGAGAATCATTTTACTAAAAACCCTACTTTCCAGAGCAGAGAAATCGATCCCGGTTTCAAACTCTGAGATTAATAAAAGGGCTATATTTTATGGTCTTTCTGTTATTACCTTTAAATCCTTAGTTGAAATACCCAAGTCCCTCTAAATCGATCAATTTATTAAATTGATCATTGTGAATCTCGGATTCAACAATAATACAAAAACAATATTATTTATAATATAAATATTTATTAAAAAAAATATATCTTCACTAGAAGAATCAATGTCCTCGCCGGAGAATGACGATCTTCAGATGTCTTATGTTTCTGTAAGGAATGGCGACAAAAATCAAAGTGGATCTTGGCGAATCTAACGTGAATGAGCTCCAAATCTGTGGAGTCAATGTTCTCGTAGATCTGAAAAGCAACGAAGAGATGAGAGGCCATATTACTTTCTTCTCAAGATCGTCAAGATTTGTTTTATAAATTATAGTTTTGTACTATATTTACAAAATTTCAAGTAATTCAGTGGCTGACAGATTCTTTTCAAACACATATTATTTAATTTTAATAAAACATCAAACGATGTCATTTTAGTTTTATCAATTAGCAAAAAAAAAATGTCGGTATTCTAAATGTCATCTACGTCAATAATCGTTAACGCAAAAAATAAATATGTTTATAGTTTTGATTGAATCGACCACATTTCAAAAGTCATGTAGTAAATTCAGATATTTAAGTAATTCATGTATTTTATGGCATTTGTTAAAAATCGATATTACACATGTTTACAATTTTATCTACATGTATTTTAATGAGAAACTAATACCGTTTACAATTTTAATTGAATTGACCACATTTCAAAAAATCATGTAGTAAATTTAAATATTTAGCTAGTTTATGTATTTTACAATATTGGTCAATATATCACGTATGAAAAAACTGTTTTAATGATAAAATTCTAGAAGAAATTACCGTTTTTCCGATATTATATCGCGTGTGGCTTAAACAAATCCGAAAACACCCAAACTTACTTAAAACATTGAAAACATAATGCCCACTTGATGTGTTTTGTGCGATCATTAACCGTAAAATTAAGGTCGTCTTGTTCCGCTGAATCTCATGTCATGTGGATGCGGTGAATATAAGCAGTGTCGTCCCTGCCTTAAGGCAAGACAAGCATGGGTTTTAGGCCACAATTTTTTTTTTTTTTTTTCCTTTCACAATCAAATTTTTTTTTTACTATTGAGGCCACATTTTTTAGAAAAATGCTTTAAGCCACCGTAGAGGACGGGACGGCACTGAATGTAAGGCACCTTTCGTGGGATCAAATTTTCAATTCTTACGGGTTTTTTGGGCTCAATTTAGCAGGATATTCATTTGCTTTTTTATATATTTCCATATTAATTTTTTTTTCTACAGGACAGTTGGAAATTAATAAACGAAAAAAATAAAATAAAATAAAAGACAAACCGTATCAGATAACCCAAATGGACATGGTTGGTTCTTACACAATACCGACCATAATTGCTACAAAAACCGGGGTTAAACCGGCTACAAGAAACCCTAGACGAAAAGAGTAGCTCTCCGCCGTCAAGAAAAAGCAGCCTTGGTCAACACTCGAAGACCTTGCCACCAGCGACGGAGCACCACATGAGAAATGAAGAGCCTTAACCTACTGAGACACACACATGCAAAGGTGACCGGAGATCACACAAGAAGAGCAAGCATCGGAAAAATCCTAAGAGCGAGAGACGATGCCAAAATCGCGGGTAAACGGAAGCTCCCACGCCCCACCACTATTTTCGGTTCACCCTCACCCCTGGAGAGGCCTAAGAGGATGACACATGAACACATGCGCCACCGAGGTTATGATCGGTCAACTGCCACCTCCGCGAACCAAGCCGCTTGATCTACCGCCGTCCTCTAGTGGGCACGACCGGGAGGGCGGAGCCCAAAGAAATCACCACTTTGAACTCCCCAACGCCACCTCACATGTATATAACACCGTAACCCGACAGAGGCGCCAGAGGAAGATAAATACCACCGCACCGAAGACCGACGGCGAAACTAAAGACAAGAACACAGGAGGACGGAAACCGGATCTTGTCCTATTAGATCTTGTACCGAAACCACACCCAAACTTCAGATATGCAGACGCGACGCTGTGACCACCGCCGAGAAGCAAAGCCCAGACACCAAACATAGTCGACAAGAAGATATCCAACCGCGGATAAAGGAGCAAGCACAACTTGGAGGGAGCCCTCTCACAGCGGAGACGAACATCGGCGCAGGAAAGGCAAACGGAGGCGGAAGAGTTTTCTTAAAAAAAATGTAAAAAAATGTTAGAGAAAGAGGAGAGAGAGATTGTTAACACTTAACAAAACGATTTTGAAATTGAAATTTTCTAACTTTATTTAGGGATATTCATTTGCTCGTAGACAACATATATATATATATATATATATATATATATATATATATATATATATATATATCTTTTCTTTTGTTTTTTTAATGTAAAAAAGTTAGAATAAATTGTTCTATACACTTAGGTGATGAATGATATACCACTTATTCACGTTTTCACGTTTTGAAAACGTGATTCCACTATTTTTTACCATTCGTAACATTCATCACTTATTCACGTTTTCACGTTTTGAAAACGTAATTCCGCTATATACAACTAGCGTGTTAAAAATATGACTATAAAAAACAAAACGTGATTAATCTACTAAAACTAGCTTTTCGGTATTTTGTAATTTTTCTGCAGAAACTTGATTCAGTTCAGTTCGTCCCATCAACAATTATTCAGTTATTCCGCTATTCTGCTATTCATCTGACATACCATTCAAGCTCTTAATATTTCACACGAGTTATAAGCTGAAATACAAAAGTTAAATAAGAGAATTTATATTTGATACCTCTATTCACAATGTTTGTTAATAATTTACATTTTGATCCAAAATAGGGTAACTAATAGCTGTTTGAATACATTCTAAAATTAAGGATGGGTTTTAGTGAACTTCCTTTTCATTTTGATCATTCAACTATATATGATAATCGTGGAAAAGGAAAATAGTTGAATGATTTTGGTCATATATGTTCGTTTTCAGTTTTTTTTTTGTTAAAGATTTGCAGCATTTATATCTTTTAATTTATTTATTTCTGTTTTGATCCTACTCATCGATTCAGTGCAATACAAATGCTTATAACTAAGGAGATTTGAAAAGTTTCTCTTTCCTCTCTCACCTCTCTCTAAAGCGAAAAGGCGATTTCCGGTCATTCTCCGGCCACCGGTGTTTTGCCGGTGGTCCGGCTGTTTATATTAGTCGATTCTGTTTTTTTGCTTTCTCCAGATTTCCACTCCGTTTTCTTGTTTATATAGGTGGAATCGGCTCTTTCCTGGCTAATAATTCCGGTTTTTATGCCCGTTGATTCTCCCAATCTTTGTCGGGGTTCCTCTTCCGGCTAGATGCCGGATCTACGGTCTTTTCCATGGTGCTCTTCCGTCTCACTGGTGCTTTTATCCTTCTTCCTTGGTGTCGTGCACTCACCGGACGTTGGTTTTAGTGCCCGAACGAGTTGTACGGGCCCATCCAGATCTTCCTTTCCAGGCGGTTTCATCCTTCGGATACCCCTTATGTAGCACAGAATCGACGACAGTGACAAAGATCGGAAAAGGTTTTCCTTCATATCCGGGCCTGGAGATGGTTTGGTTGGAGCAGATCGGCAAGCGCTTTCGACTGTAGCGACGGCGAAGACCCTACAGTGGCCGGAAACCTCGATGCCACTTTGCATGCATCCGCTTGTCGGATGAAGGACACGTGGCTCCTCTCCCTCGGCTATTGGACACGCGGTTTACCGCGTCTCACACACATGTTTTGGGCTGGTTTTGCGTTGGATCACTTTAATTGGGCTTCGGCCCATTTCGCATGTATTTTCTTTTATTCTACAGTTGTAAACTCTTGTTTTGCCCAATAAACCTTATAAAATTCTAAAGTTTCTGCCAAAAAAGTAATTAAAGAGATTTTGAAGATTTGTTTGACGGATGGTCACTATTTATAAACTATATATAATTCACTGTTTTGTCTATAAATCACTATGACTAATGATGTTTATATTGAGATTAAGTTTGCGGGCTTAAATGAGGTTAGTATAAAAAATTTAATCTGTTTAGATCCGTTTAATATAGATAATAAACGGATTTTATAGAATAGAACTGTTTAGACCCATTTAATTAATGGACATATAGTCTATAACACACCAAATATTTACCAATTTTTGTTGACTCACATGTTTATTGAAAATCTTTTGGGATTAGATATCCTTTAATTGTCATGGGTCAAATATATTTAGTTATAATCTTTTTTACATGAATGTTCCCAAAATAAAGTATAGATTGTTAAAAGTACGATAATGAGCAGTTGACAACTGATACATAAGGAACTGAAACTGTTCTAAAAATAAAATTAACAATAAATCATATATGTATGGTAAGAAAATAGAGATAATGTTTGTGGAAGTGTGAGAAAATAAGGGAAAATGAGGATAGGTCTTTGAGCGGCTTTCTTTCACTAGAAAAAGCTCTCACTTCTCTTTTCAGAAGCTCGCCGCCGCCTCTCCACTTTGCGGCTCTATTCATGTGGTGTGAGAGGGCTTTCGTTTCTTTTTCTTTTATCCTTTGCTCTTCATCTGTGGTAACGTAAGATCCGGTTTCTGGTTGATGTGTCGGGCTCTCGTTGATTCAGACTCCGTGTTGGCTGGCGGTGGTTCGGAGACGGCAGATCTGCTCAGATCCAGATCTTTGAGGACAGGATCCGGTGACATTGCCTTCAGATCCGGCGTTCGATGGTTTCTGTTTTTGCTATCTACAGTGTTTTCACTCTTGTTCGCGTGGTGATAGTCAGGGGTTTTTGGAGGCGGAGTTTGCGCCGGCGGGTAATGGGGATGGGGTTGCATGAACTTAGGTAACCCTTACTAGCTTTTAGCCATGAGGGCGGCGCACAGAGTGAATGAGGTTATCTTCGCGGCTGATTACGGCGACAGATTTTTAAATCCGGTATGCTCCCTTTCTTTCGTCGAATTTCGGCAACGACTTCTCCTCCGCCTGTATTCTAGGCATATTCTATCGCTTGGCGGATCTGTAGCTTTTCGGTTGGTGGCGGCTCCTTTAACGGCCTAGGGTTTCAGTCTCGGAGGTGGGCTTCTCCCTCTCTTGGTGGTGGTGGCGCGGCGGTCATTAATGTTGGCGGCGCAATGGTCTAAGTCTAAGATTTCGCTCTTTGTCGATTGACTGTTTTTTTAAAGTTTTTGGGCCAGAATGTTTGTGTTACTAAACCTTTTAGGAGATGTTTGTTGAAATTTTCATTTTAATTTATGTTGCTTGTAAAAAAAAATTATAAAAAAGGAAAAATGAGGAAATAGGACCTCGTCTCACTTGATGGATCAAGAAGACACACATACCAAGAAACCAAAAACAACTCATGTGGTTTTCTGCTCAAATCTACTGTTAGATTTTATTCAGACCAATGTTTGGAGTAAATTGGATGTCATTGTTTTGCGAGAACCTATGAAAAATAACACAGTTTTTCACGTTAACTCTTTCTCTTTGCTTTTACCAATTCTCACAAGTCACAACTCTTTCTGCACCTCTTTTCTCTTCTCTCTTTTTCCCCTGAATTCTATATTATTCTCTAAAAGTGTAGTTATTATTCCTAGTTATGTTATTTAATAGTAATTAAATTAGGGTTACCGATCATTTTAAAATAAAATTATTCTAAAATGAAGTTGAGTTATACTTCAACTTTACTCTAGTCATGAGTTAAATAAATAGAGTGATGAGTATTATAATTTCATATTTAGAGTAACCACATTTTTTACTTCATTTTGGAATTGAAAATAAAGTATAATTAGAGAAAATTTACTCCAAAATATAATTTAGAATATAAAATAAATTGAAATTGGAGATGGTCTAACTTACAACGATCTACAACTATTATTTTTTTTTAAACAACTAAAAAGTTCGGAGTCCAGACTGTGGTCTTCTAGGACAAGGTCGATACCATACAAATTTCACTCTTCTTTTGAAAAGAGATCACTCCTAACGCGGATAAAATCGCTATTTCCAGACACTTACATTTTCGATGCTCAAAGAATTTACGGTTAGACCAACACCACATTAGCATTTACAATTATCTACTTTTTTTGTTTTTGAAGGATACATTTATCTACTTTCACACTTATTCATTAGCTAGTATATATGTGTATACATATCATAGTCAACTTTTAAACCGGATCAAAAAAATTGATCGATGGTGACGATGTTTTGCTGTGATTGATGAATACATTATAAGAAACAAAACTATATTAATTTATTATACCACCACTTTTTTTTTGTTACCTATACATTAACGCCTAATTTTGCAGCATTTATACTTTAAATTAATGATATGAAATCACAAATAATAGTTCAACATTAACTATTAAGGTTCATAATTTTTAATCAACACCATTATTCAGTTTTTTTTTTTCTAACCTTAAACATGTTGTCATTCTAAGCTCGTAGTTCAAGCTATATATTCATTTCCATTTTGTACATACTTAACCACTGCTATCTGGATTAAAATGACAATATCTATTTTAAGAGAGAACTTAGATTTTGGTACAAAGATCCCCAAAAAGTTCGATATATTGTGACTACATATATTTTCTCTACAACATATATGTTTGCCAACCACATACTCAAATGTGAGAACTGATTAAAAAAAATATGTATAACACAATGTCTATATGGGTTACATAACTGAAGTCTATATATTGAAACAAATCAATATTTGCTTATGATGACTGTAAAAGAAAAATAAGGTATGATCATAGAATTAAGAAGAATCAACAAAAATTCCATAACCTGATATCTTCTTCTTCAAAGAAATCATCAGCAGGTGGTGTTGTCAAATACGGCAACATGAACTGAGCATCACCATCAAAGCAGTTGTACCATGATGATTGAGACAAAGAGACTACTTGTTGGTCATAATGAGACATGGAAACAACATCATAGAGATCTTCAGATGGAGATAAAGAAAGCAATGGAGATGACGTAGAGACTGAGGAAGAAGAAGGGTCTGTGTTTGCAGCAACAGCAGCAGCAGCAGCTACTCTCTGGATAGACTTAGGAGACATGTTAAGATTGTTGTTGTTATCACCATTGTTGGTATTGTAGAGAGAAGATGAGATCTCAGGGAAGTTGAGATTACTAGCGGTAGATCCTTTGAGACAGAGAAGTGCTGCGTCGTAGGCTCGTGCTGCAGCTTCAGCGGTTGAGTAAGAACCGAGCCAGATCCTTGTCTTTTGATTAGGAGCTCTGATCTCTGAAACCCATGAACTCCAGCTTCTCATTCTTACTCCTTTGTACTTCTTGGTCATGTCACTCTTGCTGATGGACGATGATAATGATGGAGACGGCATTGGCTTTGTCGCTTTTTGAAGAGTTTTCACCATTGATAGTATTGTAAAGAGGGGAGGAACTTGGAGGAGAAAATGCAGGGTTTCTATTTATAGATGAGATATGGAGAACAAAAGAGGAAAAGAGAATACTATTAAAGAAAAATATATACTATGAACATAGTCAAAGAAAGTAGCATGGGGCAGACACAAAGAAATGAGTACTTTTCTTTTAAATAATTGTGAAAGACAGGTGTTTTTATTTATTTAATAAAAAGATTTAACCTTAATTACAATCACATATGGCAACACCCAATCAAAGATCACTACTAAGAGAATCCTCTTTTTCTTTCAATAATGCATTGATTGACCTTTACTTAGTTACACTGTTGTTTACTACTAAGTTACTACTTCCAAGTCTCAATTGGTCAAACTCTCGAACACTACTAAAGCAAATTACACGACTCAACACTCAAAAAGTCAAAATTATACAAAAATAAAAAGGGAATTCGGCCATAAAAATCCTCAACTTTGCAGGAATGACCAATTGAGACACTAATTTTTTGTGTGATCAAAAAAACACTAGATAATTCATTGACTTCCGTTAAAAACCCAAACTTTAGGTTGACTTGCCATTAAAGCACACATTAACTTTTTTTAACGAAAATTAAACACCATTAACCTCACCGTTTATTATTATCGTTAATGAAAAATGATGTCGTTTTTCTATTAAAAAAATTCTGCCATAAAAATCCCCAACTTTGCAGGAATGGTCAATTGAAACACCAACTTTTTGTGTTGCCAAAAAACACCAGACAATTCATTGACTTCTGTTAAAAACCCAAACTTTAGGTTGACTTGTCATTAAAGCACACCGTTAAATTTTTTTAACGGAAAATTAAACACTATTAACCTCACCGTTTATTATTATTAAAACGACGTCGTTTTTCTATTAAAAAAATATAAAATCGATCCAGCCGTGGATCGAACAGGAGACATGAGGCAAGAGTATACAGAACTTTACCATTGTGCTATTGTTCATCGTCGGTAATATATGAAACACATTTCATTATATCACCTATTAATAAGTCTTCTGGGATCAATTACAATTACTAAATCAGCCATGGCATCTGCATCTTCTTCGTCTCCGATGAATCGTTTAGTTTACACTCTTGAATGGTTAGGCTCGTCTCAGTGAATCCAGCATCGACAAAGCTAGATCGAGCAGAGAATCTGATGAAGAACTCCATGAATCATCTAGCTAAAGAGTTTTACAGAATTCTCAAGTCAAATTGACGGTATCTCGATCTAGAATCCGTCTCCGTTCGTTCTCGTAACTCTGCAAGAAACGTCTCTAATTCAGACTCAGAGGGCGAATTTGAGAATCAGATGCCATGGCTGATTTAGTAATTGTAATTTATCCCGGAAGACTTATTAATATGTGATATAATGAAATGTGTTTCATATATTACCGACGATGAACAATAGCACAATGGTAAAGTTATGTATACTCTTGCCTCATGTCTCGAGTTCGATCCACGACTGGATCAATTTTATATTTTTTTAAATAGAAAACGACGTCGTTTTAATAATAATAAACGGTGAGGTTAATGGTGTTTAATTTTCCGTTAAAAAAAAAAAGTTAACGGTGTGCTTTAATGGCAAGTCAACCTAAAGTTTGGGTTTTTAACAGAAGTCAATGAATTGTCTGGTGTTTTTTTGGCCACACAAAAAGTTGGTGTTTCAATTGACCATTCCTACAAAGTTAAGGATTTTTATGGCAGAATTTTTTTAATAGAAAACGACGTCGTTTTTCATTAACGATAATAATAAACGGTGAGGTTAATGGTGTTTAATTTTCCGTTAAAAAAAAGTTAACGGTGTGCTTTAATGGCAAGTCAACCTAAAGTTTAGGTTTTTAACGGAAGTCAATGAATTGTCTAGTGTTTTTTTGGCCACACAAAAAATTGGTGTCTCAATTGGCCATTCCTGCAAGGGTTGCCTGCCTATTTCCCCCCAGATAAGTTCCTCTCTTGATTTTTACACCCAAACTATTAGATTCATGAAATTTCAACCTCGTCTTATCAATTTCTGTAAATTAACCCCTCATGTTTATACCTCTTGATTATTAGACAATTACAATTAAATTTCATAATCGCAAGTCTAAGATGTTCTAAATCGCGTTTTAACGTCTGATTGCCCAAACCCAGACCCGTATGCTAATCTAAACCGACCCATTGCTAACCAAAACCCGACCACTTATTCAAACTCCACCATATCGCGATTTGACCAAAAAGGGGATTAGGGTTCTGGGAATTGAGGATTTGCTCGAAAACTCCTTTCTGTTTGTCGAACAAATCATGAGTAATTCGTTTTCTTCTTCCTCATCTCGATCCTTTGGTCGAAGATCAGTTAACGGCTTGCCTTCAAGGTGTTGGTGTGGAGGAAATCTAATAACGTTTACTTCAACAACAGATGAAAATACGTACCGGAGATTCTACAAATGTGAATTTGCATTGCAGGTAACAATTTTGTAGTTGTGGTTGTCGAATTTCATGTTAGTTTGCGTTTTTGTCGAATTTCATGTGGAGAAGATTTGTGATTGTGTCGATTTTCATGTTTGCTTTTTTTTTAATAAAATTTTAGAGGAAGTCTGAGAATCATCTCTTCAAATGGATTGATGAATCATCTCTCCATCCTCGTATTGCTCCAGTTCTTGGTGTTGTCCTGTATGATTATCAGCTCCATCGTCCTCCACTCCTGAATCATGCCTGGTGTTACTAGCAAATCCACCATCCTCGTATCTCAACCTGTCTCCGTATTGTATCTCAACATCCCTGAGATCATCGAAATACTCTGTTTCATCATCGAAATTCTTTGCTTTGACACGCACAATATCAATCTCGTTCTCCAAACATGGAAGTCTTAGATTTTCTTCGTACTCAATCTGGACATCTGCGAATACAGATTCATCCATCGTCGAAGGAGCAGACTGCTAATCCTAGAACCCTAATCCACTTTTTGCGACTTAGGCTACGAATCGTTGCAATCTGGTCGGGTTTTGTGAAGTGGTCGGGTTTAGGTTTTGGTTAAGTGGTCGGGATTAGGTTTGGTTAAGTGGTCGGGTTTAGATTAGCATACGGGTCTGGGTTTGGGCAATCAGACATTAAAACACGATTTAGAACATCTTAGACTTGCGATTATGAAATTTAATTGTAATTGTCTAATAATCAAGAGGTATAAACATGAGGGGTTAATTTACAGAAATTGATAAGATGAGGTTGAAATTTCATGAATCTAATAGTTTGGGTGTAAAAATCAAGAGAGGAGCTTATCTGGGGGGAAATAGGCAGGCAACCCTTCCTGCAAAGTTGATAATTTTTATGGCCGAATTCCCCAAAAAATCAAAATCTATTTCAACAAAAGACAGAGAAATTGTAAAACAATGTAGGAGCTAGCTACATTGGATTCTGTTTTTGAGAGGCAACTTCTAGGAGCTAAGAGCATGTGATTTTCTAAGTACAAACAAAATACAAAGTTAATCATAAGAATAATTTAACAGCTGGTGCATCTCTGTCTTTAATGGGCTTTAATACCGCGTTAACTACTTCTTTGTGTCCCCATCTTCCACACGTAAATTCTTTCTGTCAAAAATATGCTTACAAAATTAATTAAATTCAGATTCCTTTGTCAAACTGCACCAAAATGCTAAACTATATCAATAGGAAACTAATAAATTCTAATAAAATCGTCCAACCGTAGAATAATATACACACTTTTCAAACAAAACTAATCGGCAGTTAAAATAATTAGTCGGCACTAGAAATTAAGACGCGTATCGAGTGATTAAAAATAAAACTAAACTATTCGTGCTCAAATTGTTTTATTTTATAACTTTAAAACCCTAGCCACTCTCTCTCTGTCACAATTATCGAGGCACTATCCTTTTCATCGTTCTCCGACGCCGGCAGAGCAGGAGCTCGCCGGCGTCACCACCTCTTTCATCTGTTCATGATCCCCCTGCTTCTAATTGTTTCTCTCGCTTTCATCTCGGATTCTTATTCCGAGCCATCTCCTTTCGGCTCTATGGTTAAAGCACATCGCCTGCAAACCGACCAGCCGTACCACCTCTCTCTTCTGGTTTGGGCACCGTCATCTTCTGGGGAGGAGCTCGTCTTCTCAACACTGCGTCCGGAGCTCTACAGATCTGAACTTTTCTCGGGAGAACCCCGAAGAATTCTCTTGAGCGTCGCCACCTGCCGCCGCCATGTCGTTCACGTCCGCTTTAAACGGTTCACCGTTCTTCATAACGCTGGTAACTCTCCTTCCATTGATGCTGCACATTCCGAGCCAAATGTTGATATCTCAGCTGCGAGGACTCAGATCTGGGAACAACCATCAACAACCGCAAAGATTGCTCATCTACTGAGATTACCTTCTCCGGCGTCAAAAAGGTCCTTTGAACAACCGTTCGCTTCAGATCTACCCTGCTGCGCCGACTCTCATAGTTCTGCCACAACTCCGCCGTCAAAGCAAGTCAACATCACGGATCTCACAGTAGCCGTGGCGAGCCCCTCAAATCAACCGGAAAAAGCTCCTTTAGTTTATCCCTACAAATTTCTTGCGACCGGCGATTGGATCTTCTCCGACCAAACCAACAAATCTCGTTCAACAAAAGCTTTATGGACTTGGGCCATAACTGCATCTGTGGGTCTTGGTCCATATCTTAGCCCAACAAAAGGGGCAGTTAAGTATCTACTCCATCCAGTGCACATTAATTACATCACGTACGAAGGTCAACGATCAATGCCATTATCTCATCAATGTACGATTTTGGATCTGGAGATAAACAGATTTTCAATATTTGGCCTATTGGGCAGATCAACTTCCTCTATTGCGGAGAGACCAACTTCCTCCTTTATGGAGAGATCCCTTTTACCATTTTTCTCCTTCTTGGAGAGAACACTTTCACCATTCTTCTCTTTTACAGAGAAGGTCTTTCAACGCTCAGCAGGAGCTAATAGTTTTCTTCATTCGTCTATATTGGCAGAAGAACAGATCGATTTAAAACCGATCACTTTAGAAGCCCTTTTGAAGAAGCTTCCGGTTTCTATCTATGATTTAAACCGTCTAACCTATCTGTTTAATGCTTTGTTTTTCAATCATGTAACAAGTGAGTTTTACTCTTTGGCAAAGAGCCCTCCGCTTGTATTCAACATTTAAGCTTAATATAATATTGTGACAAAAAAAAAAAAAAAAAAAAACTATTCGTGCTCACGTTCTGGCCAGGCTCTTTTTTTGTTTTCGTATAATATATATATTTTTTCGTACTTTATAATATAATTAGGCAGGTGGTTTCTACAGATACCAAGAAGCGAATCGACCGATTTGTTCGTTGGAAAATGCACAGGAAAGTGCAGGCAAAGCAAACATAAAAAAATTTCAACTTTTTGTTTATGTCGGTGGAATTGATTTTAAATAAAAATATACCTTCGAAATTGAATCAAATGAAAAACTGTTTTTCGGCCTTAGGAAATTACTACGAAATCCTTACGACCAATAAAAAAATAGAAAACACAATTACCATTATAATCTTCGATTATGTGAGATTTCTATAGATGTCTGATAAGTTAGACTCTAATAGAAGTTTAAGTGACTTTATCAAACTTCGTAGAAAAGTCTAATACAGAATAAATTAGTAAATTTATATTTTAAAATTATAAAAAAATATTTTGTTAAAACTTTTATATACCTAAACTAAATATATATAATTTAGTAAAATATGTTTTCATCCAAAAGATTTCAGACTTTTTCAAGAAATCTGAAACAGATTAATTTAGTAAATTTTAATTTAAAAATAGTAAAAAATATTTTGTTAAAAACAACTAAACAAAAATTAAATATAGATGGTTTTGAAATATATAAATTAAATTTCGTAAATTTGAATCAAATTAAAAATATATAAAGTGGTAGAGTAGTTTCTAGACCTTAGAACATGCTTTCTAATGGAACATGGTAGAACATTTATATATAACTTACAAATAACCTTAGGATTATTGTTTTTTATAAGTTTTATATATAAGATGATGGTATTTAAGTAGTAATTAGTAGATTTAGGGTATCTCAGACTTCCATGTTAATCTGTTTCACGTACATGATTTGTCAGACTTACCGAAAAAGTCTGACTAAACTCGACCAAATAAGTTATCCTACTTGGGAATTTACCCCATATATAAATGAAAGTTACCAACATTAATTTGTAAAAATCATTATCAAATTTCTCTTTCTAAAACGGAAACACACTCCCTCTCTAAACACTCTCTAAAACTCTCCGAAAACCCTCAACCGCCACCGCCGTCGTCATCTTCTTCATTCTTGTAATTATCTTTCCTTTTTTGTCTCTACTAAGCAGTCCCTACACCGCCGTCATCATATTATAAGCTCTTCTTTCTGCAAATGTTTGAGATCTATACGAAAGAAGTCATTGTTTTCTTTGTACTTTATCTAGATCTAAACAAAAAATAGGTTTTTATATATTTATCGTTTTAGATCCTTTATGTTTTAAGTCCGAGTCATCCTCTTTTTCATATGTACTTTGTCTAGATCTAAAAAAAAAGATAGGTTTTTATGTATTTCTCGATTAGATCCATACTGTTTTAAGTCTGAGTCATCCCCTTTTCCATATGTACTTTGTCTAGATCTGAACAAAAATATAGGTTTTTATATATTTCTCATTTTAGATCCATACAGTTTTAAGTCCGAGTCATCTCTTTTTTCATATGTACTTTGTCTAGATCTAAACAAAAATATAGGTTTATGTATTTCTCGTTTTAGATCCATACGGTTTTGAGTCCGAGTCGTCCCTTTTTCATCTGTACTTTGTCTAGATAGACTCTATTAAAAGTCTAAAACTGGATTTGTTTTTGAATTACTTTATTAGAAGTCTGAAATTGGATTTGTTTTTGAATTAGACTCTATTAGAAGTCTGAAATTTGACTCTGTTTACAGTTGTTTTATGGTACACATGATGGGGCGATTTAGTCAGGTTCCAACATCGAGTAATAGTAGTTCATTCTCAAGTTCCACATTTCGAAAACGATCCGGTTCATGCAATGGATTCCCCAAGAAATGTTTATGCGGTCTCGACCCTGTCATGCGAACATCCACTATTGCCGATAATCCGGGAAAAAGATTCTTTGGATGTCGTAGCTGGGATGTAATTGCCTTTCTCTTCTGTTATGTAACCAGTTTTATTTTATTTTTACTTATTCGAGCTTATATTTGGAATCCGAAGATGATTGTATATTTAAAATGTGGCCGTATAGGATGGTGGCTACCATATAATGAAGTGGTGAGATGAGGTTATGATGGAGGAGTTTCACGAGTTAAAGCTGAGAGTGGACCAACATGGTGAACAAATTGATTACATCTTCCTTTGTTATGCTGAAATGGAGTGTGTTACCATCTTGCACGATGACCTCAAGATAGTGCATGCAGAGATAACTCAATTAAAGGACCTTTGACTGAGAAACCATCTAAACAGATAGAGCGTGGCGCCAAGTATGAGTATATGATGTTTGCTGGTGCTATTATTATCATCCCGATTATCTTGAGGGCATTTGGTTTCTTGTAATATAAGTCATATGTATCCAACTATAATTTTATGTATTATAAGACGAATTTCATTCATCATCCAATTTCAAATATGTGAATTGTCCTCTTTTGAAGCTACTAAAGAACTCGGTCGCCAGAATTCATATGATGTCTGAATAAAGAATATTATATTGTCAGACTTCATATGAAGTCTGAATAATAAATAATATGTTTTCAAACTTCCTATGAAGTCTGAATAATAAATAATTAGTTTTCAGACTTCAAATGATGTCTGAATACTAAATATTAAAACCATCATATGATATCGGGGATATCTAAACTAAAACTTTGTTGTCATACTACATATGATGTCTGGCAATGTTAAAATGCCCGGGAGTTAATTTTTTTTGTAAATTATGCGAAAATGCGCGGCAGTTATGTAAAAGGGAGACGAAAAATGCGTGGCAGTTACGTCTGTGGTAAAACCGTCGGATAGTGGTAAAACCGTCTCGTTTTAACTGCCCCTTATGAACCACATATAAATATGTTTTTTTATCCTTTTTTTACAGTTTCTAAGGAAGGATAAAAAAACCCTATTCTCTCTCAAAACCACTGAAGCGACATCTTCAACTTTTTTGGGTATCGTTTCCAGATCTGGTTTCTCTCTGCTACGCCGCTTACCTTCGACGGTAAGATTCATCGAATTCTCCTTTCGTGCATAAACTTAGCAAAATTACTAGTACCCAGACGGCTAATGGTGTCTGATTTTAGTTCTCAGACTGCAAACGGAGTCTGATTATAGTCCTCAGACTGCAAATGGAGTCTGAATTTTTTTTTCTCGTACTTGCGTTGAGCTTTTGTTCTTTCTAAATTCCAGATCTTGTTTCACTCTTCTCCTCCGTCGTTTTCCTTCGACAGTAAAATTCATCGACTCCTCTTTTTGTCAGTATTCTTAAAATAGCTATTAGTAGCCAGACGGCATATGGTGTCTGGCTAAGTTACTCAGACTGATAATGGCGTCTGGATAGTCGTTATGGACTCTTATTTATTTTGAACGTTGTTGCGCTAAGCTTTCGTTTTTTTAAATTCCAGATCTGGTTTCCCTCTCCTCCACCGATGACCTTCGACGGTAAGATTCATCGACTCTTCTCCTCGTCTATATATTTACATAACTATTAGTATCCAGACGGCATAAGATGTCTGACTGTGTAAGGATGACTGCAAATGGCTTATGGCTAGTAGTATTTAGACTGCATATGATTTGTGTGGCCCGTTTCAGGTTTTCGTTATGGCAGACGTTGAATTCCCACAAAGGATGTTCACTGCCGGTTATGAACCGGTTCCGGACAAAAACATACACTACTTTAGTGGAAGGATAGATCTGATTAATGATGTTAGAATAGCGCTGTTACTGGGAGAATGGCAAAAACTCCTCGATTCAGAACTTGGGATTTTTTTTTTTGAGATTCCATGACCTGCACTTCAAATGGTGTTCAAGGATGGTGCACTACATGATCTGTTTTTGAAGTTAGACTGAAAGAAGAAGTATGAGATATGGTCTCTTCTCTGCGTTCAGCCAATTAGGTTTTCCTTGAATGAGTTTTATGCCATAACCAGACTCAACTGTGACTATATTGAGAACTTGGAGTATACTGAAGTTGAATATACCGATCAGATGAGAGCAATGTGGGAGCTTCTTGGGGTGGATTTCGATTTAGGCCCAAGTTATTCGCAATTATTTGAAGCTTGTAAAAGATGTGCTGGTTGGAAACCACAACAAAGGATATGGCTGGGCTATCTAGCCATCTATGCAACCTTCATTGAGGCTCAACACTGGACAAGTTCTACAAGGGCTGAAATGACTAAGCTTCTGCTGGTTCTAGGATCGTTACAATCCTATCCATGGGGACGATTCGCCTTCAAACTTCATATGAAGTCTGACACATTGGTCCCAGTCTCGTATGATGTCTGACGTTGTGATATTATAAATGCTTATATTCATTTTTCTATGTGACTTGTAATTTGCAGTCCCGCGTCAACAACCTTGTAGTCAAGGATTATGATGACATATTCCCCGAGTGGGACAACGATGATGAGCAGGACGACAAAGTTGAGAACATTGTGAAAGCAATGCATGATCAGCTTGGGACTGCGCCTTGGAGGTGGGGTTCTAAACACTGGAAAAGTGAAGGTGTGTTCAGGATCAAAGCTGGCGGTCCTGTTAAGCTTGAGGTTTAGTCTGAGGAAGTTGCGGGTCAGGTTGGTGAGAAAAAGCGAAAGGGGCTGGGAGTCAAGTGGAAGTTAGTACAGACTGTTGCTGATGATTAGGATGAGGAAGAAGAGGTAAAGGTGGTTAGTAAGAGACCTAGAGAAGGGAGGGATGGTCTCACGAATGGAGACATTGTTCAAATGATTGAGGGTTTGAAAAATCATTTGAAATTCAGATTAATGTATTGGAAGATGTTTTCAACGAAGGTTTTCGTCTGATGGGTACCAAAATGGATGATCTTGGCAAGGATGTCAAGACTTTAAAAGAAGTAAGTGCTGGAGTTGAACAAAAGGAAAAAGAGAAGAAGAAAGATTCTTCTGGATAGAAGGGAAATGAGAAGAAGACAGTTGGTACTGGAGGGAAAGGAAGTGGGAAGAAGAAAGATCCAAGTGTTGCGGCTGCTGAGATGAAGAAGGTCGGAGTTGGTGAGGATGAAGAAGATCAAGCTGAAGATCTTCAGGATCAAGATAAAATAAATGCTGCTGCAGTTGATTAAGAGGGAGGAAGAAAGAAAAAGGAAAGGGCTCAGAGGAACCCGAAGAAATTGGTACTGAAGGTACCCGAACCTGCACCTGCAGGGAAACCGAAGGATAAGAAAGTAGCAGACAAACCTGCCATTCCGGTTGCGGCCACCAAACAAACTGCGACTGATGATGGGGTTAGCCTCCAAAACCCTCAATCTCTGAATACAAATAAGGAAAAGAAAGAAGGGCCTAAGAGAAGTAGTAGACTTATGAAGAAATCCCTTGAGGGGAAGTAGCCTTGTCAACAATATGAATATTCTTGATTATTAAAACATGAGCATAACCGTATTTGTTTTTTCCCCTTGTTCTTGTATTTTCTTTGAACATGGATTCCTGGCATTAGACTTATATTGCATTGGTTTGGTGTGATTTTTAGTCGGCATTCATAACATATCAGACTTCTGATGTATTTTAGTTACCAGACGTCTAGTGCAGTCTGGTTCTTGTGTGAATTTTAGATCGAACTTTATATTTAACACGGGTTGTCAAATGTCTATGCAGAGTATACCCGAGAGCATAGATCTAAGTGTCTTGATCGTTTCACAGTCGGCTACGGGCATAGACTTCGATGCTACGTGGAGGTTTAAATAGGACACTAAGCAGGAAGCAACTGAAGCTTATTTGCAAGCGAAGGCAACACATGTTAAACAAAAGGAGAATGTGAAGACTCCAATTAAACTTGTTGTCGAAGCACAAGTTACATCGGGATATAACCCTTGGGCTGCTCTCACCAAGATGCAAGTGACAGCATTAAATGATTACAACAAAAGACAGCCGTATGTCTTAACACTCTACCTAGACGAGTAAGTTGTATACCTAATCTCTTAACTCGATGTCTAACAAGCGTATTGTTCTTTGTAGGGGTTATCCGACTAAGACTGTGAACACATCACTCCAATGGTATTATGATCTTCGCACTCCAAAGGAATGGCTGCATGATACAGTCAGTATCACTCCAAAGTTTGTGAATTAAGAATTCCATTACAGTATGGATGTATATTAAGACTTCCCAAGAAGTATGGTTGTATTTTCAGACTTCCCAAGAAGTCTAGTGGTATTTTCAGACCTCTGAAGAAGTCTTGTTGTATATTCAGACTTCCGAAGTTGTCTGGTTGTGTTTTTTTTTTTATATTAACACAGTCTTGGCTTGATGCAGCAAATTGATGTCGGGATTGTTCTGCTGAGGCTTTTCCAACAAAACCATCCTGAATGGTTCAGGAGCGAGAGGTTGTGCTTCATTGACACACTCCTTCAAGCATTGTGGCGTCAACACTATCCAGAATTTATTAAGAGCGGTGCAGAAGAGAATAGTTCTGCCTCAACTAGAAGGCTACCTCCTGGTGTGTGGGATTACTATACTGGTCATCTATCCATATTCTGCAAATCAGAGAAGGATTGGGGGATGAAAATTGATCATATCTACACCACACTACACATTGGCGGACATCATTGGGTAGAAATTATGATTTATTTCCCGGATAGGCACGTAACAGTCTGGGACAGCATTCTTGGAGAGAAAACTGATGAGATGGTCGGAGAGGCAGTGGCACCAATCTGTGAGATGTTTCCTAATGTGTTGCACATCTTGGCCCCAGTTGATGATGGGTGGCCTTATCCCGTGGAACATTACACCTACACGATTGTTAGGAACATTACACCTACACGATGGGTGACTGTGGAGTGTTCTGCTTGAAGTTCATCGAGTTCCATTCACTTGGAATTCCATTTCCAAAGTATCTTTGTGGTAAGAACATCAAGCAAATCAGGGGCATGCTAGCTTTTGACATATTGACTGAACTCGGACGAACATGTGAAGAAATACGTTTCGAGTATGCACTGCTAGACACAAACGTTGAGAAATAGACTTCATGATATCTTTTGGATTCCCAAACAATGGATTTCTTACATATATTTATCTTTTGTAGGTGTAAGAAAAACACATCCTTTTTTGGCTTACTTTTGTGCTTGTTTTTAGTTATGTAACAAACTCATGTTCCTAGTTATGTTTGTATGCTACTACGCTTGATGAAACAGAACCCAAACAATTGAGACAAGTTTCAATATCAGACTTCTGAAATACATCCATTACTACGTCAAGCTTCAATGAACCCTAAAATATATCAGACTTCAACCATTTATACGGTAAAACATATCAGACTTCACTGAACACGAACACATATCAGACTCCAGCATACCCTAAAACTTATCAGACTTCACAGAATACGAACACATATCAGACTTCATCAAACCCTAAAACTTATCAGACTTCACTGAACATGAACACATATCAGACTTCAGCCAACGCGAAATCACATCAGACTTCTACCATTTCTAGTCAGGCTCATGTTGTGGACAATTAGGTTGTTTGTGGCCTGGTTGTCTGCAATTTGAACAACAATATTGCTTGTATAGTTTCCGCGGTTTACTGCCATTCTTCTTGGCGACTTCTAGCATAGATTGCCACCTCGACTTCTTTTGTCTTCCAGGCTTCCGCCTCTCTTCAGGCGGAAGGACACGTACGGTGGCATAATCAGATGTGCCAGTAAAATTCTTTGGTAAGATGTTGTGTTAGTATGCAGCGTACAAGTAGTCCGTTCTGTAAGATGGACATACAAGGGTAGAAATGTGTAGCTCAAGTTCCGGTGCAGAGCATATGGCATGTGAGCAAGGTATCTTTTCGTAATCCCAAACACCACATTCACACTTCTGATATTCCAAATCGACAACACAATCCCTATGTTCTCCCTTAACAACGAACTGATACGTATATACGAGTTCTGCCGTCATCATATCTGCATAATATTCACGAATAGCCATCAAATATCCTCGGGTAAATGTTGTTGAGAGACTCATTGCATCTAGCCACCTTTTACAAAGTTTCTCTTGTATAAACTCTAAAAGGAAAGATATGGGATATCCTTTTGCCTTCTTAACTGCAGAGTTATTCAACAATGTTGCTCGTCTTTATGTTGTACCTGTCTCCAACAATTTGAAAGAGGTTTACACAAGTAAGAACTAGAAAGTATTAAGAAAAACATTACGCTTCCAGACTTCTCCTGTAGTCTAGTAAATAATCAGACAGCAGGAGAAGTCTGAGTATAATATCAGACATCATTAGAAGTCCGAGTAAAAATTAAGTCTGACGCTTACGTATCAGACTTCTCTTGCAGTCTGGAAAATAATCAAACGCAGGAGAAGTCTGATAATAATATCAGACATCAATAGAAGTCTAAAAAGAAATATTAAGCCGGACACTTATTGTCAGACCGCAAAAGTACACGTCTCCACCTAAATGCACGTGTGACCATAGACTCACATCCGCCTCCTCCAAGTAATCAGCAAGTTCAGGATTTACCGCTCATAAGGAAGCCATGTTTCGGTCAAAATCGTAAATCGTATATGCGTAAGCCGCGTTTTTCAGTAAGTATAGAAGATGTTTTCCCCTGAACTTGGTAACTATGTTATTTTGTAGATGGTAATAGCATATCCCTCGTTGTTCCCAAGGAAAAACTGCTTCACACGCGTTCGTGATCGACTTACATCTATCCGAGACAATGACCAAAGGATATTGGTCTGAAATGCATTCTTTCAGCTTGGTGAAAACAATTCCCACGAGTCATCATTCTTAGAGTCTACAATTCCGAAAGCCAACAGAAATATTTGAAAATTTCCATCTTGTGTGGCCGCCACTAGCATAACACCGCCATACTTTCCATTAAGATGAGTACCATCCACCACAATGACTCTTCTAAGCAACGTAAACCCATGTATGGAAGCTCCAAATGTTATAAATAAATATTTGAATCTATTCTTCTCTAGCTCAAGAGCAGTTACTGTTCCCGGGTTGATTTGCCCGATTCCATGCAAAAAAAGAAGGCAGTCTCTCGTACCCATCTTCCGTTCTTCCTCTCACAATATTTTGAGCATGTAACAATGCTCTGTATGCTATTGTGTAGCTCTTCCTAATCCCAAACTACTTCTTCATTGATACTTTGACATGGTTTGGTGTTATCTATTCAATTATACCAAATCATTCAGTAAACAACCAATCAATACAAACTGGAGTATAACGTTTGCGCGTAGACATCCCATCCACCACTGAATATGTATGGGTTTTTGAATAGATCATCACCCAATACTTGTTTGGTTCGCTCTTCACAGGCGCTTGAAGCATCTACTTGCATCCTTCCACACGATATTTAGCCACAAAACATGTCTTGTCAGACTTCTCTGTCCTAAATGCGAATTTCTTCATTATCGCCGTCAAACGTAGCTCTGATATTAGGTCTTTCTTGCTATCAAAACACTTATTGAGAAAGATACCCTCGGACAAGTCCCTTTTGCCAACACACCGATTACTCGTACCCTCCCACTCATTTTTCTTATAATCTTCATCTTCTTCCACATCTACATCTTCATGTTTCACTTTCCCATATAGGGTATAATCAGCATCGTCACGGTAGGCCCATCGTGTGTCTTGAAAACATTCCCAAGCACATCCAAGTTACCAACACCATCATTACCACCACCGCCATAAACTGAATCATCCGAGAATGAGTCCACATCTTCCTCATTCCAGTCTTCTTCTTTGTCATCTTCGTCTACATATTCAGCTTCATATTCATCATGATTCACCGCATCTTCATCTTCCATATCAGATCGGCTCGAGACACAAAGACGGATTACATGCGTGTTAGCTAACTCGACCAAGCTCCTTACTTGCCTATCATTTGTGACATAAACCAGAGGGCTATCCGGATCCATTTGTTTCAAGAATGCTTCCGGCAATGGATAACTCCACCAGCTCGGTTTTCTTGTCCAGCATATAATCATCTTGTACCATCTCAACAAGTTCTTGATGTGTAGAACCATCACGCAAAGTGATAAACCGCCATCCTTTGAGCTTATCAACCACAAAATGCCAAAATTGGTCTCTCACAACCCATTCACCAAAATTAACAGGTAACTGAACCATTATTTGTATAAACAAACACATATAAACCACATTAGAGATCTTTTGGGAAAAGCCAGACTTCTTTGCGAAGTCTTATGTTATTAGCTACACTGCCAATATTATTCAAAAATTAATTTAAAAATAATTACCATATATAAGAATGTAAAACTCACGCAGCAGGAACATAGAAAACTAACACACATTAATAAAAATTAAAATAAATGAAATTATTCACAATATACAATAAAATGCATTTTAAAAGCTTTTAACAATTCATATGTCTATAGCAGTCTGATTATAGTAAAATCAGACTTCTATGGCATTCTGAAAAGAGGGTATTTTTGAAATTGAAATCAAAGTGTCAGACAGCGTACGTAGTCTGCTTTGAAATTTTTTGAAATTTTTGTCAGACATCTTATGAAGTCTGAGAACAAAAGGGGTAGTTTTGAAATTGACTTTTATATTTTCAGACTTCTTGGAGAAGTCTGATAATGTTCAGACTTCTTAGAGAAGTCTGACAAAAAGTAGGGGGTAGTTTTGCAATTGAATTTAAAATGCCAGACTTCTCCGAGAAGTCCGATAATGTTCAGACTTCTTGTGCTGTCTGACAAGAATTTCAGACAGCGAGGGATGTCTGATAAAAAAACTTTGCATTTTCGGTTTTTATCCAGCGTTGACCAAAATTCGATTTTTCAGATGTCTATAGCCGTCTGGCAAAAGATGTCTATAGCCATCTGATATCTTTTTTCCTTATTTTCAGACAGATTTAGAAGTCCGGCGATTTTTTCGCTTATTCTTCTCAACATCTGAAAATTTGGGTCAATTGCAGTTTCTACCCCCCATTATTTTCAGACATCGGATTCCGTCTGACAAAAAGTAAAGGATCGGTCAATTTCTTGCCAGATTACATAAGAAGTCTGACTAAAAAATCAAATTTGAATCAATTGCAAAACTACCATCTTCGTATTTAGACTTCTATGGAGGTCTGTCAATTGAAAGTCAATTGCAAAACCACCCTCTCTTTGACCATATTGAAGTTTACGAAAAAGTAGACTTAAACGGAATTCTGAGATTACAATTAAGATCTGGAAATCGCCGATATGAAAAAACTCTTCCCAATGTCCGTTTTCAGTTTGTTTTTAGCCTCATTGATTTCCCAGAACGTCTAATATCACCGAAAACACGAAATCCGAGTCGTGTTTTGCTGTTTATAAGATGATAAACGATTTCGCTACTTTTGAATAGAAAAATCAAAGGGGGAAAGGGAAAAATCAGTGAGGAGAATGTCCGAGCTCTATTCTTGAGCTTTACTTGAGCTTTAATGGTGGAAAAACGAGCTGGATTATACATTAACTCGTCGGCGATGGTGGTTGTCGTGGTTGTTGAACATTCATGGCGATTGCATTTTCGTGAATATGCAAAATAATTTTGGGTCCTTTTGTCTTTTGATTAAAGTATCATACTTCATATTAAGTTTGACGATGGCATTCCTGTGAATACCCAGATTAGTAAAGGGATATATTAGCGAAGGAGAGGAAGGAGAAGGTCAAGGGTAGTTTCAGGGTTAACTTCAATTTCGAGGGTAGTTTTGAAATTGCCCCGTTAATGTTTGCATTTGATTTATGTCGAGCAGCGAGATTAGATTCACACGAAATAAACAACACAATCAAATGTAAAAAAGTTATATAGCAGTTTGATTTGTAAAAGCCGAATCCATTGAAATAATATCTATAAATGCAAATAAAAAGAGTAAATGGATGTTGTTATGGAAATTTGATCTAATAATAAAAGCCGGGCTACGATTTGAAATGTCCGAACTACGAGGTGAGATATAAACTTTAAGTGAGGTCGAAACTGTTCTTTATTGATCTTTAAGGCCGAAGCCGAGCTATGAACATGATGGTACTAGGTAGGAGTCCATCAAATGACGTGCTCCATAAATATTGCTTGAGGTCGGAGCTTTATAGAAGTAGCTCGTCACTCTCGCAAGTTACAATGTGTCTAAAATAAAGAGTGAAGGGTCATATTTATAGCTCTTGGATGCTGACTTCTCTTTGAGCCATTAACTCCTTAGCGGGCTTGTCTTCTTGGGCTTATGGATGGGTGCTAAACCCATATCCAATAGTTAGTCCCCCCCATCCCAGTTCGTCGAGCTGCGGTGTTTAGCCGAGGTCGTCGAATTTCTTCGGGTGCTTAAGTCAGGCGGAAATATTGTTGAATCATTTCGCATCAATTACTGATATTCTTATTTGTTGACTTCTTATGCGGTTTTTAGAAAGAGAAGGGACGTGAATTGCTTGTGGTTTGATTTTGCGTGTTGTGTAAAACCGTTCCTTTCTTTCTACGAGGCTTTGTCTCTTCAAATTTCGTCGTCCTTCTCCACGTAATTGTTTTCTTCTGGTTATTGTGCTCTCGTTGTTCCGTATCTGGATTCGTTATCATGCGGGTATATTCTAGTGAGCATTCTTCTACGGGTAGCGGCGATTCTGGTTTTTCCGAGTGTCGGGCGATAGTCCTGCTGAATCTAGAGCGATCGAGGGTGGCGAAGAATTTTTTATGTCTTGGGCTGGGCAAAAATCTCGTCGATTTCGCGGCGGTCCTATTGCGACGGATTCTCCTGACGGCCGAACTCCCGCCGATATAGGGGAAAAAAACCCTAGCGATAGAAATGGACCCGGTTGTCGGAGAGGCGGTGTTGGGATTACTGACTTGGGAGATCGCCCGGAAGTTAGCGTGGCTGTTCCTGATCATCGTTCATGAGCAACTTCCTCGAAGAAGGGAAAGGAAGACTGAAGGAAGCAACGGAGGCGAAGACTGTCGTCCATAGAGTGGTTCACTCGTCGGTTTGTGAACAGCCTATCTTTGATGATATTCGTTGGCGGTGCTCCCGTGTTTCTGGTCTCGAGCTCCGATTGCCGGCTTTGTGCGAGCGACCCTGGGATGATCCTCTTGGTTGAGTTTGTTTGTACGAGTGTTGGTTTACTGAATGCCACCTGCTTTTTCCTCTCCCTAGAGTCCTGATTGAGTATTGTGAGGCTAGGGAGATAACCCTTTCTTAACTCTGTTCGTCCGCCATCTGTTACATGATAGGTGTTTTGATCATGGCACCTGACAGCGAGGTCGAGATGTCTTCTCGTCTTTTTGAAGAGTTGACGTTGATTTCAGTTAACCAAGGGATGTCTGGTACTTTTTATGTGCGATTTAGGCCCGATCGTCGTTTGAAGGTTATGTCTGACCCCCAGATAAGACTTCTGATTGGCAGAACATTTATTTCTTTGTGCGTGTTAACGGTGCGCGGACGTTTGATCCGAGCAGGGTTTTCAGATCGGCCTGGAACTATGATCCTGGTAGCTTTCTTTGTTTAGCGCTTGCTTGTCGATATTGTTTGCTTATGGCTTATTTTTCTTTTCCTTGCTTTGTAGTTCGCTCTGCTTCAGGTCGTTGGACCGCAGAAATTTCCAGAGATTTAGACAAATTAAGGGCTCACGGTGGTATAGATTGGCCTCCATCGAAGGTAAGGAGGCCAATAGCCAGTTTGATCAAAGAGTTCAGAGTTGCTTAAAAAAGGTTGATTCGGGTATGCGCCCTCTCCTCCCCCCCCCCCCCCTTTTATTGATGGGGAGGTCTTTGCTGCTGATATTATCGTTTTGTTGCTTCAACGTTCTTGGAGATGGATCCTTTTTTGGAGAGTAAACCGTCGTCCCCTCGGTTGTTTAGGAAAAGGCGAAAGATGCATGTGCCCTTAGCAGCGGCATATTATCCGGTGATCGTCCTTGATGACGTTCCTGTTGTCTTTGAAGATGAATCTAATCGACGTCAGGAGACGTCGGAAGGTGTCACGAACCAGGTCGTTGTACCTTCTGAGGCTTTTGGAGGCATATGTCACCAGTCAGGCGTTGAGAGGCGTAGATCGGATTCTGAGGGCGGAGATGAGCGTTCTGGGGGCCTGACTCCTTCCTCTCCTCCTATTCGTGCTGCCAGCCCGACGGGTAGGTCGGGTGATGTTGAGTCAATTTTGAATGATCCGGCTTAGTCGTATGTTCACAAAGGGAAGGCTCCTTTGGTGAATGACAAGCTGTCTTGTGCCAATCTTGTTCAGAAGCTCGCGGTTGATCCGACCAAGGTTCCTATTCCTGTTTCGGCTATGCACAAGCCCCATCTTCAGGAGGAGTTAAGTCACCACCTTGTCATGGTGTGCGCTATCCTAAACCAGCTCAAGGATTCGTATGAGTCCGAGAGAAGACAAGCCAGGTCGACGGAGAGCATCCTTAGAGAAAAGGTTGATGCGCTGCGACGCTCCGCGGGTTCTTAAGGAGCTTGACGAGGCAAAGGGGGCTTCTGCTGCTTTGGCTCTGGAGAAGCAAAAGGCCGCAGATCTTAAGAGGCGGTTGGCCGAACTTGAGGATGAAAAGCGCGATATTCTGTCCGAGGCTGGCTCTCTTAGGTCGGAAGTTGATCTCCTCGTTGTTGAGCGCGACGAGCTTCTGGGATCTTTTGATAAGCGCCTTCGTTCTGAGCGAGAGGCTCTGTACAAGAAGGCTTCTGATCGTCTGTATAAGTTGAGGTCGAAGAGTGAAAAGGGGGATCGTTACACTCCTAATCTTTTGGAGTTGAACCAGGTGACAAGTATCCTTGGTGCATATCGTCTGCTTGCGGGTAGTGGCGTGCCGGTTCCTCCTGCATTGATTTCACATCTTGAGAAGAATAAGCCTCCTAACCAAGTGGAGCATATCCATGATTGTGATCATATGGTCATGATTTCTAAGCCGTTAGATCTGGGTGACCATCTTTTGTCATTGGCTAAGAAATTTGCTTGAAAATATTAGTCATTTCGATTCAACATTCATTGGCTACTATTCTAAGGTATCTTATTAGTGAAACTGAATACTTGAAATTCAACAGATCCCTTGCTTTCTTCTTTTTTTCTTGAAATGAAATGAATGTATTTTTTATCATAAAAAGAAATCCTTCCCTTTTTAATATGAATTAAAAGATATGAATTTTACTGATCAGTAATAATTATGGGAAGTTAACGAGCTGCGACCCGATGCTTTGGATCCTAACGTTTTTTACATGTCGCCGCTGCGAGGTTCGTCAGACGGCTCTGCTATCCCCGCGGGGTCGGTGGAGGGAGGAAGGGCAGATGTGGCGTCTTTGGTTGTGGGAGATGGGGTCGCTTTTGTGTGTCCGAGCTCCCGACATAGTCTCCTTGTTGTGATAATTAGCCTGTGGCTTCTTCCCCCTTTTTTTTGAACCATTGTATGAACAACGTCTGCGTTTGCAGATATTATATGTATGTTTTGTCCCCTTCTCTCTTTTGTTTGTTTTGTTGTTTATTTTTTTTTTGCGAGTTCAGCGTCCGGCTTCTGATCGCTGAAGCGAACTTGCTCTGCTTCGTTTGTGCTTGTAAGAAGTTGTTTCGATGTTTTTTGGTAGACGTGTCCTTTCGATTTTTGAAGCGTGGTCCACGCGTTATTACTGCTCTTTAAGGAGTTATTTTGCGTGTTTATGGGAAAGTGGACCGCCGTTTTTGCATTGAAAGCGTGCATTGGTAACTGGAGCGTCGCTTTAGATGCGTTGCTTTGGCACTCATTGCCCTTTGTGGCTATAAACACTTTCTCTTCTTCTCTGATTTTTCATATATCCTCGTTCTTGGTTTTTCTTCTTTATCTCGTTGAGTGGGGTTGACTTTTCTCTTTTTTGTTTTGTCGGCGTATTGAATCCCAGTGGGTCGTGGCAGCAAGGCCGCTCTGCCAATGGGTTTCTTGCCTATCTTTGTTGCTGGCCGGCTCCGGCCTCCGGAGTTTCTGTATTTTTTATTGTTGAGCGAGCTCGTGTTTTTCCGCGAAATGAGGGCTTGTCGATGTATGGTAATATACCGATAGCCGCCCTTGTTTGTCACCTTTTGTGAACTTAAGGGCGACGCACAGTTCCTTTGGTCGGGTGGATCTGATGCGTCACTAATTTTAGTAACGTGTCGGGGGCTGTCCCGTCTTGATTTTGTCTCTTTTGACGTAAGGGTGTTATTTGCTTGTTAAGTTTTTTGTTGTCCGCCTGTTTTCTGAACTCCCCTTGTTTTTTTTCTTTGCAGTTCAGCGGGCTGGATGTCGAATTGGCTCTTCTTCCTCCATGTAAGGGGATGATTCCTTTGGAGAGGGCGGTCGATGTCAGAATGGCCAGGGGAACCATGGGATCGGGCTGCGGGGACGCGCTCTTATTTTTGGTGTGCTAAGGTTGGCATACCCGAGCTCCCTTGCCCCATGATGATCCACCTCAGTTCGGTTTCATCGTTGTTCACTGCTGGGCCTCTGCCTTTCAGGGCCATGCCGGGAATAGACGTCGAAATCGTCTTTTTAGAAAGAAGCTCGACTCCTTGTTGGATGAAATCGGGCTCAGCACACGAGCTCCGATTCGGAAGAAATCGTCTTTCAAGAAATTAGATTTGTTTTGTTACTTTTTGTATGTTTCCTTGTATTTTGACAAGAATGGAATAAACGAAAGAAGATATTTGTATTTGATTTGTTATCGTCTTCTCCCTTGTTGTTCGTTTTTTGTTGTTGTTTGCGAGTCGTTTCTCGGCTTTGGGCGAGATCAAATTTTTGGTGCGAGTACGTGCCCGGCTTATCATGTCTTTGATTTTCTCAAATCGAAACAATGCTCGCCCATTTATATACAAATGTTTGTGAGCGCGAGCTTTGGCTCGGCTTACCTCGTCATCCGTTTAGTTATCTAGGTGCGAGTATGTGCTCGGCTTATCCTGTGGATCCCTCGAACATAGTTATGCGGAGGAGGTCCGGCTTACAAAACATTTTCTAAGGACTCGTGCGGGTCTGGCCCCGGCTTATATGTCGGCAAAATCGACGATGTAACGCAATGCCACTATGCATGAGACACGTGTTTATTTGATCGATCATTTGGCCAGAATGTCTATGGTTAAATGTTAGGGGGCGTAGTTATATAAAGGTGCACAAGGACTTTTTAGTTTAAAATATGAAGGTGGCTGCACCCTGTATAGGTTGCCCACATATTCTCCGAGGAGATATCAAGCCGAGCATAGTTCTTTCTTTTACAAACTTTGAGCCGCAGCTCGATTACTTGCATATATATAACTGGGTGGGTCTTAAGGGTTTACTTGTGAGGGCGATGCGTTCTGGGGTGCTTTATTAAGTCGAGGTACAAGTCTTTCCCATTCTCCTTTGACTCCGAAGTGGTGATCGTCTGCTCGGACACGAGGCACGATTTGTGTCTTGCTTTGCGATCCACTGTGAAGCAGTATCTCGAGACTTTCTAGCTGCCGCAGAGCGTGAAGATCCCTCTCGGGGTTGGGACTTTTATGCATTAGTGATACGTCGAGGGTACTGCTCTCATGGCGTGAATCCAGGGGGTTCCTAAGATCACGTTGTAGATTGCGGGACGGTCTATGACAACAAATTTGATGAACTTGGTCACGCGTCCGAAATGTACCGGGAGCTAGATAGTTCCAATCGTGGTGGTCGTGTCTCCAGCGAACCCGGTGAGGGGTTTTTCCGACCGCTTCATCATGTAGTCGCGCAGCTCCATCCTTTGCACCTCGAATATGAGGTCTACCGAGCTTCCTATGTCATCAAGATTTTGGTGACTTCGCAGTCGCCGATCTGGAGCTCGACGACGAGCGGGTCGTTATGTAGCTTGTTGAGGCCCTCTTCGTCCTCCGAGGTGAAGGTAATCTTGGTGCCTGGTTCTAGTTCTTCGTGAACGTTCCTATTCCATTGCTTGCACGCATCAGCTTTCTGACTGTAGGCTGTTATCGATCGTACCAAATCGTTACAAGTGGGAATCTCTCCCATGATCATGTTAATCCATTTTCTGGGTGCGGGCGCGTCCTCCTCTTTGTCATCGCGGATTCACTTTGGTAGTTTTGTGTGGATATCGCTCTGTTCTGTTCTCTGTTGACCTTCTTGCCTCGCTTTTTTTTCCTGGGCGAGCTTGAACTGTTCTCCCTCGTTTTTGGGTTGTCGTGGCGTCTCTCGATTCACAGGGGGTGCTGCTGGGGAAGTGCGGTTTTTTTTATTTGTCACTCCTTTCTGGTACTCGCCGAATAGGAGGCTTTGGAGATGTCGACATTCCGCGGTGCTATGCCCGGAGCTCTAGTGGAAGCTGCAAAAGGCCTTTTCTTGATCGTCAGTTCCCACATGCTTGTTCCACGGCCGACCCTGCTGGTTGTTCATTTGATTGCGTCCTGGCTGCTGGGACGCTTGTTGGCTTGCGTGCTGCTCGCCGACGTAGCACATTGGGGCTTTCTTTACTTTGTCATCGGGGTTCTCAGATGTCGCATCTTTGCCCTTCTTAGCTGAGGCGGATTTCTTGGCGAGTAGGTCCTTCTCTTCTTCTCTCTCGACGAATACGGCCTCTCGTTGGATGGCGTCCTCAAGAGTTTGCGGCTTGTTTATGGCCAGTTTGTCGCAAAACGGCGATTCGTACCAGAGTTCGTTCCGAAGCGCCGGGAGTCCCTCGTTATCGGTTACTGTGGTTTTCGAGACGATGACTTTAAATCTGTCGATGTATGATCTGAGGGGTTCTTTTGGCCCTTGACTTATGGCACAGAGGTCGGCGCTCGAGGCTCCCTCCTGGATGAACATGGAGTAGTGCTTTAGAAAGGTGGTCGTCAACTGGTGGTAGTTGTCGATGGAGTGTGCCTCTAGGCGCGAGAACCAGTTAAGAGCGGCGCCGCTCAGGTTTTCGACGAATAACTGGCAGAAGTCGGCGTCACTTTCTTATAGCGAGACTTGAGCTCGTCCCATTGCGATACTGAAAGCCGTCAAGTATCATCGCGGATCCGAACTACCGTCGTACGTGGGTAACTTGATCTTCCCGGGGTGTCTGATCGGCGTTCCCATTATTTTGCTCATGAATTGTGTGTTCTGGGTCTCCTTCAGGACCCGGCCTATTTTAGGGGATGAGCTAGTCGCGTTGTGAACTTTCGATGTCATGTGGTGTAATTGAATCTTGAGCGACTCGAGCTCATTGTTTCTGCTAGCTCATGCCTGACTTTGGATGAATCCGGTTGGCGTCGGTCCCGAGTGAATGGGTGGTTGCCTGCTCGATTCGGTGTTTAGGGGCGGCATTTCCCCGAACAGGACCCTTAGAAGTCACGGAGTAGGGTTGTCGGTTACTTGGGGTGCTTAAATCCCGGTAGTCTGCAAGTAGTTAATCCGTTCCCTGCATGTGTCTTGATTTCTCGTGAGCACATCGAAGCGGGCGTTGATGTCCCTAGTCAGCTCGTCGACTTGCGCCATTAGAGTTCTTATGAGAGAGGGGACGTCCTGGTCCCGATCATCTGAATGCGCTCCGTCTTGGCGGGTGCTGGCTACCCTAGCTTGGTTAGTCTGGGCGTTGGCTGGTGAAATTGGGCTGTTATTTAACGGGCTTGGTGACTTTGAGCTCGGGGCGAGCGGGCTCCGGGTTTGCTCGGGTGACTTCGGGTTGTTATTCGTTGAAAGAGGTCATGTCATCTTGGCTTCGTCTTAGAGTGTAGAAAAGTTTATCGTTCCCCACAGACGGCGCCAATTGTTGTTACGAAAATTCGATATAGTAATAAAAGCCGGGCTACGATCTAAAATGTCCAAACTACGAGGTGAGATATAAACATTAAGTGAGGTCGAAACTATTCTTTATTGATCTTTAAGGCCGAAGCCGAGCTATGAACATGATGGTACGAGGTAGGAGTCCGTCAAATGACGTGCTCCCTAAATATTTCTTGAGGTTGGAGCTTTATAGAAGTAGCTCGGCACTCTCGCAAGTTACAATATGTCTAAAATGAAGAGTGAAGGGTCCAATTTATAGCGCTTGGATGCTGACTTCTCTTTGGGCCATTGACTCCTTAGCGGGCTTGTCTTCTTCGGCCGAGATAGATGTGGCTAATTAACAAGATTTTTAATGGGCTTATGGATGAGTGCTAAACCCATATCCAACAATGGAGACACTAATATAATTTAGAGCTATAAAAAAGATGAATTATATAATCAAAATTTTATGAACCCTGACAATCAAGAGAAAAGTGCCTCCATACAAAGTAGTGCCTTTTGAATTGAAGAATGTGAGAGCAACTTATCAAATATTGGTTAACTGCATGTTCTACAAACAATTCCAAAAACAAGGAAAGTCTATATCGATAATATACTAAATGGTTATTTTCATATTTTTGTTCATTTGAAAACGTACCAAGTGACAACTTTCACATTCAAAGATACTTATTAAATCCGTGAAGCTCCCACACATATCGAGAACTTGCGAGGTGTAAAAGTCACATTCAGAGAAACTCATTAAATCCATTAAGCTCCCATACATATCGAGAACTTGCGAGGTATAAAAGTTTTACAGTGATTTAACAATTAAATTTTGCAAAATATACTTTCACAGTCAAGGAGAGTTATGGGTATTTAGTAACCATAAGATGAATTGAGACAAATCCAACTCAGATCCATGGCTTCCTTGGGATGCCTTCTCCAAGGACAAAGCGGAAAGTTTAACGACTGACATGAATGATTGCTGCACTACAACGATTCATATAAAAATCCACAAATAAGTGCTTACCTTTTTTAAATTTGTTGAAAGGCAATAAAAAATTAGAGTGAAACAAAGTATATGAAAAATATTTCCAAGCATTATAGAAATATCTTACGGAGTCATTAGTATTCTCTAAACATTTGAATGGAGAACCAATGTACCTTTACAAAGCAATTTCCCTCACAACCCTAGCCAATGTCAAAACTAAAAAAATCATCAAAACTTTATCCTTAGATGTAGTAATATCAACAATAAAACTGAGGTTATATTTTAAATCTCACGCTATAATTATGATGACAATTCAACCACCGTTCAATCTTTTAAAAGGATGAGTCCGTCTAGGAGATTAGTAAAATAGGCCTCGGAATCAGTGAATACGATATAGGGTATCAGTCCCAAACTACATTAACCCACTTACTAGCCAATTTCATAATTGAAGTAACCTACAAAGAAAACGATAAGAAGGTACCAAGAAAAATATGGACACTACATCTTCATGGTACTTTTTATTGTGGATCTGGAGTCATGATACATTTAATCTCCTTAGTGGAGAGATAATCTAGAAATACTTCAAATTAAAATTTAATTCATCTAATAATGAAGCTGAATACGAAGCATTCATATCTAGAATGATACTAGCATAAGGAGTAGGATCACAAGAAGTAGATGCATTATGTGATTCTCATACTGTTTCAAAACAATCCAGTGGAGAATATGTGGGCATGGATGAGCGGATGAGAGACTACCTGAGGTTAGTACAAGAATTATTCTACTCATTTGAAGGTTTTTCACTAACCATGATTTCAAGGGGAGAGAATACTTGAGAAGATTTGTTAGGACTGATAGCATCAACCTCAGACTCTGAAGTCATCAAAATAATCTCAATCAAACGGCTCGATCAGACAATCATCAACTCTTTTGTAATGGCTATTGCAAAAGACGAATCAAAAACTCAGACAAACGATTTTGGTCCATATTGGAGATTTATGATAAATCAATATCTCTTTAAAGGAACAACTTCATAAAGTAAATGGGACGCAATTAAGCTAAAAACATAAGTTCCAGATCCATAGTAATACGAAATGAACTCCTCAGATGCAGTATTGTGGGATCATACTTGAAGGAATATATGAGAAGGCATGTAGTACGAATAATAAGTGTTAGAACCCGGGACCGCACTCGTGTCAAAGGCACCATATCTTCAGAGGATCATTGTCATCAGAAGTCGAAGTCTGTTTTTGTTAGTCCGAATCAGAAAAAAGAAAGAAGCATAAAGAGGTAAATTTAAATTGGAGATTTAGGAGGTGGTTTCATGTTTGATCAAGATGAGTTATAGGTCAAGCTCAATGGAGCAATGGAAAGACCTCTTGCAAGGAATATATAGGGAGTGGCGATGTTCCAATTGTAGTTAAAGTAAAAAAAAGTTATTTATGTTGCTGGTTGCGCAAGGATCAGTATGAAACTGTCCAATCTCTGCCAAGGATAAAATCATGAAATCAGTGTTGTGGTACCACTTCAACGAGCCGTGGATGGCTTGTGTGAAGTCCGATAAAATTGAAAATTTGAATATATCTTCGTGATATTGCAGACTTGAGTATCAATTGTATAATCATAAAGTGAATTATTTGGTGTGGAGTTCTTTATCTGTTTCTGAGGCTGATAAGGGAGTTTTTTCAATGCGTAAAGGTGGTCTTCAGAGTTTGGAAAGTGGATTTTTGGCATTTAGACTTGTATGCTAACAAGTTGGACTTATGTGTTGCAAGTGCAAGTGGAAAAGGAAAATTAGTGGAGATGGAAACCTATAGAGAGAGTGTTAGGAAAAAACATTATTGAGGATTGGCAAGAAGTTGCAAGAGCAAGCGGAAAATGGCAAGTTTAATGGGGATGGAAACCCAATGAATAGTGTTCGTAAAAAAACTAAGGTGGTAAGACAAGATAGGGGACCTTGAATTAGAAGTCAGTTTGGCCACCGAGCGAGCACAATGGAAGCATGGTGTGTCATCCCCCACATGTCAAGAGCCTTGATGGACATGTATACCATCTTTCTTCAATGTGAGGTGATGCAAATATGTATGATTATGCTACAATCATCGTCATAGTGACACGGTAACGGAAAACCGTTAAGGATAATTTATTTGGAAGTGAAGGATCCACTATGGCACCGTAATGAAAAAACCATTAAAGGGAATCTATTTGGAAGTGGAACATCTCATTCAAGTGTAGAAACACCCTAACGATGAATGTTGTGTCTAAAATTCTAGAAGTAGAAACTATGACACTGGTCGTTCCATGTGTTCATAAGGTTAAGCGTCAGGATTGTCACATCCCGGTTCGGGTAAACCGAGACTATTTTTTTAAAGGAAATCTGTTAAGTGTTTTGGACCTTTAAGTCGATTATAAATGAAAAGAGGAAGAATCCCAAGTGCCTATGGACCATTAGGTTTAGACCTATGGTATTCTTTCTCATTTATTTATAGAAAAAGAAGCAAACTTGTGTTGAAGACACAAGAAGAGAGTATCTCGGTGAAACCCTAACGGATTCCCATAATCTAATCTATCACCAAGAGGAAATTTCATGACAAACCGTGTGGCTCCTTGGAACAATTCACCTATCGTTGGAAAGCCGGGGTATATTCTTTCCTGAAAGGCCAAGTTCAACCATATATGAGGTATGTGTTGAAAGTTATGGCCGTGTTTTCAAATCATATTTGTGTAGTACGAATCTGTGACCATGACAGCAAGTCGTGTTTTTTTGTTAGGTAAACGAGGTATGTTTGACCAGAATTCTTACAAGGATCTTCTGAAATCATTGATATAACTCTTGGTTGAAAGACAACCGATATAGACCTCTTTAGCATAGATAAGTGTGTTGTTAAAGCAGCAACATCATATATGTTCAAAAGAGGAGGTGGTTGTTCATGTTGTCAATACTAAGATGAGGTGGTTTGATTCTGGATTACTTCTCATGTATTGTTGTATTTCGGAATGTCTAGGCTAAGGTTAATCGTAGCTTCCTTGATTGGTGTTTTCTATATATATATATATATATATATATATATTATTTTCATGTGAAAGGATGCCTATGTATATATTATTACCAAGTGTTGTTAGGTAAACTATTAAAATACCCTAGGCAAATCTTAGAGATCATATGATCAAGTGACGCTTGGGACAAAACTAATCTTACATGTTGTGGTTTCGGGCCTGAGAGGGATTACAAGCTTCAGCTCAAGTAATCCAAAAAATATGATATAATATTCTTCATATTAGTGTCTAATTTGGACCGACCTAAGTTATAAATAAGTGCGGAACAAGAATATGAGTTGTGGTTCTTCTCTTCTCGGTTTACAGAGTTACATAATATGATATATCTTTCATTACCTTTTGTATCATAAGCTATAAGTGTAAGAACAGTAAGGAGATGAGTTATGTTCTTTTCTAAGCTTGCAAAGTATTAGTTAACACATGAGAGAAGATAAAGAAGTAATCAAGCATGTCCATACTTAAGAAACTAGCTATCTAACGAAAAAGAGTGAGTGATCCCCACCTGAGGAAATAGACAAATGGCATCATAAATGAAGATTCATGCTTCTTTTTCTTATTATGCATGTACTTTCCAAAAAAAATTCCTATTCGTATTTGAACAATATTAACTGGCACCGTACTCAATATATGACCTTCCGTACCTCTCTCATCAATCAATATATTTTCTGATATAATATATTGTTAAAAAAGTTTGGTGGGTAGAAAAAAGAATTAACATTTAATGGACACCGGTTAAGCCAAAGAGAAAAGTAGGGTCGTGTTTAATACTAAAACTCTTGTTTTGTGTTAGAAAATATATAAATGTAGGAAAAATCAAGTGGTGGAGATTTAGAAGAGTGTACAGAGAAGTTTCATCAAGAATTGAAGAGTGTTGGATGGTGTAGAGGCATATTCACATGCGGAGTGTGACATGACATGCAGAGTGTGACATGACATGCGGACTGTGACATGCATATGCGGACTGTGACATGACATAATCAAATCCTCTATTTTTATATCTCATAGATTGAGAAATTTCATAGAAGGGGGAAAATGATTTAATGACAACAGAGTTTGGAGATTTTATTGTTGGTTGTTGAGTGACTTCAACATGAGATATGCATGCTCCAAATTTTATATCTTTTGTGTTTGATACTGTCTTTTTCTTAGAGTGGGATTATCTCTTTAGAAGCTACAATAATTGTGAAACGTAATGTCAAGAACAAATATTTTATGTAAATCGCAAAACTTGTATTTGAAGAACAATACAATCTTGCCCAAGTTCAATACCACATTCAGTTGACAAAAAAAAAAAAAAGTCGATATTGTATTGTTGTAACTGTAATCAAAGTTTAGTTTCATTCATTATAGGAGATAATATTGCCTAAATATTGGAGGTCTAATACAATGAAGCACAAAAAATGGTCAATCATTTCACACAATTAAGTGGTTGGTCCATAATAATAAACTTTAATTAGATTTTACGATGAATTTGAAGACATGATCAATCTATTATTATTATTATTATTATTATTATTATTATTATTATTTTAACATTCTCAATCTATTATTTTGATCTCAAATAATATAAGAAAAGAGAATCACGCTTTTGGGTCATTTTTATTTCATTTTACGGTTGTATCTCTCTATGAAAAGAATGCATTAGATGAATATAAAGAAAAAATGCTAAGGCAGTGGAAACCCTTCAAAGAGAAAAAGGGTTAAATCCATTGAAACTACAATGGTAGAGAAGAATCTTGGAATGAATTGTGGAAGTTGTCGACTCGTGGACTAGTCTCGAACTCTTTTGTCAATAGAATAATGCTTGTAGCGGAAAATTGAAATTATTTTGTTTTCCACATTAATTGTTTTGTGCTTTCAATAAATTTCATGTTTTAACGGAAAACTAAGATTTTACGTTTTAGGTCAAAATGAAATTTTATAATTTTTAATGAAAAAATATAATTTTACATTTTTCGGAATTTTTTTTTATATTTTTGACAAAATAATAAAATCTTACATTTTTGACAGGAAAATTAATTTTTACAGTTTTTGCCAAAAAATGAATTTTACAATTTCGAAGAAATTTCTTTTTATACTATTTTAGCGAAAACACGAAAAATTATATTTATCAAATATTATTTTCAAAAACTAAAAGAAAAGAAAAGATAGAAAATTTGTCTTTTCAGAATTATCATCCTAATAAATAAATATTCTTGTGATAGATAGGTCGTGTTCATGGTAAAAAATATAGTGAAATAACCAACTTACTTTGACGTAGGTCTTTGACGAGGGGCTTAGACGCGGGTTTGACAGAGGTGAGCAGAGTCCCACTCATGGTCACCTAGTTGAATTGGGCGAAGCTGTAGGTATTATTGCAGTTTTATAACTATCAATAATTGGTGAACTGACTAAATCTTATCTAAACTGCAAGAATAACTGACTAAGTTGTGGTATAATGGTCATTCTAAAAATGGGACATAGCTTTAATTTGAGCAGCGTATCCTACTCTCGAGAAAGAAATCCCTACATTAATAGCATGTATGATTCTAGTTGCGTCGTTAACTTAGCCAACGCTTTAATTCAATTAGAAATCTGACCACTCGGACAGCCCTATAATGACGGGCTAGGAGAATAGAATGGAGAGCCTTTATAGGCCGATAGGTTGATATTATTTTAGGATTTTTAAAATTATTAAAATATTTATAATTATTTGAATATAAATTATTTTGTGAGTATTGATTTAAGTAAAAAACATCTACATAGATCCTAAATCCAATATGATAATCTTATCTGAAATCATGAATAATGGATATCTGCCTGTTTTATACCATCATATTTTTATATAAAAGGTAAGGTTTTAGACTTTAATTCGTTTTAGGATTTAGGGTACCCACTGGATTTCCATATTTAATATCCATACATCTTTGTGCCACGATACATTTGGTTGAGCAAGAGTGATTTGGCACCTAGTATTAGTGAAGTTGAAATAGTTCTTTTGGGGTTCTATTCCATCTTTCCAACTGAAGCTATCATGAGTCTCACGAGAGATCAGCTCTTTTAGGCAATGTAGTATGTGTTATAAAGAAGAATATCATTTGTGCCTTTTTAGAGACAAGACTGTTTATATATCCTTCATATGACTATCTCTCTCAGATTGGTTAGTTTTCTATATTCTTCTTTTGTAGATTTGACACTACTAGTTTGGATGACTTCTAATTTATTTAAAAAAGGTTGACAGACTGATAAGCCATTAAGGTCCTTACTTTGTGAAAAAGAAGAAGTCAACCCAAGCTAAAGACACAGTCAATAGAGCTCATGTGGATCAAGAAGAAAAAATTTGTTACATTTCGTTAATAGTATAAATATATTATTTTGAACTGAATACTATTTTAATATAATCTTTTGAGCTGAATAATCTTTTAGACATTTCTTTCAAAAGTTGTTAGAGAGTCTCTACACTTTGGCGATCTCTCAAGAAGTGTTCTTGAGGATCGAAGGATTGATTTCATCCATATAGTAACTGTGGTGAGTCAATTCAATTTATTCCTTTGATAATTAAATAATACACGGTTTTTTTTTCTTACCAAATTAGTGCGGCGACTTGATCGAAGCTAAGCAACCAAGGCAATGGAGGATTTGACGAAAGATGTAGAAGATCTTCACAATCAGCTGGGAGAGTTTGCAAAACAAGTCAATATATTGACTCGGGGATGTTCGTTGTTAATTCCGTCGGATACTGACTTCAGTTCGCAAGTTGATAACATTTCACAAACATTCAGTGGTCAATCTCAAGCTCTAGAAGCTCAATCACAGACCTTAGAACGATTGGAAGCATTGTTATTGAAGGACTAAGGTTTGGGAAAGACAATTGCAAGTACATCTAAGAATGAAACTCATGTACAAATATCTACTCCTTTTTTGGCTCCGCGAGAGGAAATCCATTTAGGTTATTGGGGAATTGGTAATGCTTTGGAACCTATACATGGTATGTTTTAAAAGATTGAATTACCGTCATTTAGTGGAAAATACCCGAACATATCGATTAACAAAGTCGAAGGGTACCAACGGGGAGTTGGCTCAACTGGTAAAGGAGTGTTAGTAACCTCCGCCAGGCCTGAGTTTGATCCACATTGGGAGGGATCCCCTCTCTTAAGGAGAGTGAATTTAACCTGGTCTGGGTCCCGCCCTAGGGGGACGTACGGACCCACGGGCCCCGAACCTCCTGGTATTCAAAAAAAAAAAAACAAAGTCGAAGGGTTGTTTCGTGATTGGGAACATTTCAAGCAAAGTTTGATCAACCAATTCACGCAGTGAATCGAAGACGGGTCTAGGAAGAGGCTGTTTGCGATTACTCAGAATCAATTGCCGAGTATGTCAGCCAATTTGAAGAACATGTTTTTTACAATGGTCTAGAACCTGAAATGAAAGAGGTTACTAAGATGAAGGAACCTAAGGGATTTAGGCAACCCATAGCAGCTGTGATTAAGATGAAGACATTGCATTTTGTAAGTCAATGGCTGCTATCATTCATCCGAATTATAACAAAAAGTAACTCTTTTACTCCACTCAAAGGATCATCCAATTACAACTCTGCTCGTCAAGTCATTTCACATTCTGGACAATTATCCATTACTCATTCAACAAAAAAAGGAGGGAATCAAGACAAAAATATTTCGAATCAAATCAGAACATGAACCATGGTAATGGTCAGAGAAGGCTAACACTGCTGAGGTTGCTGAAACATGAGACTAGGATTATGTTTCAAATGCGATAAAAAGTGGTCACACACTCACGAATGCAACAATATCAAACTTCAGGTACTGAATATGATTGATGGGTGTGTGGTGGAAGTTTAAAATGAAGACTTATCAGACACATTTGTGGATAAAAATTGGATAGCGACTGAAATGATCGAGTTGTCTTTGCACTCATTTCTTGGAATTTCATCTCCCACTAATACAAAAATGTGGGGAAGACTCGGACAAGTACAAATCATAGTGATGCTAGATAGTGGTGCGACTCATGATTTCTTGGATCCATCAGTGGTGCAGAAAGCTCAGCTAAAAGTCACACATGACAAGAAGTTTGACATTTTACTTGGTACGAAAATAACAGCTATAAGTTCAGGAAGATGTTTCTATGTTCTTTTCTCTCTACATACTTTGGAAGATGTAGCCGAATTCATTTTTTTGGGTGGGAAGAGTGGACATTATATCAGGAGTTCAATGGCTTCACAGACTTCGAAAATTCGAGATGACTGGGATACACACGAAATGTCCTTTTACTTCAAAGGGAAACGAGTTCAATTGTATGGTGATCTAACACTACAAAATACTTCATTTGCAATGGAACACTTACATGCATTGGAATCTACAATAATTCTTGGGTTTGACATTGAGCTGTTTCAAGTCAACCAACCCGAATCCAAGCAAGAGATACCTAGTTATATAGGACACTTAATGGAAAGGCATTTGAATTTGTTTGCAGAGCCGAATCAGCTTCCGCCTCTGCAGGACATAGAGCACACTATCAGTTCAATAGCAGGAGATGGTCCCATTAGTGTTCGTCGTTATCTATATCCTCACGCACCAAGGAATAAATTGAAAAAATGGTATCTCAAATGCTGGAGGTAGGGTTGATCAGACCGATTCGTATTCCGTTTTCAAGCCATGTTCTATTGGTAAAGAAGAAAGATGGATTGTGGAGGTTTTGTATTGATTACAGAGCATTGAATAAAGCCACAGTTCCTGACAAGTTTCCCACCAATGATCGACCAGCTGTTAGATGAACTACATGGAGCTCAAATCTTTTTAAAACTAGACATATGTTCTTCTTATAATCAGATTCGTTTGAAGGAATTTGATATCGAAAAGATAGCATTCATGACAGCTGATGGTCACTACGAATTTGTTTTAAAGCCCTTTGTTTATCAAAGGCACCTGCAACATTTCATGCATTGATGAATGAATTGTTTTGTCCTTACTTGAGTCGATTTGTTTTAGCGTTCTTTGACGATATCTTGATATACAACAAAACGTTGGAGGATCATTTGATTCAGTTGCATACAATTTTTGAAATATTTGAGAAAAACAAGTTGTTTGCTAATAAGAAAAATGTACTTTTGGGCGAACTCAGGTGGAGTATCTTGGACATTTGATAGTGTAAAAGGAGTTTGTACTGATCCATCAAAGACAACAGCAATGCAGAAATAGCTAGCACCAAAGAATGTTAAACAATTAAGGGGTTTTCAAGGGCTAACAAGATATTATCGCAATTTCGTCAAAGGCTATGGTTCAATTGCTCAACCTCTGACAAAACTATTGAAGAAGGATGCATTTGATTGGACCTCAGGATCTCAGACTGCGTTTGATCAATTAAAGACGGCAATAATCACAGCCCTTATACTCGCATTGCCAGATTTTTTGAAAGTATGAGTGGTTAAATCAGATGCTTCAAGATATGGTTATGAGTTGTATTAATGCAATATCAAATACCAATAGCCTATTTCAGTTCAAGATTATATGCTAAACAAGTAATACCAATTTATAAAAGGGAGTTGATGGCTATTGTTTTGGCAATTCAGAAATGGAGAAATTATCTGTTGGGAACGAAGTTTTATGTGCATACCGATCATAAAAGTCTGAAATTTTTGCTAGAACAAAGGGAAGTGTGTCAAAGATTTTGTGGTGCGAATTTAACATCATCTATAAACCAAGTGTAGAGAATAAAGCCGAAAATGGTCTATCTCGGATTACATCAGATGACGATACTCGAACTCCTTTACTGTCATCACTAACTAGTCCATCAAATATGGAGTTGTGTGATATTGTTAGTGCGGCTGATAATAATGAAAAAAAATAAAGGAAATGATTCACAAGGTTCAAACAGATTCGATGAAGAAAGCAGGCTATCATTTGGTATATGGAAAGATTATGTACAAGGACAAATTGGTGATCCCAAGAACATCATCTTACATTCCACTCATTCTTAAGGAATATCATGATGGTCTGCTAGGAGGACATTCAGGTGGCTTGAAGACGTTAAACAGAATTCAGAACGTATTTCGTTGGAAGAAAATGAAAATAAGAAATGTAGCAGAATGTGATGTTTGTCAACGCCACAAGTATTTAACCTTCTCATTGGCAAGACTTTTGCAATCGTTAACTGTCCCTAATCAAGTTTGGGAGGCCTTATCTATGAACTCTGTAGAGGTTTTACCGAATTCACATGGTACAAAAGTGATATTTGTTGTGGTGGATCGTCTGACTAAATTTTCCCACTTCTTGAGACTCAAACACCCATTCACTACCGCAGATGTTGCTAATTCTTCTTTTGATTGTATCAGATTGACACAAGGTGTTTCTGAGCTCGTTTTGGCGAGAATTATTCAAACAATCAGGCACAACCTTGATATTTAACACTACTTTTCATCCTCAGTTGGATGGGCAAATTGAGGTGGTCAATCATTGCTTAGAAACATTTATACTCTGCTTTGCCTCAATCCATCCGAAAACATGGGCCAAATTTTTGCCGTGGGCAGAACTATGGTACAATACCAACTACCATACATCTTTAGGCACGACTCCATTACATGTTGCTTATGGTAGATCCCCTCCGGAACTGCTAAAGTATGATACATATTCTACTTCCAATTTTGAATTAGAAACAATGTTACAAGAAAGAGATTTGATGTTGCGTGATATTAAGGAACATATGATTCTGGCTCAGGAAAATATGAAGAACAATGCTGACAAACACATGAGAGAACTTGAATTCAATGTAGGCGATAAGGTTTTCCTAAAACTAAGACCATATCATCAATATTTTGTGTCAAGAAGACTATGCCAGACATTATCGGAACGATATTACGGTCATTATAAAGTTACAACTCGTATTGGTAAAGTAGCATACCGTTTAGGATTACCTGTTGATTCCAAGGTTCATCCGGTTTTCCATGTGTCAACACTTAAGCCAGTTTTGGGAGCTAATCACATCATCTCTGAACAGCCTAAAATCATATCATTGAATGAGGAGGTGGTGATTTAACCGGATTCTATTTGGCTACAAGATATGATGACCAGGGCCATTTGGACGTTGATTAGTTGGACAGGTCTTCCTTCACATGAGCAGTCATGGGAGCGTGTCTTTTCTTTGTATCAACAATTTCCTCAAATGAAGCTTGAAGACAAGTTTCGTGTCACAGCGGCGGGTATTGATAAACCATTAAGGGATTATTTTGTGAAGAAGAAGTTAATCCAAGCTAAAGACACAATCAACAGAGCTGATGTGGATTAATCAAAGAAGAAAAAGTTTGTTACTTTTGGTTAATAGTATAAATATCTTTTTTTGAGCTGAATCTTTTAGATCATTTATGTTAAAAGTTATTAGAGAGTTCTCTACACTGGCGATCTCTCTCTCGAGTGTTCTTGAGTATCGAATGATTGATTTCATCCAGATAATAACAGTGGTGAGTCAATTCGATCTATTCCTTTGATAATCAAATAATACACGGTTGTTGCTTATCACAGATAAATATAAAAGGATGAAGCTCGTATGAAATGCTAGGGATATGTAACAAACTAGGAACACTGAAAGTTGAACGATCAACAGTTTGTGAAATCATGGTCCAAGCACGAGTGACATTTCTCGATGGGAGTTTGAGATTTTATGCAGAAAAATCAAATGTGATAAATACAAAGTACTATTACCAGCCACTCAGGGTCAACAGAAATAGCTTTACAGGAAAATGAATGAAACAGCTACTCCACTTGGTCATAGCAATGTGAGCCTTGATCATCTTCAAGCGGCATGTCACAACTGCTACATGATTTCAGATGACTTGATCACATACTCCTTCAAATGAACTTAGAGCGCTGATAACCGATTCATATACTTCTATTCCTCTCATGAAGACGGTATCTTTAAGGAACTGTGAGGCAGCAAGCAAGTTATTGTGATTCAAAATATATTATTCAAAGATGTCAAAGAGATAATATCAGCTTTACAATACCTCGTTATGTTCATGCAATAAAATAGGAGTATCGATCATTGGTGAGAAACCCAAAAGTGGAATTCCCAAAGTGCGGATGTAGCGTGCATCTGTAGTTGACGCCAAAATTTCAGGCTTTGCAAGTTTCCCTCCAGTTGCTTCAACAGCTTGCTTGAAGATAGACCACCAAGGATTCGAACCATTTGTTGCAGTCATTATAGGTCGTCCTAAAAGGTCTCTTAACTTCCCTTTCTCTTTTATCTGGTGCAAAGAAAGGTAAAATGAGCTTTGTTCACTTAGTTTCCTCTGTAACATTTGATCAAACTCCAAAAAGTAGACACTATACAGCAGAGACAATCTCCCTAAACAAAAGCCAAAAACATCTGTAACATCATTAAGTTGGTTTTACTTGAGCTTCGTTTAGGAGATCTCAAATACTTGTCTTAAAGCAACTAAAACAGAGGTTTTGTATAATCAAATGTTCTTAGTCAACTAGAGACATAATAATCAAGATATTATGGGCGTGTTGTAACCCCATTTTAACAAATCTAATGTGGAAGATTCAAAAGAAAGAAGTCGAATGATCTCAACAAACTATTCAGAGTTACTCAAAGTAGCCGAGTGGCATTTTCAACATATTAACGATGAAACCAAAAGCTAAGAAATTTGATACGAGCACCAGTGGATGAAACCTAAAATGGCAATGGTATTATATTAAGAGCCCTTTCAGTCTACTCAAGCCATGCTTCGGATAGAAACCACTGGTTCACAGAACAAGGCTCAGAATAACATCTATATAACCCTAAAAAGGTCTGGACCTTAGCTACCTAGTAACAGTAAAGATGACATAGCCACATAATGCTTGACAATATTCATATTTACCGTGTAGGTCATGTTCCTAATAGCAGGTGCCCATTCCTCAGCAATCCTTTTCTTCATAGAATCTGGGTCAGCCATTGGAGGCAACCTTAGATCATACCCAGCTTCTGCCTCTGAAGGCTGCATATTCATCACAAATCCCTAAAAACAAACAAACACAAAACTTTTACGAAATGTTGTTATATAGAAAAACAAACAATGCAAATGATAATCATTAGCTTACAGTCATGGAAGGAGTTCCAGCTTTGAGATAAACTGGATTCACAGATATAACTTCCGAATAGGCAGCTTTCCCAGCTTTGACGACATCGAATTGCGTCTCTCTGAACTTAGCGATCAACTCAACACTCTTCATCAGATTCTCCATAGCTCCATTGTCATACAGCTTAGCACCATGCCCTGGGATGCCTTCAGCTCGGATCACCAGTTCCCATGGAGTCCGATCAGCGAAGAAAACCCTAAATTCATCTCCTGGATTCGCTTGCCCTTCATCCATGGCGAACCCCACACTTAGCTCCGCGAACTCCAACGAAGCCGAGAATTTATCCATCCCGTCGAATCCGCCGATCTCTTCTTCGGGAACGTAAGAGATGTGAACAGTACGGAGAGGAAAGAAGCCTCTCGATTTCAGATTCCTGATTGCTTCCAGATACTGAACACCGATACACTTATCGTCCTGCGCGCCGCGAGCGTATATATGACCATCGACAGTTCGGTGAGCTGAGAACGGCGGATACATCCATTTTTCGGCTTCTGCGGGAACGGAATCGAGATGAGAGTTGAAGAGAATCGAAGGAAGTTTAGGGTTCGAGCCGAGCCATGTGACCAGAAGAACTGGCTTTCTAGGGACGAATTCGAAAACTCGAGCAGTCAGACCGATTGATCGAGCTTGGTCAGCGAGAAAAGAGACCGGTGCAGCGTAGTTAGGGTTCGGATGAGCAGTTTTGAATCTCAGGTATTGTTGAAATCGAGTGATAGGAGTGTCTTCTTCTTCCCCGTGGGATGGAAGGAAGAAGATAACGGAGAAGAGGAAGAGAGTCCAGAGAAAAGCAGTCGCCATGGATTTGGAGTTGCAGGTGTGATCACCAATCTGAGAGTGACGAAGCAGAAGAACATCGTTGGGTCAACAGATAATAGCAAAAGGTATTGAGTAAGTAGAATATTTTTTTTTTTTACCAGAGTTAATAATTATAGAGAAATTGGGCTCTACAACTATCAATAGAACCAAAATTAGGGAAATAAAAAGTGCTTTTGTGGGTGTGTAAAAATGACCATTTAGTACACCATCTTTACTTTTTGTTCTGCCAATGTCTCTCTCTTCCTTTTGTCTTTTTTCTATTTTTAATTCTATCACAATTTAGGATCCCAGGTCGAAAAAAAAACAAGAGACAGGTTCCTTGGCTTTCTCTCCCCCTCTCTCCTCCCTCTTCCCCTCTTTTCCTCCGTCTCCCTTCCCCTCTAGTTTCCGGCGGCGCCGTCGATGATGTGAGGGGAACCAGTCTCCTTTTACTTTCCTTTGCCATGCGTCTCTCTCCTTGGACCGTCTTGAATCTTGAGCGGAGTTGGTGGCGTGAAGTCGGCTCGTCCTTTTAAACCGGGGTGGTTCCTTTCTTTGCGGCCGGGGTGGTTCCTTCCTTGCGACGGCGGAGGTCTCGAGTGACCGGATCTATTGAAGACAAGATCCGGAAGCCTCCTCAAAGTCCGAAGGCGTTCGTTTAAGGTAGTTATCGCCGGTTTGTCTTGGGAGTTGGCGGTGTCGGCGTAGCCGGGTAGTAGATCTGCGGCGGTGGTGAGACACGATGAGAATGGTTCAGGATGTACGAACCATTGGTGAAGCTTAGTAAGCTTGCGGCTAAGGAGGCGTGAACCGGCTCTGCAACCGGGACCAGATCTGTCGTTGTTCTCTAAACCGCATCGTTTCTTCTTCCCGGTCATGGTCTACGCTGATTCGCTTTTCTCCTCTACTCTTCGGTGGTGGTTGCTTGGTTGGTCTTCTTCTCGGGGCTTCGGGTTCAATTTTTTGTTACTGAATTTGTATAAACTATTTGTAGTTGACTATTTTACAAATAGTTAACTAATCCGGTTACTGAATATGTATAAACTATTTTACAAATAGCTAACTACTTATAGTTGACTATAAAGTGTAGACTATTTTACAGAATAGTTAACTACTTATAGTTGATTTTCTTCTCCGGTTACTGAATTTGTATAAACTATTTTACAAATAGTTAACTACTTATAGCTAAATATAAAGTTTAGACTTTACAGAATAGTTAACTAAATAATAAAAATAATATGTCCCCATATGATGTAATTTATCTTATATAAATAGTTAACTATGTATGTTATAAACTATTTTGGGGCTTCGGGTTCAATTTTTCGTTACTGAATTTGTATAAACTATTTTACAAATAGTTAACTACTTGTAGTTGACTATTTTACAAATAGTTAACTAATCCGGTTACTGAATTTGTATAAACTACTTATAGTTGACTATAAAGTTTAGACTATTTTACAGAATAGTTAACTATTTATAGTTGATTTTCTTCTCCGGTTACTGAATTTGTATAAACTATTTTACAAATAGTTAACTACTTATAGTTGAATATAAAGTTTAGACTATTTTACAGAATAGTTAACTAAATAATAAAAATAATATGTCCCCATATGATGTAATTTATCTTAGGTAAATAATTAACTATGTATGTTATAAAAAGTAGTTGACTATCTTTTCAAAGTATTCAATATAAATTATAAAATAGTTGAAAAATAGTTGGTTATGTATATCCAGTATAAAGTAGACAACTATTCTGGTCGAAACAGACAAAAGTACATGTCACTTTCTATCGTACTTTATATTTAATTTTTTTTTTTGCAGGTCTGAAAAGTGCTTTTTGCAGGTCTGAAAAGCTGTATCCATGGAAAAAGCAAGGCTAAAATTGTCCAACATTGTGTGTCATTTTAGTTGTGTTGTGCCATAAACCTAATTTCAAGTGAAAACTTTTCATAGACCTAATTTTTGTTCCAAAACATAATATTGATGCAAATAACCCATAATTATATTATTTAATAATGTTAAAATTATATATTTTGAAAAATAGCCCTTGCCTTCTCCACCTCCGCACATTATTCGCAAAACTGGCTCTTCTTCGGCTGCACCAACTCAGGGTCTTAAGCGTAAAGCAAAGGCTATAGTCACTCCTGCTGAATCCTCCTCTACTCGTATGAAGCTGACAGGTTCTTCTGTGGATGACGCTCACGGTCTGGTGGCACCCTCTAAACCACCTTATGATCCATGAAAATTCTACATTAAAACTGTCAAGGTCTAGGGAGCTCCTTGACATTTCCTTATCTTAAAGACGTCAACAACACATATAGCCGATGTCATCTTTTTGGTAGAAACTAAGAACCAGGATCATGTTCTTCACTTTGACAACCATTTTGGTGTATCTCCAAATGGTTATGGAGGTAGTCTAGCTATTTTTTGGCGTAGTGAGATAAAGTGAAATTTTGTTTATGTTCCTTCCTTGCACCTTACTGACATCGTTGTATCTGATCAATCAAAAACTTTTCTTCTTTATTATGTTTATGGTAATCCCTGTCGTCATCTTAGAATTAAGCAATAGGAGCATATGATTCACCTTGTTAATTCTGGTTGTTATCCAAGTCTTCCTCGTCTTCTTCTTGGTGATCTCAATGACTTAAAAGACAATTACGAACAACTTGGGGGTACTTCCAAACCTGAATGGTACTTTGGTCCCTTTCGTCGTCTGCTCCGTGTCTCTGGATTGCATGAAATCCACACAACAGGTGGTATTTATACATGGATGGGTAATCGTCGCTCTGGTCCAGTACGCTGTAAGCTTGACCGGACCTTAGCCACTGCAGATTGGCATTCTCTCTTTCCTGGTGCCTGGGCCAACTCCTTCACTGGATTGGCTCGGATCATCGGCCACTCTTGATCCAAACTGATCATGTTCAATGGAAAGTCTTCAAACAATTCCGTTATGATAATCGTTGGAGACATCTTCAGGAGGTCAATACCCTTATTGCCACTATATGGTCTCAGCATTGTAAGCATCTTTCCCCATCTGCTTTTTCAGAATGTCTGAAAACTTTCTGGTCATACCTTTCTCGTTGGAAATATCGGTATGCATCTAATTCCCGCAAGAAGACTCAATAGTTATGTAACATCCCGGTTTGTGTTATATGCGGAGAGGCTTAAATGAATTGATTTGGCTACCTATGTCACCAAGTGCACTTACCTTTTCCGTTCACTTGCCTGAAAGAACTCCAGAGTTAAGCGTGCTTGGGCTGGAGTAGTCCCAGGATGGGTGACCTTCCGGGAAGTGATTCGTGGTAGCATGTGTGTGAGGACAAAACACATGGGAAAAGGTCACGTGGTGATTGCAGGGTCAGTAAATTACTCGGTTGGGCCTACGAAAAATAACGCACCGACCGTCTGACAGGGGTGGGGCCCACGAGCCCTGAAGAGGGATGGGTGACTCACCGGTAGGGGCGGACGGGGCGTTACAAAGTGGTATCAGAGCCGAATCCGAGGACGCGTGTGGAGTCAGTGAGGGCTCACACCGTCAAGGATAACGATCCTGGTGCGCAACGAGGGCGTTGTGCTCTGTGAGAGTGGGTGAATTGTAACATCCCGGTTTGTGGTATATGCGGAGAGGCTTAAATGAATTGATTTGGCTACCTATGTCCCCAAGTGCACTTACCTTTTCCGGTCACTTGCCTGAAAGAACTCCAGAGTTAAGCGTGCTTGGGCTGAAGTAGTCCCAGGATGGGTGACCTTCCGGGAAGTGATTCGTGGTAGCATGTGTGTGAGGACAAAACACATGGGAAAAGGTCAAGAGGTGATTGTAGGGTCAGTAAATTAATCGGTCGGGCCTAAGAAAAATAACGCACCGACCGTCGGACAGGGGTGGGGCCCACGAGCCCGATAGAGGGATGGGTGACTCACCGGTAGGGGCGGACAAGGCGTTACAAGTTATCTGACGCTCTACATCAAGCTTACCTAGCTCAGATACCTGACTTCCATCTTATCTCTCATTTAAAACTCCAGTGAAGTACTGAATATGATTTGAAGAAGAATTCCGGAGACTCAAAAGTCGGGTTACATGGCTCCAATCAAGGGATAAAAACACTAAGTTTTTCCATGCTATTACTCAAACTCGACGCTGTGTTAATCGTGTTGTGACTCTCGAATCTGATCATGGTCAAATAATCTCCTCTGAGGCTGATATCAAGCGTTCAATTCATCAATATTTCACTAACCTCTACTCTTCTTCAGAGTACCTCATTTTGGACCCTGTTCTGCAACATCTTACTCCCAAACTCAACCTGAAACCTTGAACCAGTATTTGAATCTGAAATTTTATTATGCTCTCTCCTCTATGCATGTGATGAATCTCCACGGCCGGATGGTTTCAGTATTGGAGTTTATAAATACCACTGGAGTATAATCAAAGAGGAAGTGGTTCGATATGTCCAATCCTTCTTTGCTACTGGTTTTTTGGATCTTGAACTCAACACTACTCTTATTTGCCTTATCCCAAAACTGAAGCACCAACTCATCTTAAGGACTATCGTCCCATTAGCCTCTGCAATGTTGCATACAAGCTCATCTCCAAGATACTTGCAGAACGCCTCAAACCATTGCTCCAGTTTCTGATCTCTTATTTCTAATATGTGTTCATTCCTGGCCGTTTGATTACAAACAATGTCATAGTTGCTCATGAACTCCTGTAATCCTTGAAGACCAAGAAGATGAAACACCCGTTTATGGCTCCCAAGCTGGACATCTCCAAAGCCTTTGACAAGGTTCAATGGAGCTATCTTAATTCCCTGCTTCACAAGCTTGGCTTCTCAGCCCAATGGTGTCATAAGGTTATGACGTGCATCTCCTCGGTTTCCTACTCTGTGGTACTCAATGGAAGACCTGGCGATCAAGTATATCCTCAACGAGGTTTGCGCCAGGACGACCCCCTCTTCTCCTATCTCTACCTCCTTTGTTCTGAAGGTCTATCCTCCTTGTTAACTTCTGCCATGACGGCCCATTTTATTTATGGCTTGAAGGCTAGCCGCAGTGGACCTGCTTTTTCCCATCTGTTTTTTTGTTGATGACTCATTCGTTTTCTATCAAGCTACTTCCATTGAATGCCATCATCTCCTTCACCTTCTTCACACCTACTCTAAAGCCTCTAGTCAGTATGACAACTACCACAAGTCGGATATCCTCTTTGGCAAACAGGTCCCACTCATTGAGCAACAACTTATTGCCACTTGTACGGGTATCTCCCATACTGGTGGATTTGTCTGTTACCTCGGTCTCCCTGAAGCCATTGGACGCAACAAATTTGAAACGTTCTCTTACATTGCTCAGAGGGTTCAGCGTCGGATAGAGAGCTGGTATACGAGGTTTTTTTTTCTCCAGGTGGCAAGGAGATTCTGCTGAAAGTTGTGGCCACGGCTTTGCCAACATACTGTATGTCTTGCTTCCTTCTTCCTAAGAAGCTACCTCTCATATTTCATGCCTTTTGCACCAGTTTTGGTGGTTTAAGTCTAAAGATCATCATAAGCTCCCATGGATCTCCTGGCACCAGATGACACATCTCAAACAATATGGTGGTACGGGCTTCAAGATCTCTCTCATTTTAATATTGCCCTTCTTGCCAAGCAAAGTTGGCGCATTATTACTCAGCCTTCCACTCTTCTGGCTCAAGTACTTAAGGCTAAATACTTTAATAACCACTCTCTGCTACTCTCTCGTCTTGGCTTTCGACCGAGTCACGCTTGGTGATAGGTCTAGTTTTAATCCCTATACTAACTGCAAGTGCACAGTAATGTGAATGTAGTACTTAGGGTATCGAATCCACAAGGACTCTGGGCAACGATAGATTTAGAACAGTCAAGATTAAACTAGGAGAAAGCAAATGTAGTGAGAAACTAAAAACAAAGCAGGAAAGTAAATCAGTAGCAAGATCGGTTTGTAGGCAATTAACTAAAAGCGCTAAGTCTAGGGAGTTCTCAGGAAATCAGACAAGCAGATAAATCATCCAGTCAGGATCAAATTAAGTACGGTTCTAGAACTCAAACACAGATAGAGAATTAACCAACTTTCGTTGTGAGAATTCACTAAGCCTAATTGCAGAAATCCAAATGTCTTTGTAATTCCTAACAAATTAAACCAGCTTTAAGATTAAGTTCGATATGTTCACAATTCAATTAAACCAAATTTCTTTGTGAGTAATTTAATTTCTCAACCTAAATAGTTCAGATTCTAAACCACACTTTCGTGTCAATTTAACAACCTAAGATCTAGATTCTAAGTGATTATGTTAGAAACTAGTGTTAAGCATAATTTAGATTGAAGAACAATTATGATATGAATCCTTAATTGAATTAATTATATCTAGCAAGTCATAAAATCCTTAATGAGAATCCCTAAACCTAACTATGAATCTACTCAGACATAGAATATGAAAACATAATCAATGAATTAATAAATTGCATAAAAGATAATAAAGAAGTAAAGGGGTTCGAAATCTTCTCCAAAAAGCAGAAAGCAGTACATGATTAGATCAGCCCCAAACTCTAAAAACTCTATGCTCTAAGTATGAAAGCGTCTCCCAAAAACTGATGTAAAAACCTAATTATATAAGCTAATCACGTCTTGGGGCTTCTTTGTAATTATCAGGAACTTCTGGGCAATACTGCAGTATCTTCATTTTTCATTAACCGCCGAGGAAAGGCCCATCTCGCTCGTGTGTCGATCGATGCATTACTCTGTTTTGGACAGTGAACTCGACCTCTCGGGTCAAAGCACCAAAATGCTCCAAAAAGCTCCAATAACTCCAATTCCGCTCCAAACGTGTATATATCTAATAACACATGTAAAAGACTCTAAAGAAACACTAAAAGACTCTAAAACACACTTATATCATGATCTAAAACCGGTAAAAACCATGATATATCAACTCCCCCACACTTAGCCTTTGCTTGCCCTCAAGAAAAATAGAGAACTAAAACATGGTGAAGAGGTTTGAAAACTTTTAGAAACTCTTTTTATCTTAGAAGCAACAACACTCAGATTCCCCTTAGTAAGCCACTGGAAGAATCACCTGCAAGATATCAAGACCAACATGTACTTCCCCCACACTTAGCAACTGTCCTAAGTAAACTCCACAATCAATCCAAACAATTCAAATTCACCCTAGTGACTTCTATAAGCTATTAAGTGCGGTCTCACCTAAGGATTATCGATCAAAAGGCACATGGATTCTTACTTTGTCAGCTCTAGACCACCATACTATCTTTTTCTGGTTCCTTTTCTTCTCTTTTCCCTTCCTTAGCATTCTGATTTTTCCCCATTGGGTATCATTTTTTTTTATCAGTGCTCTTCCCGTTAAGGGGTGTTCTTTGGACACATTCCATGAATGCACATGAGGTAATAATGTTTGCTACTACTCCCGTGACCACTTCGGAGCTACTAGCTTATCCTCAGTTTATTACTCTTTTTTTTTTTTACTTAAGGAAGGGGAGAAGGGAACCATACTCGGACAGGTTTACAAGCTGTGTCAGAACTAACAAAGAAATCCGACTCAAGGTTTACCAAGCCCTTAGGTGAGAAAATTAAGTCAAGTTAAGGGTGAAGCCAGTAAAGGATCCTCTGAATACCTGAATTGATATGGGTGTCCTCAGTAGGTTGATCCGTGTTGGGTTTTTTAATAGTCATAGATAGATCCTGCAACTTCATCCCAATGGTTACTTAAGTTCCTGCAAGATGTTGTTAACTTCTCAAAAATTCACTGTTTCTTACTTAAACTTGTTTTGACTCAATAAAACAATTTTTTTTTTGAAAAACGGACTGACTCTAAGAAAACATAAAGATAATAGTCAGTACCACCTCCCCCACACTTGAAACACACTGTCCCCAGTAGTGTCAAGCTAAGGTTTGGTAAAAGAAAGAAAAATGTTAATGGATGAGTTAAATTCTGTCTGATTTTTACCTCTGTCGCTCATGTATCGATCGATACATAAATGTAACGACCGTTGCAAGGCGATTTGCGTCATGTGTCGATCGTTGCTCAGGACCGCAACGATCGCTGCAATGCGATTTTCGTGTTGTGACGATCGACACACAGGACCGTGTCGATCGTTGCATTGCGATTCTGTCGAGACCTGCAGACAAAACTCACCAAAACCAAAAACAAACGTAAAATCCTAACAAAAACACCAAAAATGAATAGCAAAAACAAAATAGTGGGTTGCCTCCCACACAACGCTCTTTTAGCGTCAATAGCTTGACGTTTTAGCTCAATCAGACAGAGGGTGCAACATCCATAGGCAAAATTTGACCTCCTGGAATCTCGGCCTTAGCCCAATAATGCTTTACTCTCTGTCCATTCACAGTAAATTCCTTACCTTGCTGGCTGATTAGAACGACAGCTCCATAAGGACGTACCTCCTTGATTGTGAAAGGACCGGACCACCTTGATCTCAGCTTACCTGGAAACAATTGCAAACAAGAGTTATACAAAAGTACCTGATCATTAGGCTCAAATTGTCTAGAGACAATCTTCTTGTCATGATAAGCCTTAGTCCTCTCCTTGTACAGCTTTGAGTTCTCATAAGCAAAATGTCTAATCTCATCGAACTGATTAAGCTGCACCAATCTCCTCTCTGCAGCAGTCTTAAGATCGAAGTTCATCTGCTTTACAGCCCATGCCGCTTTGTGTTCAAGCTCTACTTGCAGATGACATGCTTTCCCATACAGCAGATGGAATGGAGTGGTCCCAAGTGGTGTCTTAAATGCAGTCCGGTAAGCCCATAGTGCATCATTTAGCTTTGCTGCCCAATCCTTCCTTGTCTTCCCAACGGTCTTATCTAAGATCTCTTTGATCTGTCTGTTAGAAACCTCAACTTGTCCACTAGTCTGAGGGTGATAAGGAGTAGCAACTCGGTGATGAACTCCATGCTTCTGTAGCAATTTCTCGAAGATCTTATTAATAAAATGAGATCCTCCATCACTAATCACTATCCGAGGTACTCCAAATCTAGGGAATATGATGGTCTTAAACAGCTTAATAACCACCGAAGAATCATTGGTTGGACTAGCTATTGCTTCTACCCACTTAGATACATAGTCCACAACAACCAAGATAAACTTATTCCCATAGGATGAGGGAAAAGGACCCATGAAATCTAATCCCCAGCAATCGAAAACCTCAACCGCAAGAATGAAATTCTGAGGCATTTCATGCTTCTTACTGATTTTCCCTCTCCTCTGACAGGCATCACACTGAGAAACGAAGGAATGAGCATCCGCAAACATTGTAGGCCACCAGAAACCTGCTTGCAGAATCTTAGACACAGTCTTGAAAGTAGCAAAATGTCCAGCATAATCTGATCCATGACAGTGGAATAAGATATCTGGAACCTCTGATTCAGCAACGCATCTCCTGTAAAGACCATCCGAACAATGCTTGTAGAGATAAGGTTCATCCCAGTAGTATCGTCTAAGTTCCCTGAAGAACTTCTTCTTTGCATATCCCTTCAAATCATCTGGTTCAGTCTCTGCAGCCAGGTAATTAGCTATATCTGCGTACCAGGGTCGATTGGTAGTCGCGACAACATCTACTTCGAAAATATATTCTCCAATTTGAACCGTGAAAGGTTCTGGGTTCATATCCGCACTGCAACGATCGTCATATAGAGTGGCATCGATCGTCGCAGTCTCGACACATGCATCGATCGTCACAGATGTGGCATCGATCGACGCAGTGCGATTAATCCGACAGTTTTGCAAGTTTCTGTCCAAATCCATCTGAAACCCTGTCCCAATCATATTGACGTTCTCCTCAGGCAAGTAATCATTAATGGGCACGTCTTCCTCAACTAGCATCCTTGGAAGATGGTCAGCAACTCCATTCTCAACTCCCTTCTTGTCCCTCACTTCAATGTCAAACTCCTGAAGCAACAGAATCCATCTCAACAATCTTGGCTTAGCATCTTTCTTCTGCATTAGATACTTCAGGGCTGAATGATCATTGTGTACAATCACCTTGGAGCCAACAAGATGGGGGCAGAATTTCTCAAATGCAAAGACAACAGCCAACAACTCCTTCTCTGTAGTGGCATAGTTTCTCTGCGCATCATCTAGTATTCTGCTGGCATAATAGATAGCATGAAGCTTTCTGTCCTTCTTTTGCCCCAGAACAGCTCCTACAGCATAGTCACTAGCGTCACACATAACCTCAAAAGGTAGATCCCAATCTGGTGGCTTAACTATAGGAGCACTCACTAATGCCTGCTTGATCTGTTCAAATGCAGTCTGACAATCTACATTGAACTCAAATTTGGTATCCTTACACAGCAAAGCAGTTAGTGGTCTAGCAATCTTACTGAAGTCTTTGATGAACCGTCTATAGAAACCAGCATGTCCAAGAAAGCTCCTTATAGACTTCACAGAATCAGGCGCCTGAAGGCTGGTCATTACCTCAATCTTAGCGCGATCTACTTCAATCCCTTCTTCAGACACTTTATGTCCAAGTACAATGCCATCTCTGACCATGAAATGGCACTTCTCCTAATTAAGAACCAAGTGTTTTTCTTCGCATCTAGTCAGCACCTTGCACATATTATCCAAACACTCATTATAAGATGACCCATAGACTGAGAAGTCATCCATAAACACCTCCATAAAGTCCTCAATCATATCAGTGAATATGGACATCATGCATCTCTGGAAGGTGGCAGGTGCATTGCAGAGTCCAAAAGGCATCCTACGGTAAGCAAATGTGCCATATGGACAAGTGAAGGTGGTCTTTCCCTGATCCTCTGGATGGATGGGAATCTGGAAGAAACCTGAATATCCATCGAGGAAGCAATAGTAAGGGTGATTTGCTAACCTCTCCAGCATCTGATCAATGAAGGGTAAAGGGAAATGATCCTTCCTTGTCGCAACATTGAGCTTCATGTAATCTATGCACATCCGGTGTCCAGTCACAGTCTTTGTAGGAATCAGCTCGTTCTTCTCATTCTTCACTACTGTAACTCCGCCTTTCTTAGGCACTACATGGACTGGACTCACCCAATCACTGTCTGAAATTGGATAGATAATCCTAGCATATAGGAGTTTCATAATCTCCTTCTTAATCACATCCTTAAGGTTAGGATTCAGCCTTCTCTGATGCTCAACTGATGTCTTAGACTCGTCCTAAAGATGTATCCGATGCATGCACAGCTCCAGAGAGATACCTGAATTGTCATCAAGAGAATAGCCAAGAGCCTTGCGATGCTTGCGCAGCTTGCTTAGTAGTAAAGTGAGCTCTGCGTTGTTCAAACTAGCATTAACAATCACTGGATAAGTTGAATTGGGCCCTAGAAATGCGTACCTTAGCCCGGATGGAAGTTGTTTCAGCTCAATTTTCGGAGCCTTTTCCTCTGCCCAGTCTCTGTCGACATGCAACGATCGATGCCCTGAAGGTGTCGATCAATGCAATGTCACGTCAGATACATCCACTTGCATTACTTGCTCAGAAGAGTCCATTAGCCTCGCATAGCAGATTTCGGGCTCGTCTTGCTGGTGTTCCAGCTCCATTATAGAGCTCAGTAAGGCTCTCTCCAATGGATCCTCAACATGTGACCTATGAAAGTATTCGACAGCCAAATCACTGAGTGTGTCCACATAGAAGGTATGTCCGTCGATGGTTGGTCTCTTCACCAATTTGTCCATATCGAAGCTCATCTTCAGATTACCCACATTCAGAACTATCTTACCTCTTTGGCAGTCAATCATCGCACCAGCAGTAACTAAGAAAGGCCTACCCAAAATCAGTGGATCCTTTGGTTCCTCTCCATACTACAGAACCACAAAATCAGTAGGAATCACACATTGGCCAATCATTATAGGCACATCCTCCAATATTCGTTCAGGAATTCTGATTGTTCTGTCTGCTAAAACCAGTGAGATCCTAGTGGGCAGGAAATCAGTCATCCCAAGTCTCTTAGCAACAGAGAAGGGCATAAGGTTCACACTAGAACCAAGATCACATAGAGATCTTTCAAATCTTTCCATGTAGATAGCACAATCTAACACAAAGCTCCCTGGATCATCATTGCACTCTCCTCATTAGACCATTTACCAGCAAGTAAGTCCTTAAGACATCTCTTCATCACAGGAGTAGTCTCCATAGAGTCAATCAAAGACACTTCGATCTTCACCTTTTTAATGATCTCCTTGCATTTGGCATACTGCTTATCGTTCTTAGCCTTCCTGGGGTTCATAGGAAAAGGTACCTTAGGCTTGTAAACCCTTTCATTCGACTTTTTCGGTTTTTCTGCACCTGGACTCTCTGCAGTCGCCTGGCGTCGATCGTTGCTAGTGGTGCATCGATCGTTTCTGGGCGACTGTGTTACGACTTCCGGGTCTTTGTTTTTGCTTTGCATCGACCGTTGTTGAGGTGGGTCGATCGATGCATTGCGAATTCCATGGATTTCATCTTCTATTTCTTCAATCTCCACGATTTCTTCGACACTTAACTGCTTTTTTTGGGCAGGAAACAGCTCCTTACCACTTCTCAATGTCACTGCATTGCACTGATACTTAGGATTAGCATCAGTCCATCCCGGAAAAGATCCATCTGGCCTCTGAGAATATCCAGCAGTCCTCACAACCTTAGCATCAAGCTCTTTTATATGTGTGCTCAAAGATTCAAACTTCCCATTCAGCTCTTCATACACATCACCTATCTTTTTGTCGAGGTCTATAACATTCTTAGTCTGACCTTTCAACAACTGCTCCATCATACTCTCCATCTTGCTCTCATGAGCATTAACAGCAGGAGGTGTTTGGTAAGAGGAAGATCCATAAGTCCTCTGATTACCTCGTTGAAAAGGCTTCTGGAAACCAGCATTCTGTCCAAAGCCAGAAGAGTTTTGATTGCTTGTGAAAGCACTCTTCTGTCCACTGAAGAATCTATTACCCTGCTGTCCTCCAAACCTGTTTCCTTGGAAACCAGATCCTCCAATGTAGTTCACATCCTCTTCCTGACCATCTTCTTCAGCATTGATCACTTCAACATCTTGAGCAAAATGAACAGCTTTCTTCCCAGCTAGAAGATTGCAAACTGTGTCCAACTTACTCCTAATGTCAGCAATCTCCAGATTCTCTATCTTCCCACCAGACTCTTTCTTTCTCCTATCAGTAGTCTTGCAGCTATTACTGCTTACTAAGTTATCTATCAGTTGCTTAGCTTGCACATGAGTCCTAGTGTTGAAATTTCCATTGCTGGAATTATCCAACGCAATCTGATAAGGGAGATCTATACCTCTAAAGAAAATACCCAGCAATGTTACCTCAGTGAATCCATGATGCGGGAAGTCACGTTGGTACTTCTTAAACCTCATCCAGGCAGTCTTAAGAGGCTCTATAGGACCTTGGGAGAAAGTGAGAATGTCATGTCTCGACTGATCAGAGCGAGCATCATCATAGAAGTGTCTCAGAAACTCACTCTTCACAACATCCCATGTATTAAACTTCCCAGGTGGAAGCTGTTTCAGCCAGGCAGCAGCATCTCCAGCGAGAGAGTAGGGGAAGAGTTTGAGAAACATATAGTCATAGTTCACTCCATCATACTTCATCCCAGTGACTATGTCCTCAAACTCATATATATGATCCATTGGCTGCTCATTAGGGAAACCATGGAAGGCATTCTGCCTCAGAAGAGAGTAGTAGATGGTCTTGATCTCGAAATCATTCCTCTCAAAACCAGGAGGCACAAGAGCTGACCGGTTAACGTGAAACTCATCCGGACGGTTATAGTCAGCTAAGGTCCTCTCATGAATAACCATCTGTCTACCTTGACCTTGTCCTTGGCCATGTGCTTGTCGCGGTTCAGGCTCAGGTTCAGGTTCAGGATCAGGGATAGCATTCCCTTCAGCATCAATCCGTTGCCCAGCAGCATTGTATGGATTGTTTTGTCGGTCCCTCAGGGTACCTTGAGCATCGGGCATTATAATCAGACGTTCTTGAACCATCCTTCCCCTTTGAACTTTGCAAGTTTCCCTCCAGTTGCTTCAACAGCTTGCTTGAAGATAGACCACCAAGGATTCGAACCATTTGTTGCAGTCATTATAGGTCGTCCTAAAAGGTCTCTTAACTTCCCTTTCTCTTTTATCTGGTGCAAAGAAAGGTAAAATGAGCTTTGTTCACTTAGTTTCCTCTGTAACATTTGATCAAACTCCAAAAAGTAGACACTATACAGCAGAGACAATCTCCCTAAACAAAAGCCAAAAACATCTGTAACATCATTAAGTTGGTTTTACTTGAGCTTCGTTTAGGAGATCTCAAATACTTGTCTTAAAGCAACTAAAACAGAGGTTTTGTATAATCAAATGTTCTTAGTCAACTAGAGACATAATAATCAAGATATTATGGGCGTGTTGTAACCCCATTTTAACAAATCTAATGTGGAAGATTCAAAAGAAAGAAGTCGAATGATCTCAACAAACTATTCAGAGTTACTCAAAGTAGCCGAGTGGCATTTTCAACATATTAACGATGAAACCAAAAGCTAAGAAATTTGATACGAGCACCAGTGGATGAAACCTAAAATGGCAATGGTATTATATTAAGAGCCCTTTCAGTCTACTCAAGCCATGCTTCGGATAGAAACCACTGGTTCACAGAACAAGGCTCAGAATAACATCTATATAACCCTAAAAAGATCTGGACCTTAGCTACCTAGTAACAGTAAAGATGACATAGCCACATAATGCTTGACAATATTCATATTTACCGTGTAGGTCATGTTCCTAATAGCAGGTGCCCATTCCTCAGCAATCCTTTTCTTCATAGAATCTGGGTCAGCCATTGGAGGCAACCTTAGATCATACCCAGCTTCTGCCTCTGAAGGCTGCATATTCATCACAAATCCCTAAAAACAAACAAACACAAAACTTTTACGAAATGTTGTTATATAGAAAAACAAACAATGCAAATGATAATCATTAGCTTACAGTCATGGAAGGAGTTCCAGCTTTGAGATAAACTGGATTCACAGATATAACTTCCGAATAGGCAGCTTTCCCAGCTTTGACGACATCGAATTGCGTCTCTCTGAACTTAGCGATCAACTCAACACTCTTCATCAGATTCTCCATAGCTCCATTGTCATACAGCTTAGCACCATGCCCTGGGATGCCTTCAGCTCGGATCACCAGTTCCCATGGAGTCCGATCAGCGAAGAAAACCCTAAATTCATCTCCTGGATTCGCTTGCCCTTCATCCATGGCGAACCCCACACTTAGCTCCGCGAACTCCAACGAAGCCGAGAATTTATCCATCCCGTCGAATCCGCCGATCTCTTCTTCGGGAACGTAAGAGATGTGAACAGTACGGAGAGGAAAGAAGCCTCTCGATTTCAGATTCCTGATTGCTTCCAGATACTGAACACCGATACACTTATCGTCCTGCGCGCCGCGAGCGTATATATGACCATCGACAGTTCGGTGAGCTGAGAACGGCGGATACATCCATTTTTCGGCTTCTGCGGGAACGGAATCGAGATGAGAGTTGAAGAGAATCGAAGGAAGTTTAGGGTTCGAGTCGAGCCATGTGACCAGAAGAACTGGCTTTCTAGGGACGAATTCGAAAACTCGAGCAGTCAGACCGATTGATCGAGCTTGGTCAGCGAGAAAAGAGACCGGTGCAGCGTAGTTAGGGTTCGGATGAGCAGTTTTGAATCTCAGGTATTGTTGAAATCGAGTGATAGGAGTGTCTTCTTCTTCCCCGTGGGATGGAAGGAAGAAGATAACGGAGAAGAGGAAGAGAGTCCAGAGAAAAGCAGTCGCCATGGATTTGGAGTTGCAGGTGTGATCACCAATCTGAGAGTGACGAAGCAGAAGAACATCGTTGGGTCAACAGATAATAGCAAAAGGTATTGAGTAAGTAGAATATTTTTTTTTTTTACCAGAGTTAATAATTATAGAGAAATTGGGCTCTACAACTATCAATAGAACCAAAATTAGGGAAATAAAAAGTGCTTTTGTGGGTGTGTAAAAATGACCATTTAGTACACCATCTTTACTTTTTGTTCTGCCAATGTCTCTCTCTTCCTTTTGTCTTTTTTCTATTTTTAATTCTATCACAATTTAGGATCCCACGTCGAAAAAAAAACAAGAGACAGGTTCCTTGGCTTTCTCTCCCCCTCTCTCCTCCCTCTTCCCCTCTTTTCCTCCGTCTCCCTTCCCCTCTAGTTTCCGGCGGCGCCGTCGATGATGTGAGGGGAACCAGTCTCCTTTTACTTTCCTTTGCCATGCGTCTCTCTCCTTGGACCGTCTTGAATCTTGAGCGGAGTTGGTGGCGTGAAGTCGGCTCGTCCTTTTAAACCGGGGTGGTTCCTTTCTTTGCGGCCGGGGTGGTTCCTTCCTTGCGACGGCGGAGGTCTCGAGTGACCGGATCTATTGAAGAAAAGATCCGGAAGCCTCCTCAAAGTCCGAAGGCGTTCGTTTAAGGTAGTTATCGCCGGTTTGTCTTGGGAGTTGGCGGTGTCGGCGTAGCCGGGTAGTAGATCTGCGGCGGTGGTGAGACACGATGAGAATGGTTCAGGATGTACGAACCATTGGTGAAGCTTAGTAAGCTTGCGGCTAAGGAGGCGTGAACCGGCTCTGCAACCGGGACCAGATCTGTCGTTGTTCTCTAAACCGCATCGTTTCTTCTTCCCGGTCATGGTCTACGCTGATTCGCTTTTCTCCTCTACTCTTCGGTGGTGGTTGCTTGGTTGGTCTTCTTCTCGGGGCTTCGGGTTCAATTTTTTGTTACTGAATTTGTATAAACTATTTGTAGTTGACTATTTTACAAATAGTTAACTAATCCGGTTACTGAATATGTATAAACTATTTTACAAATAGCTAACTACTTATAGTTGACTATAAAGTGTAGACTATTTTACAGAATAGTTAACTACTTATAGTTGATTTTCTTCTCCGGTTACTGAATTTGTATAAACTATTTTACAAATAGTTAACTACTTATAGCTAAATATAAAGTTTAGACTTTACAGAATAGTTAACTAAATAATAAAAATAATATGTCCCCATATGATGTAATTTATCTTATATAAATAGTTAACTATGTATGTTATAAACTATTTTGGGGCTTCGGGTTCAATTTTTCGTTACTGAATTTGTATAAACTATTTTACAAATAGTTAACTACTTGTAGTTGACTATTTTACAAATAGTTAACTAATCCGGTTACTGAATTTGTATAAACTACTTATAGTTGACTATAAAGTTTAGACTATTTTACAGAATAGTTAACTATTTATAGTTGATTTTCTTCTCCGGTTACTGAATTTGTATAAACTATTTTACAAATAGTTAACTACTTATAGTTGAATATAAAGTTTAGACTATTTTACAGAATAGTTAACTAAATAATAAAAATAATATGTCCCCATATGATGTAATTTATCTTAGGTAAATAATTAACTATGTATGTTATAAAAAGTAGTTGACTATCTTTTCAAAGTATTCAATATAAATTATAAAATAGTTGAAAAATAGTTGGTTATGTATATCCAGTATAAAGTAGACAACTATTCTGGTCGAAACAGACAAAAGTACATGTCACTTTCTATCGTACTTTATATTTAATTTTTTTTTTTGCAGGTCTGAAAAGTGCTTTTTGCAGGTCTGAAAAGCTGTATCCATGGAAAAAGCAAGGCTAAAATTGTCCAACATTGTGTGTCATTTTAGTTGTGTTGTGCCATAAACCTAATTTCAAGTGAAAACTTTTCATAGACCTAATTTTTGTTCCAAAACATAATATTGATGCAAATAACCCATAATTATATTATTTAATAATGTTAAAATTATATATTTTGAAAAATAGCCCTTGCCTTCTCCACCTCCGCACATTATTCGCAAAACTGGCTCTTCTTCGGCTGCACCAACTCAGGGTCTTAAGCGTAAAGCAAAGGCTATAGTCACTCCTGCTGAATCCTCCTCTACTCGTATGAAGCTGACAGGTTCTTCTGTGGATGACGCTCACGGTCTGGTGGCACCCTCTAAACCACCTTATGATCCATGAAAATTCTACATTAAAACTGTCAAGGTCTAGGGAGCTCCTTGACATTTCCTTATCTTAAAGACGTCAACAACACATATAGCCGATGTCATCTTTTTGGTAGAAACTAAGAACCAGGATCATGTTCTTCACTTTGACAACCATTTTGGTGTATCTCCAAATGGTTATGGAGGTAGTCTAGCTATTTTTTGGCGTAGTGAGATAAAGTGAAATTTTGTTTATGTTCCTTCCTTGCACCTTACTGACATCGTTGTATCTGATCAATCAAAAACTTTTCTTCTTTATTATGTTTATGGTAATCCCTGTCGTCATCTTAGAATTAAGCAATAGGAGCATATGATTCACCTTGTTAATTCTGGTTGTTATCCAAGTCTTCCTCGTCTTCTTCTTGGTGATCTCAATGACTTAAAAGACAATTACGAACAACTTGGGGGTACTTCCAAACCTGAATGGTACTTTGGTCCCTTTCGTCGTCTGCTCCGTGTCTCTGGATTGCATGAAATCCACACAACAGGTGGTATTTATACATGGATGGGTAATCGTCGCTCTGGTCCAGTACGCTGTAAGCTTGACCGGACCTTAGCCACTGCAGATTGGCATTCTCTCTTTCCTGGTGCCTGGGCCAACTCCTTCACTGGATTGGCTCGGATCATCGGCCACTCTTGATCCAAACTGATCATGTTCAATGGAAAGTCTTCAAACAATTCCGTTATGATAATCGTTGGAGACATCTTCAGGAGGTCAATACCCTTATTGCCACTATATGGTCTCAGCATTGTAAGCATCTTTCCCCATCTGCTTTTTCAGAATGTCTGAAAACTTTCTGGTCATACCTTTCTCGTTGGAAATATCGGTATGCATCTAATTCCCGCAAGAAGACTCAATAGTTATGTAACATCCCGGTTTGTGTTATATGCGGAGAGGCTTAAATGAATTGATTTGGCTACCTATGTCACCAAGTGCACTTACCTTTTCCGTTCACTTGCCTGAAAGAACTCCAGAGTTAAGCGTGCTTGGGCTGGAGTAGTCCCAGGATGGGTGACCTTCCGGGAAGTGATTCGTGGTAGCATGTGTGTGAGGACAAAACACATGGGAAAAGGTCACGTGGTGATTGCAGGGTCAGTAAATTACTCGGTTGGGCCTACGAAAAATAACGCACCGACCGTCTGACAGGGGTGGGGCCCACGAGCCCTGAAGAGGGATGGGTGACTCACCGGTAGGGGCGGACGGGGCGTTACAAAGTGGTATCAGAGCCGAATCCGAGGACGCGTGTGGAGTCAGTGAGGGCTCACACCGTCAAGGATAACGATCCTGGTGCGCAACGAGGGCGTTGTGCTCTGTGAGAGTGGGTGAATTGTAACATCCCGGTTTGTGGTATATGCGGAGAGGCTTAAATGAATTGATTTGGCTACCTATGTCACCAAGTGCACTTACCTTTTCCGGTCACTTGCCTGAAAGAACTCCAGAGTTAAGCGTGCTTGAGCTGAAGTAGTCCCAGGATGGGTGACCTTCCGGGAAGTGATTCGTGGTAGCATGTGTGTGAGGACAAAACACATGGGAAAAGGTCAAGAGGTGATTGTAGGGTCAGTAAATTAATCGGTCGGGCCTAAGAAAAATAACGCACCGACCGTCGGACAGGGGTGGGGCCCACGAGCCCGATAGAGGGATGGGTGACTCACCGGTAGGGGCGGACGAGGCGTTACAAGTTATCTGACGCTCTACATCAAGCTTACCTAGCTCAGATACCTGACTTCCATCTTATCTCTCATTTAAAACTCCAGTGAAGTACTGAATATGATTTGAAGAAGAATTCCGGAGACTCAAAAGTCGGGTTACATGGCTCCAATCAAGGGATAAAAACACTAAGTTTTTCCATGCTATTACTCAAACTCGACGCTGTGTTAATCGTGTTGTGACTCTCGAATCTGATCATGGTCAAATAATCTCCTCTGAGGCTGATATCAAGCGTTCAATTCATCAATATTTCACTAACCTCTACTCTTCTTCAGAGTACCTCATTTTGGACCCTGTTCTGCAACATCTTACTCCCAAACTCAACCTGAAACCTTGAACCAGTATTTGAATCTGAAATTTTATTATGCTCTCTCCTCTATGCATGTGATGAATCTCCACGGCCGGATGGTTTCAGTATTGGAGTTTATAAATACCACTGGAGTATAATCAAAGAGGAAGTGGTTCGATATGTCCAATCCTTCTTTGCTACTGGTTTTTTGGATCTTGAACTCAACACTACTCTTATTTGCCTTATCCCAAAACTGAAGCACCAACTCATCTTAAGGACTATCGTCCCATTAGCCTCTGCAATGTTGCATACAAGCTCATCTCCAAGATACTTGCAGAACGCCTCAAACCATTGCTCCAGTTTCTGATCTCTTATTTCTAATATGTGTTCATTCCTGGCCGTTTGATTACAAACAATGTCATAGTTGCTCATGAACTCCTGTAATCCTTGAAGACCAAGAAGATGAAACACCCGTTTATGGCTCCCAAGCTGGACATCTCCAAAGCCTTTGACAAGGTTCAATGGAGCTATCTTAATTCCCTGCTTCACAAGCTTGGCTTCTCAGCCCAATGGTGTCATAAGGTTATGACGTGCATCTCCTCGGTTTCCTACTCTGTGGTACTCAATGGAAGACCTGGCGATCAAGTATATCCTCAACGAGGTTTGCGCCAGGACGACCCCCTCTTCTCCTATCTCTACCTCCTTTGTTCTGAAGGTCTATCCTCCTTGTTAACTTCTGCCATGACGGCCCATTTTATTTATGGCTTGAAGGCTAGCCGCAGTGGACCTGCTTTTTCCCATCTGTTTTTTTGTTGATGACTCATTCGTTTTCTATCAAGCTACTTCCATTGAATGCCATCATCTCCTTCACCTTCTTCACACCTACTCTAAAGCCTCTAGTCAGTATGACAACTACCACAAGTCGGATATCCTCTTTGGCAAACAGGTCCCACTCATTGAGCAACAACTTATTGCCACTTGTACGGGTATCTCCCATACTGGTGGATTTGTCTGTTACCTCGGTCTCCCTGAAGCCATTGGACGCAACAAATTTGAAACGTTCTCTTACATTGCTCAGAGGGTTCAGCGTCGGATAGAGAGCTGGTATACGAGGTTTTTTTTTCTCCAGGTGGCAAGGAGATTCTGCTGAAAGTTGTGGCCACGGCTTTGCCAACATACTGTATGTCTTGCTTCCTTCTTCCTAAGAAGCTACCTCTCATATTTCATGCCTTTTGCACCAGTTTTGGTGGTTTAAGTCTAAAGATCATCATAAGCTCCCATGGATCTCCTGGCACCAGATGACACATCTCAAACAATATGGTGGTACGGGCTTCAAGATCTCTCTCATTTTAATATTGCCCTTCTTGCCAAGCAAAGTTGGCGCATTATTACTCAGCCTTCCACTCTTCTGGCTCAAGTACTTAAGGCTAAATACTTTAATAACCACTCTCTGCTACTCTCTCGTCTTGGCTTTCGACCGAGTCACGCTTGGTGATAGGTCTAGTTTTAATCCCTATACTAACTGCAAGTGCACAGTAATGTGAATGTAGTACTTAGGGTATCGAATCCACAAGGACTCTGGGCAACGATAGATTTAGAACAGTCAAGATTAAACTAGGAGAAAGCAAATGTAGTGAGAAACTAAAAACAAAGCAGGAAAGTAAATCAGTAGCAAGATCGGTTTGTAGGCAATTAACTAAAAGCGCTAAGTCTAGGGAGTTCTCAGGAAATCAGACAAGCAGATAAATCATCCAGTCAGGATCAAATTAAGTACGGTTCTAGAACTCAAACACAGATAGAGAATTAACCAACTTTCGTTGTGAGAATTCACTAAGCCTAATTGCAGAAATCCAAATGTCTTTGTAATTCCTAACAAATTAAACCAGCTTTAAGATTAAGTTCGATATGTTCACAATTCAATTAAACCAAATTTCTTTGTGAGTAATTTAATTTCTCAACCTAAATAGTTCAGATTCTAAACCACACTTTCGTGTCAATTTAACAACCTAAGATCTAGATTCTAAGTGATTATGTTAGAAACTAGTGTTAAGCATAATTTAGATTGAAGAACAATTATGATATGAATCCTTAATTGAATTAATTATATCTAGCAAGTCATAAAATCCTTAATGAGAATCCCTAAACCTAACTATGAATCTACTCAGACATAGAATATGAAAACATAATCAATGAATTAATAAATTGCATAAAAGATAATAAAGAAGTAAAGGGGTTCGAAATCTTCTCCAAAAAGCAGAAAGCAGTACATGATTAGATCAGCCCCAAACTCTAAAAACTCTATGCTCTAAGTATGAAAGCGTCTCCCAAAAACTGATGTAAAAACCTAATTATATAAGCTAATCACGTCTTGGGGCTTCTTTGTAATTATCAGGAACTTCTGGGCAATACTGCAGTATCTTCATTTTTCATTAACCGCCGAGGAAAGGCCCATCTCGCTCGTGTGTCGATCGATGCATTACTCTGTTTTGGACAGTGAACTCGACCTCTCGGGTCAAAGCACCAAAATGCTCCAAAAAGCTCCAATAACTCCAATTCCGCTCCAAACGTGTATATATCTAATAACACATGTAAAAGACTCTAAAGAAACACTAAAAGACTCTAAAACACACTTATATCATGATCTAAAACCGGTAAAAACCATGATATATCAACTCCCCCACACTTAGCCTTTGCTTGCCCTCAAGAAAAATAGAGAACTAAAACATGGTGAAGAGGTTTGAAAACTTTTAGAAACTCTTTTTATCTTAGAAGCAACAACACTCAGATTCCCCTTAGTAAGCCACTGGAAGAATCACCTGCAAGATATCAAGACCAACATGTACTTCCCCCACACTTAGCAACTGTCCTAAGTAAACTCCACAATCAATCCAAACAATTCAAATTCACCCTAGTGACTTCTATAAGCTATTAAGTGCGGTCTCACCTAAGGATTATCGATCAAAAGGCACATGGATTCTTACTTTGTCAGCTCTAGACCACCATACTATCTTTTTCTGGTTCCTTTTCTTCTCTTTTCCCTTCCTTAGCATTCTGATTTTTCCCCATTGGGTATCATTTTTTTTTATCAGTGCTCTTCCCGTTAAGGGGTGTTCTTTGGACACATTCCATGAATGCACATGAGGTAATAGTGTTTGCTACTACTCCCGTGACCACTTCGGAGCTACTAGCTTATCCTCAGTTTATTACTCTTTTTTTTTTTTACTTAAGGAAGGGGAGAAGGGAACCATACTCGGACAGGTTTACAAGCTGTGTCAGAACTAACAAAGAAATCCGACTCAAGGTTTACCAAGCCCTTAGGTGAGAAAATTAAGTCAAGTTAAGGGTGAAGCCAGTAAAGGATCCTCTGAATACCTGAATTGATATGGGTGTCCTCAGTAGGTTGATCCGTGTTGGGTTTTTTAATAGTCATAGATAGATCCTGCAACTTCATCCCAATGGTTACTTAAGTTCCTGCAAGATGTTGTTAACTTCTCAAAAATTCACTGTTTCTTACTTAAACTTGTTTTGACTCAATAAAACAATTTTTTTTTTGAAAAACGGACTGACTCTAAGAAAACATAAAGATAATAGTCAGTACCACCTCCCCCACACTTGAAACACACTGTCCCCAGTAGTGTCAAGCTAAGGTTTGGTAAAAGAAAGAAAAATGTTAATGGATGAGTTAAATTCTGTCTGATTTTTACCTCTGTCGCTCATGTATCGATCGATACATAAATGTAACGACCGTTGCAAGGCGATTTGCGTCATGTGTCGATCGTTGCTCAGGACCGCAACGATCGCTGCAATGCGATTTTCGTGTTGTGACGATCGACACACAGGACCGTGTCGATCGTTGCATTGCGATTCTGTCGAGACCTGCAGACAAAACTCACCAAAACCAAAAACAAACGTAAAATCCTAACAAAAACACCAAAAATGAATAGCAAAAACAAAATAGTGGGTTGCCTCCCACACAACGCTCTTTTAGCGTCAATAGCTTGACGTTTTAGCTCAATCAGACAGAGGGTGCAACATCCATAGGCAAAATTTGACCTCCTGGAATCTCGGCCTTAGCCCAATAATGCTTTACTCTCTGTCCATTCACAGTAAATTCCTTACCTTGCTGGCTGATTAGAACGACAGCTCCATAAGGACGTACCTCCTTGATTGTGAAAGGACCGGACCACCTTGATCTCAGCTTACCTGGAAACAATTGCAAACAAGAGTTATACAAAAGTACCTGATCATTAGGCTCAAATTGTCTAGAGACAATCTTCTTGTCATGATAAGCCTTAGTCCTCTCCTTGTACAGCTTTGAGTTCTCATAAGCAAAATGTCTAATCTCATCGAACTGATTAAGCTGCACCAATCTCCTCTCTGCAGCAGTCTTAAGATCGAAGTTCATCTGCTTTACAGCCCATGCCGCTTTGTGTTCAAGCTCTACTTGCAGATGACATGCTTTCCCATACAGCAGATGGAATGGAGTGGTCCCAAGTGGTGTCTTAAATGCAGTCCGGTAAGCCCATAGTGCATCATTTAGCTTTGCTGCCCAATCCTTCCTTGTCTTCCCAACGGTCTTATCTAAGATCTCTTTGATCTGTCTGTTAGAAACCTCAACTTGTCCACTAGTCTGAGGGTGATAAGGAGTAGCAACTCGGTGATGAACTCCATGCTTCTGTAGCAATTTCTCGAAGATCTTATTAATAAAATGAGATCCTCCATCACTAATCACTATCCGAGGTACTCCAAATCTAGGGAATATGATGGTCTTAAACAGCTTAATAACCACCGAAGAATCATTGGTTGGACTAGCTATTGCTTCTACCCACTTAGATACATAGTCCACAACAACCAAGATAAACTTATTCCCATAGGATGAGGGAAAAGGACCCATGAAATCTAATCCCCAGCAATCGAAAACCTCAACCGCAAGAATGAAATTCTGAGGCATTTCATGCTTCTTACTGATTTTCCCTCTCCTCTGACAGGCATCACACTGAGAAACGAAGGAATGAGCATCCGCAAACATTGTAGGCCACCAGAAACCTGCTTGCAGAATCTTAGACACAGTCTTGAAAGTAGCAAAATGTCCAGCATAATCTGATCCATGACAGTGGAATAAGATATCTGGAACCTCTGATTCAGCAACGCATCTCCTGTAAAGACCATCCGAACAATGCTTGTAGAGATAAGGTTCATCCCAGTAGTATCGTCTAAGTTCCCTGAAGAACTTCTTCTTTGCATATCCCTTCAAATCATCTGGTTCAGTCTCTGCAGCCAGGTAATTAGCTATATCTGCGTACCAGGGTCGATTGGTAGTCGCGACAACATCTACTTCGAAAATATATTCTCCAATTTGAACCGTGAAAGGTTCTGGGTTCATATCCGCACTGCAACGATCGTCATATAGAGTGGCATCGATCGTCGCAGTCTCGACACATGCATCGATCGTCACAGATGTGGCATCGATCGACGCAGTGCGATTAATCCGACAGTTTTGCAAGTTTCTGTCCAAATCCATCTGAAACCCTGTCCCAATCATATTGACGTTCTCCTCAGGCAAGTAATCATTAATGGGCACGTCTTCCTCAACTAGCATCCTTGGAAGATGGTCAGCAACTCCATTCTCAACTCCCTTCTTGTCCCTCACTTCAATGTCAAACTCCTGAAGCAACAGAATCCATCTCAACAATCTTGGCTTAGCATCTTTCTTCTGCATTAGATACTTCAGGGCTGAATGATCATTGTGTACAATCACCTTGGAGCCAACAAGATGGGGGCAGAATTTCTCAAATGCAAAGACAACAGCCAACAACTCCTTCTCTGTAGTGGCATAGTTTCTCTGCGCATCATCTAGTATTCTGCTGGCATAATAGATAGCATGAAGCTTTCTGTCCTTCTTTTGCCCCAGAACAGCTCCTACAGCATAGTCACTAGCGTCACACATAACCTCAAAAGGTAGATCCCAATCTGGTGGCTTAACTATAGGAGCACTCACTAATGCCTGCTTGATCTGTTCAAATGCAGTCTGACAATCTACATTGAACTCAAATTTGGTATCCTTACACAGCAAAGCAGTTAGTGGTCTAGCAATCTTACTGAAGTCTTTGATGAACCGTCTATAGAAACCAGCATGTCCAAGAAAGCTCCTTATAGACTTCACAGAATCAGGCGCCTGAAGGCTGGTCATTACCTCAATCTTAGCGCGATCTACTTCAATCCCTTCTTCAGACACTTTATGTCCAAGTACAATGCCATCTCTGACCATGAAATGGCACTTCTCCTAATTAAGAACCAAGTGTTTTTCTTCGCATCTAGTCAGCACCTTGCACATATTATCCAAACACTCATTATAAGATGACCCATAGACTGAGAAGTCATCCATAAACACCTCCATAAAGTCCTCAATCATATCAGTGAATATGGACATCATGCATCTCTGGAAGGTGGCAGGTGCATTGCAGAGTCCAAAAGGCATCCTACGGTAAGCAAATGTGCCATATGGACAAGTGAAGGTGGTCTTTCCCTGATCCTCTGGATGGATGGGAATCTGGAAGAAACCTGAATATCCATCGAGGAAGCAATAGTAAGGGTGATTTGCTAACCTCTCCAGCATCTGATCAATGAAGGGTAAAGGGAAATGATCCTTCCTTGTCGCAACATTGAGCTTCATGTAATCTATGCACATCCGGTGTCCAGTCACAGTCTTTGTAGGAATCAGCTCGTTCTTCTCATTCTTCACTACTGTAACTCCGCCTTTCTTAGGCACTACATGGACTGGACTCACCCAATCACTGTCTGAAATTGGATAGATAATCCTAGCATATAGGAGTTTCATAATCTCCTTCTTAATCACATCCTTAAGGTTAGGATTCAGCCTTCTCTGATGCTCAACTGATGTCTTAGACTCGTCCTAAAGATGTATCCGATGCATGCACAGCTCCAGAGAGATACCTGAATTGTCATCAAGAGAATAGCCAAGAGCCTTGCGATGCTTGCGCAGCTTGCTTAGTAGTAAAGTGAGCTCTGCGTTGTTCAAACTAGCATTAACAATCACTGGATAAGTTGAATTGGGCCCTAGAAATGCGTACCTTAGCCCGGATGGAAGTTGTTTCAGCTCAATTTTCGGAGCCTTTTCCTCTGCCCAGTCTCTGTCGACATGCAACGATCGATGCCCTGAAGGTGTCGATCAATGCAATGTCACGTCAGATACATCCACTTGCATTACTTGCTCAGAAGAGTCCATTAGCCTCGCATAGCAGATTTCGGGCTCGTCTTGCTGGTGTTCCAGCTCCATTATAGAGCTCAGTAAGGCTCTCTCCAATGGATCCTCAACATGTGACCTATGAAAGTATTCGACAGCCAAATCACTGAGTGTGTCCACATAGAAGGTATGTCCGTCGATGGTTGGTCTCTTCACCAATTTGTCCATATCGAAGCTCATCTTCAGATTACCCACATTCAGAACTATCTTACCTCTTTGGCAGTCAATCATCGCACCAGCAGTAACTAAGAAAGGCCTACCCAAAATCAGTGGATCCTTTGGTTCCTCTCCATACTACAGAACCACAAAATCAGTAGGAATCACACATTGGCCAATCATTATAGGCACATCCTCCAATATTCGTTCAGGAATTCTGATTGTTCTGTCTGCTAAAACCAGTGAGATCCTAGTGGGCAGGAAATCAGTCATCCCAAGTCTCTTAGCAACAGAGAAGGGCATAAGGTTCACACTAGAACCAAGATCACATAGAGATCTTTCAAATCTTTCCATGTAGATAGCACAATCTAACACAAAGCTCCCTGGATCATCATTGCACTCTCCTCATTAGACCATTTACCAGCAAGTAAGTCCTTAAGACATCTCTTCATCACAGGAGTAGTCTCCATAGAGTCAATCAAAGACACTTCGATCTTCACCTTTTTAATGATCTCCTTGCATTTGGCATACTGCTTATCGTTCTTAGCCTTCCTGGGGTTCATAGGAAAAGGTACCTTAGGCTTGTAAACCCTTTCATTCGACTTTTTCGGTTTTTCTGCACCTGGACTCTCTGCAGTCGCCTGGCGTCGATCGTTGCTAGTGGTGCATCGATCGTTTCTGGGCGACTGTGTTACGACTTCCGGGTCTTTGTTTTTGCTTTGCATCGACCGTTGTTGAGGTGGGTCGATCGATGCATTGCGAATTCCATGGATTTCATCTTCTATTTCTTCAATCTCCACGATTTCTTCGACACTTAACTGCTTTTTTTGGGCAGGAAACAGCTCCTTACCACTTCTCAATGTCACTGCATTGCACTGATACTTAGGATTAGCATCAGTCCATCCCGGAAAAGATCCATCTGGCCTCTGAGCATATCCAGCAGTCCTCACAACCTTAGCATCAAGCTCTTTTATATGTGTGCTCAAAGATTCAAACTTCCCATTCAGCTCTTCATACACATCACCTATCTTTTTGTCGAGGTCTATAACATTCTTAGTCTGACCTTTCAACAACTGCTCCATCATACTCTCCATCTTGCTCTCATGAGCATTAACAGCAGGAGGTGTTTGGTAAGAGGAAGATCCATAAGTCCTCTGATTACCTCGTTGAAAAGGCTTCTGGAAACCAGCATTCTGTCCAAAGCCAGAAGAGTTTTGATTGCTTGTGAAAGCACTCTTCTGTCCACTGAAGAATCTATTACCCTGCTGTCCTCCAAACCTGTTTCCTTGGAAACCAGATCCTCCAATGTAGTTCACATCCTCTTCCTGACCATCTTCTTCAGCATTGATCACTTCAACATCTTGAGCAAAATGAACAGCTTTCTTCCCAGCTAGAAGATTGCAAACTGTGTCCAACTTACTCCTAATGTCAGCAATCTCCAGATTCTCTATCTTCCCACCAGACTCTTTCTTTCTCCTATCAGTAGTCTTGCAGCTATTACTGCTTACTAAGTTATCTATCAGTTGCTTAGCTTGCACATGAGTCCTAGTGTTGAAATTTCCATTGCTGGAATTATCCAACGCAATCTGATAAGGGAGATCTATACCTCTAAAGAAAATACCCAGCAATGTTACCTCAGTGAATCCATGATGCGGGAAGTCACGTTGGTACTTCTTAAACCTCATCCAGGCAGTCTTAAGAGGCTCTATAGGACCTTGGGAGAAAGTGAGAATGTCATGTCTCGACTGATCAGAGCGAGCATCATCATAGAAGTGTCTCAGAAACTCACTCTTCACAACATCCCATGTATTAAACTTCCCAGGTGGAAGCTGTTTCAGCCAGGCAGCAGCATCTCCAGCGAGAGAGTAGGGGAAGAGTTTGAGAAACATATAGTCATAGTTCACTCCATCATACTTCATCCCAGTGACTATGTCCTCAAACTCATATATATGATCCATTGGCTGCTCATTAGGGAAACCATGGAAGGCATTCTGCCTCAGAAGAGAGTAGTAGATGGTCTTGATCTCGAAATCATTCCTCTCAAAACCAGGAGGCACAAGAGCTGACCGGTTAACGTGAAACTCATCCGGACGGTTATAGTCAGCTAAGGTCCTCTCATGAATAACCATCTGTCTACCTTGACCTTGTCCTTGGCCATGTGCTTGTCGCGGTTCAGGCTCAGGTTCAGGTTCAGGATCACGGATAGCATTCCCTTCAGCATCAATCCGTTGCCCAGCAGCATTGTATGGATTGTTTTGTCGGTCCCTCAGGGTACCTTGAGCATCGGGCATTATAATCAGACGTTCTTGAACCATCCTTGCTCTTTGAACTTTCCTGTTAGTCCTCTCTAGTCTAGCAAGCTCTTCATGTTGGAGATTAACGAGGTTAGTATTCGGATTACTTCTGGTATCACGCGTCTGCATAAACCGTCTGTAATCGCAGTGCAACGATCGATGCTAAGAGTGCAACGATCGACTCAACTCCAGTCGCTTAGTAACGATCGACACAAAAGGGTGCAACGATCGATGCTATGCGAATGTCAAACCTGCGACAGAGAAGAAACAGAGAAAAATTAGTAACTAAAATAAAAAATAAAAATCCTAGTCTAAACCCTAAGTTCGAATATATCGAAGACTCCAAAGAGTCCCCGACAACGGCGCCAAAAACTTGATAGGTCTAGTTTTAATCCCTATACTAACTGCAAGTACACAGTAATGTGAATGTAGTACTTAGGATACCGAATCCACAAGGAATTTGGGCAACGATAGATTTAGAACAGTCAAAATCAAACTAGGAGAAAGCAAATGTAGTGAGAAACTTAAAACAAAGCAGGAAAGTAAATCAGTAGCAAGATCGGTTTGTAGGCAATTAACTAAAAGCGCTAAGTCTAGAGAGTTCTCAGGAAATCAGACAAGCAGATAAATCATTCAGTCATGGTCAAATTAAGTACGGTTCTAGAACTCAAACATAGATATAGAATTAACCAACTTTCGTTGTGAGAATTCTCTATGCCTAATTGCAGAAATCCAAATGTCTTTGTAATTCCTAACAAATTAAACCAGCTTTAAGATTAAGTTCGATATGTTCACAATTCAATTAAACCAAATTTCTTTGCGGGTAATTCAATTGCTCAACCTAAATAGTTCAGATTCTAAACCACACTTTCGTGTCAATTTAACAACCTAAGATCTAGATTCTAAGTGATCAGGTTAGAAACTAGTGTTAAGCATAATTTAGATTGAAGAACAATTATGATATGAATCCTTAACTGAATTAATTATATCTAGCAAGTCATAAAATCCTTAATGAGAATCCCTAAACCTAACTGTGAATCTACTCAGACATAGAATATGAAAACATAATCAATGAATTAATAAATTGCATAAAAGAGAATAAAGAAGTAAAGGGGTTCGAAATCTTCTCCAAAAAGCAGAAAGCAGTACAGGATTAGATCATCCCTAAGCTCTAAAAACTCTATGCTCTAAGTATGAAAGCGTCTCCCAAAAACTGATGTAAAAACCTAATTATATAAGCTAATCACGTCTTGGGGCTTCTTTATAATTATCAGGAACTTCTGGGCAATACTGAAATATATTTATTCTTCATTAACCGCCGAGGAAAGGCCCATCTCGCTCGTGTGTCGATCGATGCACAATGTGTGTCGATCGATGCATTACTCTGTTTTGGACAATGAACTTTACCTCTCGGGTCAAAGCACCAAAATGCTCCAAAAAGCTCCAAAAAGCTCCAATAACTCCAATTCCGCTCCAAACATGTATATATCTAATAACACCTGTAAAAGACTCTAAAGAAATACTAAAAGACTCTAAAACACACATATATCATGGTCTAAAACCGGTAAAAACCATGATATATCACTTGGCGAAGCATCTAACAAGGTACACAACTTCTTACACAAGGCCTTCTTTGGAAGATTGGGGATGGTTGTGATGTTCATATATGGCAAGAGCCATGGTTAGATGAACCCGCCTCGATCTGCTGGGCCCTATCCCTCTCCAATTCCTATCGATGCCATTGTCTCCCAGTTGCTCCATTCTTCACCACCTAGTTGGAATGTCTACGCTCTTCATCACTCAATTGACCCTGCTGATCATCAATCCATCTTGTCCATTCGACCTCCTCTAACACCTGTCTGCGATTAACTTGTGTGGATTTTTTCTTCCAATGGCCAGTATACGGTAAAATCCGGCTACCATCAACTATCCAAAGGAACTGTTGTGCATGATCCTGACTTCCCTCACCGTATCCAACTTTTTAAGGCCATCTGGAGGAGCCTTTCCATGCCTCCTAAACTGCGCCATTTTTGGTGGAAAGCTATCAATAATGCTTTACCTTGTGCTGCAGCCCTTCACCATCATCATCTTTTGGCTAATCTAGAATGCCTTCTCTGCAGTGAGCATCCGGAAACTGTCAGTCATCTTCTGTTTCATTGTCGCATTGCGCATGAAGTTTGGGAGTTATCTCCTCTTCAGCTTTCTCGATATCAACAAAATCCAAACCGCACAGTCCTTGATTTTTTTCACGGTCTCCTTCAAACTGAGACTCCTCAGTCTCAGAATAATCTTTTTCCTTTTATTGGGTGACGCCTTTGGAAGGCTAGGAACGATCACCTCTTTCACAATTGTTGATGGCCCATTGTGGATCTTCTCCATCAAGTCATTACTGATTCCAGAGTGTGGACAGAAGCTCAGTCTTCTTCTTCTTACACTCCCTTGGAATGCCCTTTGACTCCTCTTTCATCTATGACAGTTTTTACTGATGTTCTCCACCAATCCTTGGCTTTTTGCTGCTGTACTGATGCATCCTGGATAAGCCCTACTTCCCCCTGTGGCCTTGCTGTACCATTTATACTCATGATGGTTCCCCTGTTCTTCATGGCTCAACCTCGGCGGCTCCTACTCGCTCGAGTCTTGAAGCTAAGACTCTTGCCCTTCTTGAAGCCATCACATAAGTGAAAGTCGTATAGTCGAGATGAGACAATCACATAACACTAGGTAGTCATAACGCTTTGCTAGAAGCCACTTATGATCAATGAGTTGAGAACTCATTGCTAGTGTTATAGGATCCTACAGGGTCATACACCTAAGCAAACTGGACGTTAAAGACGAGGTTGATCATTAATGTAATGATCTAGTGAAAGCATATTTGATATGCATTCGATATCAATATTCTGGGGCAGTGTCGATCGACACAAAGAGTGTGTCGATCGATGCAACTCGCGGATTACCAGATTAATTCGGTTTAATCGTTGGTTAATTCTGTTATGGTTTAAGTCGACATATATAAGATATATGGTCGACCTAAACTGATTTTTTTAATCATACACAGCCACCAGAAAAGAAACAGAAACCTCTTGAGAGATCTGATATCTAAAGGCACTAGCATCCCTTCTGTTCAGTTTGTGTGCGTGTGGATACCAGTAGAGGCGCAGCATTTGAGGCACTTTAGATCTCGATTATCTGCAAATCTTCCGCTGCTAATCACCAGGTAACACTGAGATCCCAATGATTCAATTACATGAACCCTAGATCCTAGGCTTGGAATTCAGACCAGGATTGCCTAATTGGATTAGGATCTGCTAGAAATTCCTTCAGTGGTATCAGAGCTTTTCCATTGAATCTGTAGCATGTTGATTAGATTGGTTGAATCTGAATCTCTGTATGATTGATACAAGCATGCTAAAACTCGTTTTGATCAAAGTAACCTAGTTTAGGGTTTTGTTCGAAAAACGTTTTAGGGTTTTTCGCATGGTGTCGATCGATGCCAATCCGGCGTCGATCGACACAGGGCGAAAACCCGAATAAAACTTATGTTTCGCCTAGTGTCGATCGACACAAGAGTTGTGTCGGTCGACACAAACCTCGCGAGATTGATGAATCGGTTCAATTGGATTGGACCGGTTATCGAGCTTGGTTAATGATGGTTAAACGCTAAGAATGGTTTATTGCGATTGGGTTGGTATCGACCGATGCTAATGTAGCATCGATCAACACCGACCGGTATTCAAAACCGGATCAATTGGATTGATCGGTTATCGCGGATTGCTTTTGGGTATTCTGCATCGATCGACACTATAGTAGTGTCGGTCGACATCAGATTCGATGGTTTAGGTTATGGAACCTGAAATCACAGAACCAAAGCAAGATAAATCAATTAATTAGAAGAATTAAAACATAATAAAACTGAACGTTTTAAATGGTTCCGTTCCTCAACCAAATATCAAGTGATACTTGATGTCTTTCCAATCCTGTCAACTGTCAAGACCCATCTAATTGTGCGATAGACTTGCAGTGCAAGATGTCCACAATTTCATGAGTAAGACAGAAGGTAATCGTGTTGATGGACTTGCAGTGCAAGACATCAACAATTACATGACTGAAGAGATTGGTTTACTTGACTGGGCCATCAAAATCATTTTGGACTCAGAGACATCAGGTGGATTGGACATGAGATGTCAATCAACAACCAAGAGTTATATTGGATATAACTAGCAAAGAGTTGCTTACATAGATAGCTAAAATTTGGGTGATAGCCAGTGGCTCACTCAAGTTTAGTGAAGTAAGGGTCTTGGATCATTATATTCATCTGAGGAAACATTGTTTGAATATAATGCGAGTTTTCTTAATAGTTAAGACTTCTCATTTCTTGAACATCATAACTAAAACCTCCCTTGTTTTTCAGCTATGTCTAGCACAAACCATCGTAACAGTTTCTCCCTGCGATCCGTCCTTGAGAAGGACAAGTTAAATGGATCCAACTTTCTTGAATGGTATCGAAACTTGAGAATTGTTCTCAAACAGGAGAAAAAGGACTATGTCCTAGAGAAAGTTCTCCCCAAGAAGTACCGAGCCAATGCATGGCAGTCAGATAAGGATGATTGGGATAAACATTCTAATGATGCGGTGGATGTGAGTTGTCTCATGTTGGCTACCATGAACTCGGAATTGCAGAAGCAATATGAGTACGTGGAGTCGCCAATACAGATGATCACTGGCCTGAAAAGTATGTTTCAGGAGCAGGCATGAACTCAGAGATACCAGACGGTTAGATCTCTGATTGAGTGCAAGCTACCAAAGGGCGAACCAGTTAGTCCTCATGTCATTAAGATAATGGGTTATATTGATAACCTGGGGAAACTGGATTGTCCCATTAGCCAAGAGTTGGCTACTGACATCATTCTACAGTCACTACCGTCAAGCTATGATCAATTTGTTATGAACTATAACATGAACAACTTGACGAAGACATTGACTGAATTGCATGGGATGCTTAAGACTGCTGAACCTAACATCAAGAAGGACACCCCAAATGTCCTTATGGTACAAAAGGGTAAAAAGTTTAAGAAACTTGGTAAGAACAAAGGTGATGGCAAGACGAGCTCGATTGTGAATCCAAGCGAGTATGGCCATGTTCCTAAGGTTAAAACCAGTCCTTCTGAAGATGTTAAGTGTCGTTATTGTAATGGTTATGGGCATTTGAAAAGAAACTGCAATAAATTATTGGAAGATTATGAGAAGCTGAAGAAGACGTACGAGACTTCTTCTTCAGGTATTATGTTATAGAAGTAAATGTTACTTCATATAGTCCTACTTATTGGGTATTGGATACCAGCTGTGGTACTCATATTTTGTGAAAATGTGCAGGGCCTGAGCAAAAGTAGGACTATGGAGAAAGTACAAGTGGACCTATGAGTGGGAATGGAGCAAGAGTTGCTGCATTAACCGTAGGAGTATTTCATTTTTTTTTCCTTTTATGGCATGTTTTGAACTTAAAACTGCTACTATGAACCTGCTATGAGCATAAAGATTATTTCTATTCCTTGTTTGGATATGGAAGGATATCAGTTTTCTAGTTAAGAATAAGTGTCATTCATTTGATTACAGTGATATATTTTATAGTAGCAATCCATTAGAGAATGGACTTTATGTTCTAAATCAGAATGTGCCTAACTATAACATTAATACCAAGAGATTCAAGTCAAATGATACGAGTCAAACTTCTCTCTGGCATTGTCGTTTTGGGCTACATAAATGAGAAATAGATTCAGAATCTCCATAGTGATGGGCTTTTGGGCTCATCTGATTGAGAATCATAATGAGTAAAGTGGATCTTGTTTATTAAGTAAAACGACAAAGACTCCTTTCAACAGAGGTAGTGTCAATCGACACAAACGGTGCGTCGGTCGATACAGGTTGCGAACGATCAAAATGAAAGGGCCAGAAGCTTATTGGGCTTTATACATACGGATGTATATGGACCGATGAGCACTAGTGCTAGAGGAAAATTTCAGTACTTCATTACCTTTACTGATATTTTCAGAAGGTACAGTTATGCCTTATTTATAGGGCATAAGTCAGAATCTTTGAAAAGTTCAAAGAGTTCCAAAATGAAGTACATAACCAATTTGGCAAAGGTGTTAAACCTCTACGATGAGATCATGGAGGTGAATACTTAGGTCAAGAATTTAGTGATCATCTGAGAGATTGTGAAAGTGTTTCACAATTCACTCCTCCAGTATCGGACTTTATTAGATATGGTTCGATCAATGATGAGTCACTTAGATCTTCTATTATCCTTCTAAGAATACGCTCTAGAAATGTCTGAGTTTACTTTAAATAGAGTTCCATCAAAATCAGTTACAGAGATACCACATGAGATGTGGAATGTAAATGTTTCTGATTTATCCATCTTGGAGATTTGGAGTTGCGAGACTTATATAAAACGTTTAATCTCTGATGAGCTCACACCCAAATCTGATAAGTGCTACTTCATTGGTTGTCCTAACAAAACCAAGGCATGTTACTTTTACAACCAGTTCGAGAACAAATTGTTTGTTGCTCGGAACTATGTTTTCTTGAGAAAGACTTTCTTTCCAAGAAGAACAGTGGGAGTAAAAGTACAACTCGAAGAAATTCGAAAATCACAGGAGACTGCTCAACCTGATGAGGAAGAGCAGCAGTTGGATCTACAAAGAGTTGTAGAACCTGCACCTGTGGTTCCTAGAGTTTATAAATGATCTGGTGAATGTATATTCGATATACATTTAAATGGCGAGTTTCTGAAGAAGTGTCGATCGACACAAAAGTTGCATCGATCGACACAAATCGCGAACCAAATATTGATTTTGGTTTATGACTTAATTAGCTACGGTTTAAATCTTGGTTAATTAGGTCGTGGTAAAAGTATACATATGAGATATGTGTGCGCGACTTTTACAGAAAACTGAAGCTCGCACATCCGAAAGGATCCGTCACGAACCCGAGAAATATGGATTTCTCGTAACCAATTGCCGTGATCTACTGATCATTGAAAGTGACGGGCCTGCGAATTTTGAAGAAGCAATGATGGGCCTTGACTCCGAAAATGGCCGAAAGCCGCTGAATCCGAAATGGGATCCATGTCACAGAACCAAGCATGACTTGGGTTGATTTACCCGATGGTGTAGAAGCCATTGTGAGTAAATGGATTTTCAAGAAGAAAAGATGACATGGATGGTTATATTCAGATGTACAAAGCTAGGTTGGTGGCAAAAAGGTTTCAAGTAAATTCATGGTATTGACTGTGAAGAAACCTAATCCCAGACACCGTGCTAATGTCCATTCGGATTCTCCTAGCAACCGCCACTCATAATGGTTATGAGATCTGACAGATGGATGTGAAAACAGTTTTCCTTAATGGAATTCTGGAAAAAGGATGTGTACATGACACAACCTGAAGTTTTTCATTGATCCTAATGAAGCTAGGAAGATATGCAAGCTTCATCAAACCATTTATGGATTGAAGCAAGCATCTCGGAGTTGAAATCTTCGTTTTGATAAAGCAGTCAAAAGGATTGACTTCGTCATGAATGAAGAGGAACCGTGTGTTTACAAGAGGACTAGTGGGAGCGCAATTGCATTTCTAGTATTATATGTTGAGAACATACCACTTCTCGGAAATGAAGTTCCATTGTTTCAGTCTGTTAAGACTTGATTCGAAAGTTATTTTTCGATAAAATTATGGGAGAAACCGTATACATTCTTGGAATAAGAATCTATAGAGATAGATTGGATAAGCTAATTGGATTGTGTCAAGATACTTATAGTGATAAGGCCTTGCACATGTCCAATATGCAGGATTCCAAGAAGGGCTTCGTGCAAATGACTCTTGGTATTACTCTTAGCAAGACGCAGTGTCTTTCGACACACGCTGAGTAAGGGCGAATGAGGGTCAGGCTACTGCTAAAGGCATTAAATGTCTTAAGATGTGATCTTAATTTTAGTGGGAGTCATTGTTATTAATTTTAGTTATGATATGATGTTCGTATAAACATAATTTGATTATGTTATTGAAAACTGACATCTATATTATTTAATAATGGTTATTAAATAATAGTCCCAAAGTAATTTATGACATTTTATAGGTCATCAAGTATGTGACTTGATCATGAAACCCTATAGATAATAAATGACATAAATTATGTTGGTCCCTGGTCGAGGTTGTTAAAGTGGGACATTAACAACCGCGTGAGACTAGTATGTGAGGTGACTGATGACTAAGTTTCATGGAGTCATTAATAAGAGTATTAAAGTCAATCACATAGATATGTGTTGGAGAACACAGGATCGGACATGACCCACTGATGAGAACTCTACGGGATAGTTATATAAGTGTCATGAGAGTTTTCATTACGACTATAGAGTATAGTCCTTAGACCTGAGTTCATCATGTTTTCTTACATGTGAATTGGTCCGCTTTAACCTTGTAAAACGTCAGCCGTAACTGGTGACTATAAAGGCATTGATTGGGCGTATCATGAAGCGTGTGAAGAGACAGGGATGGAACAAGATGGGATTTGTCCCTCCTATATAACAGGAGATAAATATCTCAGGGCCCGTCGAAGATTGATACTGAGAAATGTGTGGCCACACTCAAATGAGGTGATTGTCAGTCGTTTGTCTTGTCAGTATAAATCGGAGTTCGATGAACATGATCTTGGCTAAATAAGGGTGACACAGATCTTGCCTTATACCAGATCGAGATATAGTGACAAAGGGATTAAAGGAATAGATGATTCCAGTACAAGTGGGAGATTGTTGGGAATGTCCTGAAATCTATTGTACTTGATCTAAGTGAAAGTCGTATAGTCGAGATGAGACAATCACATAACACTAGGTAGTCATAACGCTTTGCTAGAAGCCACTTATGATCAATGAGTTGAGAACTCATTGCTAGTGTTATATGATCCTACTGGGTAACACACCTAAGCAAACTGGACGTTAAAGACGAGGTTGATCATTAATGTAATGATCTAGTGAAAGCATATTTGATATGCATTCGATATCAATATTCTGGGGCAGTGTCGATCGACACAAAGAGTGTGTCGATCGATGCAACTCGCGGATTACCAGATTAATTCGGTTTAATCGTTGGTTAATTCCGTTATGGTTTAAGTCGACATATATAAGATATATGGTCGACCTAAACTGATTTTCTTAATCATACACAGCCACCAGAAAAGAAACAGAAACCTCTTGAGAGATCTGATCTCTAAAGGCACTAGCATCCTTTCTGTTCAGTTTGTGTGCGTGTGGATACCAGTAGAGGCGCAGCATTTGAGGCGCTTTAGATCTCGATTATCTGCAAATCTTCCGCTGCTAATCACCAGGTAACACTGAGATCCCAATGATTCAATTACATGAACCCTAGATCCTAGGCTTGGAATTCAGATCAGGATTGCCTAATTGGATTAGGATCTGCTAGAAATTCCTTCACTTCTTACACTCCCTTGGAATGCCCTTTGACTCCTCTTTCATCTATGACAGTTTTTACTGATGTTCTCCACCAATCCTTGGCTTTTTGCTGCTGTACTGATGCATCCTGGATAAGCCTTACTTCCCCCTGTGGCCTTGCTGTACCATTTATACTCATGATGGTTCCCCTGTTCTTCATGGCTCAACCTCGGTGGCTCCTACTCGCTCGCGTCTTGAAGCTAAGACTCTTGCCCTTCTTGAAGCCATCTCCCATCTCCATCGTTTTGGTTATTCTCCGATCACCTTTTGTGGAGATGCCGCTCCTCTATTTCAGGCTCTGGCTTCCTCTCGGTGTTCTTTGTCTCCTGTTCCACCTTCCTCTGCTCTTCATGGTTATTTCCAGGACATCTTGGCCATCTCCTCGCCTTCTTCCACCTTCCTTTGGATTCCTCGCACGCTCAACGTTGCTGCTGATGCCTTGGCCACTGCTGCCAGACGCAACAATACTCCTCTTATCATTACTTGGGATGTACACTAACTCTCTGTTTTCTCTTTTAAGCAGTTGACAAAAAAAACTTTAACAAACAAATAATGTTATTATTGTTATAAACCGCATTAATTATTTTTTTAATCAAAATAATACATCATATAAATTTTCATTTTTAAATAAAAATATAAAAAATTACATATCAATTATTACAATTTTAATTTTAATTTTAAATGTAAAATAAAAAATGGTATGTAAAGAAAAAGGTATGTAAAGTTTTTTTTCCTCAGCCGCTCTCTTCTACTTTCTTTATTTTCTTCAACTTCACGGAAGCCTCAGTTCGCCTTCTCCGGCAAAGAGACGTCGTCTGATCTGCCTGCTATAGTGGAATCATGCCCTCCCTCGTCTCTGCCAGCCAGTCCCATCTCTCCCTCTGTTTCTGAGTCGTTGAATCCATGGTTGAAGGCAGCGTCCATTGAAAAGCTTGCCCTTGTTAAAAATCTTGTTGCAATGAATCTTTTGAATGGAGTCGCTAAAACATCTATACCGGCCAAAATTTTGGAGAACTCTCAGACTCTGTGGACTAACTTTATTGTAGGTCACTTTATCAAAGATCCGCACATAGGTAAAGTGCATGCCACATTCAACTATGTATGGACCAATTCAGACAAATCATTACGTGTTGATGCTCAGTTTCTCAACCCCAAGACTGTTCTGTTCCGCATTAACATTGCTCAGGTAAGATTTCGAGTGTTACGTCGTCAATTCTGGCATATTGCAGACATACCAATGGTAGTGAACGAATGGAATCTGAGAAACGCTACCCTCAAGCCTGATCTTTCTTCCATGCAAATTTGGGTGGACTTCAAAAATGTTCCGGATTACTTATTCTCTCATAAGAATCTGTTTTTCCTTGGCGACCTTGTTGGAGATGCAAATAAGCTTCACCCAAACACTGAGAGATGCTTACGTCTTGATGTTGTCCGTGTTCTGGTCGTGGTGGACTTGGAGAAGCCATTGCCAGAGTGTATTGATCTGAACGGAAACCTGGATGCTTTTATCCATGTGCATTATCCATGGCTCCCTCGGTAATGCTCAAAGTGTAAGGTATGGGGTCATGTAGAGAAAGAATGTGGAAGTAGGGGGATATGTTCTAAGGTGGAACAGAGTTCAGGTGTGGTCATAAATGTTGCACAGGAACATGCCTTGAAGCAGAGCAATGTCTCTGAGGAAAGAAGGAAGTACGTGGAGGTAAATTGTGAATCGAGATTGTCAAGCCAATCTGTGACAGAAAACATGGAAACATTGCTAGAGTCTCCGAAGGAAGTCAATGTGGAAAGTTCGGAAGCAGAGAAGTTATGGATAGTGGTCACGAAAGGGAGCAAGGGTTCGCCAATAAAATCAGGAACTCCTACCGTAGCAACAAACAGTCGGCGAGAGAGCCCTTTTAGGTTCAATGTGTTGTCTACAGTGTCGGAGGAGGATGACGAGGAAAAGGGTGAGATAATTACTGAGAAAGATAATAAAGCAGTCAGCGAGGAAGGCACAAGTCTGGAAAATTCTGTACCAAACAATACACGAGCTAAATCTAGCTTGAATAAGCAGAAAGTAAATAAGAAGCAAAGTGCTTCGCGTAAGGAACATAAGTTTTTCCAACAAACCAAAACACAAAAAGCTTCCGGTCCTCAGAAGCACTAATGATATGGCTTCATTTTGCGTGGAATACCCGTGGATTCAACAAAATGCGCAAACATAACAATGTACGTTCTTGGATTTCCTCCACTAGACCGCTTTTTGGTTGCCTTCTCGAAACGCGAGTTAAAGAAGATAATTTTACTTCAATCATGAATAAGTTGCTACCGGATTGGAATGCAATAAAAAACTACAACCATCATTGTTTGGGTCGTATTTGGTTTGTTTGGTCTGATTTGATTACGGTTATCCCTCTCTGCAAGAGTCCGCAAAACATTACTCTCAAAATCTCTGTGAAATCGGGTAGGGATTTTATCTGCTCTGTGTTTACATTTCAAACTTCCGACGAGACCACTTGGTTCTTTTGGAGAAGTTGAAGATAATACACACTGATTATGTTTCCTCTAATACGCTTTGGATCATTCTCGGCGACTTTAATGTTACGTTGGCCTCGGATGAGCATTCTCGAGTTCATGAGGCTTTGGGTGATTAGACCGAAATGATAGATTTCCAAGGTCTGGTTTCTGATTGCGAGCTTAGGGATCTTAGCTATGTAGGACAAAAATTCACTTGGTGGAATAGCAGAGATTTGTATCCTATCGGCAAGAAATTGGACAAGGCATTGGTTAACGAAGCATGGTCATCTTCCTTTCCTCACTCATATGCTGATTTCCAAGCTAATGGTATCTCAGACCATGCACGATGTGTGGAAAATCTGGATAACCAGAGAGAAGAGAAAAGGCGTCATTTCCAGTTTTTTAACTATCTTGTGGATTATGAGCCGTTCTTTGATATAGTGTCGCAGGTCTGGATGGAAACGAGCCATTGTTCCACTCACGGTCTGCTCTGTACTGTTTTCAGAAGAATCTGAAGAAGTTAAAGCCATTACTCTGTCGACTAAATAAGGAGAGATATGGAGACATTACAAAAAAAACAAAGGAAGCATTGGATAAAATATGCGAGAAGCAGAACCTGGTCCTGCTATCGCCTACTACTGAAAATGCTTTGGCGGCAGCTGTTGCTTCAGACAATTGGCACCATCTTGCAGATATTGAAGAAATATTGTTTCACCAAAAGTCAAGGATTAAGTGGATGATCTATGGGGACCAGAATACTCCATTTTACCATCGCATGGTCAAAACCAGAAAATCAAAAAATGCAATTCGGAGGTTGGTTAGCGAGGACGGTTCGGAGATAACTAACTTGGGTGATATTAAAACAGAAGCAGTGGAACACTTTCGCGCTTTTCTCAACCCAAACACTAGCGTTGAAAATGAGTGCTCTACACTGCTATTGCAGGAGCTGATTCAATATCAATGTCCTCCCCATCAAGCTGATCGTATGATAGCACCAGTACTTGAAGCTGAGATTTTGGAAGTGCTGTGTTCCATGCCGTCAAATAAAACTCTTGGCCCAGACGGGTTTACAAAAGAGTTCTACCTCGCAGATTGGTCCATTGTGGGAACATATTTTGTGATTGCTGTCCAATCCTTTTTCTTAAACGGTTTCATGCCTCACGGGATTAACACAATTACACTGGTCCTAGCAGCAAAAAAATCTGATGCAACTACCATCCATGACTACCGCCCCATAGCCTGCCTCAACATGATTTACAAGGTGATCTCGAAGTTGATTGCTAACATGCTTAAATCAGTCCTCCCGGATGGTATGGTCCTAACCAAAGCACTTTCATAAAAGGAAGGCTTCTTTTAGAGAATGTGCTTTTGGCGACATAACTTACTAAGGACTATCATAATGACTCCATTTCTGCCCATTGTGCACTATGCTCGATATGGCAAAGCTTTCGATACAGTGAAATGAGATTTTATCATTAATGTTCTTCACTTAATGGGCTTCCCGGATCTTTTCATCTTGTGGATCAAAAGATGCATTTCTACAGCCTTCTTTTCAGTGATGATCAATGGGGAACTGATGAATTTTTCAAGAGCTCTCGGGGTCTGCGACAGGGGTGTTCGTTATCGCCATATCTCTTCGTACTATCGATTAATGTTACATCCCTACTCTTGAATAAAGCATCGGTAGACGAGTTGATAGGATACCACCCTCTGTTTAAAGACATGAAGCTTACACACTTGAGTTTTCCTGACGATATGATGATTTTCTTGGATGGAAAAGCTGATTCTTTAAAGGGCACAATGATGGCTCTTTTAGAGTTTGCTCATCTATCGGGTCTGTCTATCAATGCAGCCAAATCTTCTTTGTTTGTTATTGGACGAACGCAACAATCTCTGTCTCATGTTGAAACTGAATTGGGATTCTCGTTACATCAACTGCCTATTCGATATATGGGTCTTCCGCTCACCACTAAAAGCCTTACTCGGTTGGAGTATGAACCTCTAGTGGATAGCATCAGATCACTCATGGTTTCATGGACTAGCAGAACTCTGACTTTTTCGGGGCGGCTCCTCCTTATCAAGTCGGTCATTTACATCATAGCTAACTTCTGGTGTGCTGCGTTTCGCCTCCCTCAAAGGTGCTTTGATACTATCGAGAGCTTATGTTCTGCATTTCTTTGGTTTGGTTTGCCGCACATCACAACTAAATCAAAGATGGCTTGGAATGATGTTTGTAGACCAAAGAGAGAGGGTGGATTGGGTATAAAAAGGTTGAAAGACACCTCTCGTATGTCTGCCTTAAAGCTGATCTGGACCATAGTTAGCAATGCAAGCTCATTATGGGTCCAGTGACTCGTCACTACCTGTTGTGATATTCATCTTTTTGGGATAAGCAATCTTCCACTTGAGGCTTGTGGATATGGAAGAAGCTTCTTAAGTTTCGTCCAATTACAAAAGATTTCTTCAGACATGAAGTAGGCAATGGTGAAAGCACTTTTTCTGGTTTGACAACTAGCTTGAAATTGGTCGGTTAATTGATATTGCGGGTAACTCAGGGACTTGTAACTTGAGGATTCCGCGATCAGCTTCAAACACAAATGCTATCAGTGAAAGGTCATGGAGGATTCGCCGCTGCCGTGCGCATAACCTCCTGCCAGCAATTGAGATTATAAGGGTTTCACCAATACATTCGGCAAATTAAGGAGCGGACAAAACTCTTTGGCGTCATGGTTCTGGTATCTTCAGAAGCTCGTTCCCGGCAAAGAAAACTTTGGATCAGGTTCGCGAAGTGAGGCTAGTGGTCTGGTGGCATAGATTAGTATGGTTTCCTCACGCTATACCTCGTCACACATTCATCACATGGCTAGTCTTTCATGACATGTTAGCCACATGAGTTAAAATGCGATCTTGGGGTATGAATCAACCTTGTCTTATATGCGGTGAGCTGAATGAAACACGGGAACACTTGAAATTTGCATGCCCCTTCGCCTTTACAATCTGGAATTAGCTTACTGCGGGTATGATTTTGGCAACTCCGGATTAGGAATACACGGTCAGACAAATCTCTTCAAACGTGAAAGACAAGATGGATGCTTTACTCTTTCGGCTGACTTTACAAGCCTCTATCTATGATTTATGGAGGGAAAAAATGGGAGCCGTCACAACAGTCCTCCGCATAATGCCCTGCACCTCGCTCACATTATTGTTTGTATCATTGGCCTCAGGCTCGAGTCGCTCCATGTGGCTCCCGATGAGAGCATCAGTCTCCAGCACTGGTGGTCAAGCGTAGTCTCTCTCCCTCAGTCAACGAATTCGAACACTTATGGCTAATCTATACGTCCGTCTTTGTCTGTACATGCTCTGTTCTTATATAAAGTCCAGAGCATAAACGATTTCGGCAACTCTTCTGATATCTTCGACATATTAGCTCTAAACACTTTGTCCCATTGTAAACCTCCCCTTTTTGTTAATCAATCAATTTAATATTTTAACAAAAGTTATTTTTTCTTAAATTAGTTATTATGTAAATATTCATGTTCAAAAACTCGTTAGACGCTGTGCGTGCGATGAATCTGGACCTAGCTAGTTAACAGAAAATCAGGGATTAAGCATAATTATATATATTATGTAAGAGTTCTTATAGTGTGGTGGTTTGTGCACTGAAGGTACGTGGTTGTCTCGGGTTCGTGTGCTACAAAATTCATTTTGGCAGACCTTTTCCTCCGATTTTTTCACTATTTTCTTTCGTTTTTTGTACCAGTAACCAAAATGGCTATATCTACTTAAATAACATCGATTTTGTAGTTGAAATGAACATACAATTGAATTTTCTAAAATTATCCGAGTGTTTATCCGATTAACCACAAATCGCGGCGGTAGTGGTTTGAATTGTGATTTTCTGACGGCTTTCCGACCTCCGCACCACCTTTTAGAACATGGTTAAATACATAATTTGAGATCCACTTTAGTTGATTGTTGTGTTTATTGAAAATCTATTTTTAAAGCAATTTTTAAAAGATTGTGCTTAACATATTGATAGAAACAAACAATTAAGCAATTAAATGGAAAAGAAGTATTAGAGAAGGTACAAAGGTTAGTATTGGGTCGTAGAACAAAGGGTCAATAGTGCATAAATTAACAAAATCTTTTATTTTTCACTAACAACTTAGACTTTGGACGCTAACTTCGTTTTAAGCGGCGCAGAACAACCAATTTAGGAGGTGCAGTACGGTTTAAGTGCAATACAGTTGAAAAAACACATCATGCGGAACTAGTGCGGTTAGTACGTAACTAGTGGTTTATGAAAATGTTTGAATGGTGAAAAATACAGCATGCGGTGCGGGACAAATTTTTGAATGGTAAAAATGACAAATGATGCGGAATACACTTTATAGATAAATATTTAGAAATGAAAATAGATTAATAATAGTAATTCAACATATTATAGATAATTTTTAAAATTCATTCGATTATCGGTTCGGTTCGACCAATTTATCGTAGGTTTTTTACATTGTTGATGCGGAACAAGATGAATGTTTGAATGGTGAAAATGACAAAGTGATGTGAGATACATTTTAACAAAAATGTTTGAATACAATAATAAAAACTTAATTTATTGAAATCTGAAACTAAATATTTTTAAAATAATATAATAATTATTATAAATTATATTAAATTTGGAATTGCTATACTATTTTATTTTCCGAAGTGAACCAAACTTTTCGGTTTTAGAACTAATTTTGATTAATTTTGGTTTATTTTGGGTAAATGTGGTAAATACAATTAATTTTGGTAAATTCAGTTACTTCAGATTTATCCAGTTCAGTTTACTATTTTTGGAATAGTTTGGTATCTCTTGCTTAAAACTGATATAAAAATATTTAAAATTTAAAAGCAAATAATTTATCGGTTGAGTATAACCAAACCAAATAGATAACCCAATTTTTTTTTTAATTTTAGCGAAATGATCGAATTAGATAATCGAAGCAGAACCAAAAAACAAATAAATAAAAAGTAAAGTTCTGCATCTAACCAAACATTTCTTGCTCCTTTTAGATTTTAGTGTGGTCCAAGACCACATTTTGGAAGACACCATATTTTTCTTTTATTTTTGTTTTTGGTTAATTTGATGTCACAAAGATGTGTGAATGGAGACAAGTTTTGTATATGAAGTTCAAAATTTGAAAGTTTTCACACAAAATTTTTTTAAAAATTCAGGAAATTTCTGCCAGAAAATTTCAGAATTCCCACTCGATTCAAAAGTTCCATCCCAGACTGCATATGAAGTCTGATATTGAGATTTTACAATTTCCAATTGTTACAAATACGGGCCCGCCAAAATTTCCCTCCAATTTCTTTCCACCTATCTAAACTTAATCTTGTAAAAAAAATCAGCCACACACACATATAACATCCAAAAAAAAATCTTTACATTCTACCTTCTCTTACAACCTCTCTTTCTCTCTATTTTGTAAAACTCCCTTCGGATTTCTCACCCAAGAAGGTTCTCAAGCTTATTCTTTCATTCAAATTCTTCTGTATGTGATTCATCGCCGATTTTCTTTGAGCTACAAAATCGGTGAGTAGATTTGTTCTGATTTAGGGATTTCAAAGGTTTTTTGAACTAAACTAATTGAGATTTTTTTTTAGCTTCACTTGATCGGGAAATTAGATTATGATTTTGTGAGGTGAATTCTGATTTTATAAATTTGAATCTGAATATGAGTTTGATAATAAAATAGATTCTAAAGTCTAGTTTCTTTACTCCCTCGACATGGACTTTGATTATACAATTTGGTTTGCTCATTCTTTTTCTCTCTGCAGGAGTAAATACTGACGATGTTCTTGTTACTATTGCCTCACCAACAGCTCGTGGGGAAGCTAGCAATGAGCTTCTGGAGTTCATGGGAAGGATATCAAACAATCATTTATTACCCACTTCTTGGAGACTTGTTTGTTAACTAATGCTGCTAATGACTCCTAACACTTCATTTAAGTACGAGGAACGCAGAGTCTGAGAGTATAATATCAGACTACAACCAAAGTCAGAGAGTGAAACTTGAAACTTTAGGGTTTTCAGACTTCTTGATAAATCTGGTTCAAGTATTTAGACTTCTCATGAAGTCTTATTTCAGACTGCATATGAAGTCTGAAATTTGGAAGTTTTTGATTTCACATGAAAACTTTTTAAAAATACGGGAAATTTCAGAATTCCCGCTTGATTCAAAAGTTCCATCCCAGACGGCATATGAAGTCTGTTACGGAGATTTTACAATTTTCAATTGCTAAAAATACGGCCCGCCAAAATTTATTTCCAATTTCTTTCCATCTATCTAAACATAATCTTGTAAAAAAAAATTTAACTTTTCACACATGCAACAACCAAATAAAAAAAATTCTCTCTTTTTTTGTGAACAAACCCTTAGAATCTAATTTAATTTTCTTGTTTTATTCAACAACTTCTTATTCTTTTTATTTATTCTGGTCTAACATTTGAATTTTTTGGTCAATTACTAAAACTACCCATTTTATTTTGAGACTTCTGATTCCGTCTGCAAAAAAAAGTCAATATTCGGTCAAATTCACTCAATTTTTTGTCAAACTACATAAGAAGTAAAAAAAAAAAATTTCGATCAATTGCAAAACTACCTTCTGCTTATTTAGACTTCTTGGTGAAGTCTGATAGTTTTTGTTTTTGTTTTCGAAGAAATTTCCCAGACTTCAACGATGGTCTGATAACTTAAAAGTCAATTGCAAAACTACCCTCTCGTTGACCATCAGACTCCATCAGACTTCATGTGAAGTCTGAATTCGCGAAACAAACATTAAAATCAGCGGATCTTATGAAAAATCACCTAAATCTGGTTTTAAGCTCGTTTTGACCTTTGCCAAGGGTCCAAAACTTCTAGTTACAAGAATACCTAACAAACCCAACCATTTTAATGCAAGAATAACCAAAATCACAAGAGATCCAATTTTTTTTTTTAATTTTTAAAACGTGAATTAAAGAGTTTTTGGTTGGAATTGAAGAGAAAATAGGAGAATAGAAGTTTGTAAACTATAATATAGAGTTTTAATGGCACAAAATTAGTTGTGTGAGGTATTATGAGCTCAAGTTTGGTTGTTAATGGTGGTTGAGTGAATTGGAGAAGATGACAGTTTCGTAATTAAGTTAGATTTGAAAGATTCTTTTTTTTTTGGTAAAAACATCGGACTTCTTATCGTGAATATCCAGATTATTAAGGGAATTTTGTAACGAAGGAGAGGAAGGAAAATAGTGATGACAGTTTTAAAGTTGACTTCAATTTAAAAGACATTTTTACAGTCAACTAAAAAAAAACCAAGGAAAAGTTTTGAAAACAAAATTTTCCAAGTTTAAATAATGTTTTTATTTAAATAATTTTTGATCATTTAATATTTCACTAAATTAGTTAAATATTACCAATCCTATGTTTTAAGTTTATTTTTCTTCTTCTATTATTAAATTGTACTGTATATGTTTATTATTAACCTTTTAATTACTTTAAATTTTTAAAATTTAATTATGTTATAAAATATTATTAAGCTATTATTGTTTTATTTGAGAAATTCTACGCTTGCCATAAACAAAAAATATACCAATATGTCTTATAAAAGTTATATGAGTTTATGATCCAAAATTATCATTATAATTATTTAATATTTTTAAATGTATATAGAATTATAAAAAGATATTGAATGATTATTGGGGGTAATTGCACTTGTGGGGTAATTGCAAAACTACCCTCGAAATTAAAGTCAACCCTGAAACTACCCTCGGTCTTCTCCTTTCTCTCCTTCGCTAATATATCCCTACTAATATGGCTATTCATGGTAATGCCATCGTCACACTTCATATGATGTCTGATACTTTAATCAAAAGACAAAAAGACCCAATTTTTTTTTGATATTCACGAAAATACCATCGCCATGAATGCTCAACAACCACGACAACCACCATCGCCGACGAGGTAATGTGTAATCCAGCTCGTTTTTCACCATTAAAGCTCAAGTAAAGCTCAATAATAGAGCTCAGACATTCTCCTCACCTATTTCTCCCTTTTCCCCTTCGATTTTTCGATTCAAAAGTAGCAAAATCGTTTATCATCTTATAAAAATAGCAATACACAACTCGGATTTGGGTTTTTGGTGAAATTAGACGTTCTGGGAAATCGACGAGGCTTAAAACAAACTTAAAACGAACATTGGTAAGAACTTTTTCATATAGTCGATTTTCAGATCTGAATTGTAATCTCAGACTTCTGGTTAAGTCTAATTTTTTCGTAAACTTCAATATGGTAGAGGGTAGTTTTGCAATTGAATTTCAATTGACAGACCTCCATAGAAGTCTGTGAAATTCCTTTGAATAAAATATATATCACACTTCACTAAGAAGTCTAAATAAGAAGAGGGTAGTTTTACGAATGATTCAAATTTGATTTCTTCGTCAGACTTCTTATGTAGTCTGGCCAGAAATTGACCGATTCTTGACTTTTTGTCAGACAGAATACGATGTCTGAAAATTATAGGGGATAGAAACTGCAATTGACCCAAATTTTCAGATGTTGACTAGAATAAGCGAGAAAATGTCAGATTTCTAAATCTGTCTGAAAATAAGGAAAAAAAAATATCAGACGGCTATAGACATCTGAAATTCAAAACCTTTGCCAGACGGCTACAGACATCTAAAAAAATCAAATTTTGGTCAACGCTGGATAAACACCGAAAATGCGAAGTTTTTTATCAGACTTCCCTTGCTGTCTCAAATTCTTGTCAGCGAGCAATAGAAGTCTGTTACAAAAAAGTCAAATCCCAAATTTTATCGGTCAATTGCAAAACTACCCCCTACTTTTTGTCAGACAACATAAGAAGTCTGAAAATTACCAGACTTCTTGGAGAAGTCTGTCAAAAAATCAAATTTAAAAGTCATTTGCAAAACTACCCTTTTTGTTCACAGACTTCATAAGCTGTCTGACAAAAAGTTCAAAAATTTTCAAAGCATACTGCGTACGTTGTCTGATGGATTTCAGACTGCATCCGTTGTCTGACACTTTGATTTTAATTGCAAAAATACCCTCTTTTCCAGACTGCCATAAAGTCTGGTTTTACTACAATCAGACTACTATAGACGTCTGAAACGTTAAAAAAATTTTAAAATGAATTTTATTGTATATTTGTGATTAATTTCGTTAATTTCAATTTTTATAAATGCGTGTTAGTTTTCTACTTTCCTTCTGGGTGAGTTTTACATTGTTAATGGTTCAGTTACCTGTAATTTTGGCGAATGAGTTGTGAGAGACCATATTTGGCATTTTGTGGTTGATAATCTCAAAGGAGGGCGGTTTATCAATTTGCATGATGGTTCTACACATCAAGAACTTGTTGAGATGGTACAAGATGATTATATGCTGGACAAGAAAACCGGGCTGGTGGAGTTATCATATCCATTGCCGGAAGCACTCTTGAAACAAATAGATCCGGATAGCCCTCCGGTTTATGTCACAAATGATAGGCAAGTAAGGAGCTCGAGCCGATCCTGTATGGAAGAAGAAGATACGGTGAATCATGATGAAAAATATGAAGCTGAAGATGTAGACGAAGATGAAAAAGAAGAAGACTGGAACAAGGAAGATGTGGACTCAGTCTTGGATGATTATGTTTGTGGTGGTGGTGGTGATGATGGTGTTGGTAACATGGATGTGGCTGAGAATGTTTTCAAGTAACACGCTGAGGCTTACCGTGACAATGCTGATTATACCCTATATGGGAAAGTGAAACATGAAGTTGTAGATGTGGAAGAAGATGAAGATTATAAGAAATATGAGTTGGAGGGTATGAGTAATCGGTGTGTTGGCAAAAGTTACTTGTCCGAGGGTATCTTTCTCAACAAATGTTTTGATAGCAAGGAAGACCTAATATCAGAGCTACGTTTGACGTCGATAATGAAGAAATTCACATATAGGATAGAGAAGTCTTACAAGACACGTTTTGTGGCTAAATGTCGTGTGGAAGAATGCAAGTGGATGCTTTGAGGGTCTATGAAGAGCGAACCAAACAAGTATTGGGTGATGATCTATTCAAAAACCCATACATGTTCGGTGGTGGACCGGATGTCTACGCGCAAACGTTATATTCCAGTTTGTATTGGTTGGTTGTTTACTGAATGTTTTGGTATAATTGAACATATAACACCAAAGCATGTCAAAGTATCAATGAAGAAGCAGTTTAGGATTATGTTGAGCTACACAACCGCATACAGAGCATTGTTACATGCTCAAAAGATTGTGAGAGGAACAACGGAAGATGGGTACGAGAGACTACCTTCTTTTTTTGCATGGAATCAGGCAAACAAACCCGAGAACAGTAACTGATCTTGAACTAGATAAGAAGAATAGATTTAAATATATATTTATAACATTTAGAGCTTACATACATGGGTTTACGTTTTTTAGAAGAGTCATTGTGGTGGATGTTACTCATCTTAATGGAAAGTTTGGCGGTGTTATGCTAGTGGCGGCCGCACAAGACGAAAATTTTACAATATTTCTGTAGGCTTTCAGAATTGTAGACTCTGAGAATGATGACTTGTGGGAATGGTTTTTCACCAAGCTGGAAGAATGCACTTCAGACCAATATCCTTTGGTCATAGTCTCAGATAGATGCGAGTCGATCAAGAATGCATGTGAAGCAGTTTTCCCTTGGGCACAACAAGGGATATGCTATTACCATCTACAAAATAACTTGGTGAAAAATGCGACTTACGCATATACGATTTACGATTTTGACCGAAACATGACCTCCTTACGAGCGGTAAATCCTGAACTTGCTGATTACTTGGAGGAGGCGGATGTGAGTCTATGGTCAGGCATGCATTTCGGCGGAGACATGTACTTGTGCGGTCTGACAATAAGTGCCAGACTTAATATTTTCTTATTAGACTTCTATTGATGTTTGATATTATTATCAGACTTCTTCTGCTGTTTGATTATTTACCAGACTGCAGGAGAAGTCTGAAACGTAAGTGTCAGACATAATATTTTCTACTCAGACTTCTAGTGATGTATGCTATTATATGAGACTTCTCCTGTTGTCTGACTATTTACCAGACTATAGGAGAAGTCTGAAAGCCTAATGTTTTTCTTAATACTTTCTAGTTCTTACTTGTGTAAACCTCTTTGAAATTGTTGGAGAAAGGTATAACATAAAGACGAGCAACATTACTGAATCTATAAACTCCGCAGTTAAGAAGGAAAAAGGATATCCCATATCTTTCCTTTTAAAGTTTATAGTTTTGTAAAAGGCGGCTAGTTGCAATGAGTCTCTCAACAACATTTACCCGCGGAGTTGAATATTTGCTGACTATTCGTGAATATTATTCAGATATGATGACGGCAGAACGCGTAGATACGTATCAGCTCGTTGTTAAGGGAGGACATAGGGATTGTGTTGTCGATTTGGAACATCAGAAGTGTGAATGTGGTGTTTGGGATATTGAAAATATATCTTTCTCACATGCCATATGCGCTGTACCGGAACTTGAGCTACACATTTATACACTTGTATGTCCATCTTACAGAACGGACTACTTGTACGCTGCATACTTGCACAACATCTTACCAAAGATTTTTACTGGCACATCTGATCATGACACCGTACGTTTCCTTCCGCCGAAAGGGAGACGAAAGCCTGGAAGGCAAAAGAAGTCGAGGTGGCAATCTATGTTAGAAATTGCTAAGAAGAAGGGCAGTAAACCGCGGAAACTCCACAAGTAATATTGTTGTCCGAATTGCAGACAACCACGCCACAAACAACCTAATTGTCCACAACCTGAGGCTGACTAGAAATGGTTGAAGTCTGATGTGATTTAGGGTTTACTGAAGTCTGATATGTGTTCGTGTTCAGTGAAGTCTGATAAGTTTTAGGGTTTACTAAAGTATGATATGTTTTAATGAAGAAACACTACAAGAAATATGGGCATTGGTAGCACACGGAAAACGCTACCATAGGGTTTTGGTAGCGTTTTCATGAACGCTATGTCAGCCGCAGCTATAATAGACCCCCTACCATAGCGTTTTTTTAAATGCTATAATAAATGGACATATTGTAGCATTAACTAATTGTTATTGGTAACTATATTGTGACACATTTCTAGTGCCATCATGCAGTTTTCCATGGCGATGTTTCCGTGTTGTAGTATAAATTATAATAACACATTTTCAGTGCTAATGAATTTGTTTTCGTGACATTTTTGTTCGTCGAATTGAATACCTATTATAGCATCTATCATATGCAATATGAAAGTATTATATAGCACATTATTCGTGCTAGAATGTTTGCTATTATAGCAACAATAAAATGCAATACATTATTCGTGCTAGGATGTTAGTTTTCATGACTTTTTTTGTGAGCTATATAGTACATTGTAAAATGACACTTTTCTGGGTCATTTTGTGCTATAATTTTCTTAATTGGATGATTGAATTGCAATAATTAAACACTCTGATAGTATTTTTACTAAATCACTGACACTCTAATTAAACAGACTTAGAGAAACATAGTAGAACCAAATCAAAAGCCATAGAATGGTAATTACAATGGTCCAAAAGCAAAGAATATCATTACAACGAAAATATCATAACAAAAGGATGAAGGTTCAAATGTTTTACAATGGAGTGGTTCGTACCAAACAATTAGTCTACATGAGCATCCTTGCCTCGTGAGGACTGTCCCTGTTCCTGTTTAGGGCGTTTTGTTGACTTGCGTGCATCCTCCATCATGTTTCTTATACATATACGGAACATTGGCTCGATGTCCTCTTCAGGTTCCTCCACGCGAAACAAGTAGCCTTGAGAGCGTCTAAATTCAGTTCTGCTGATCTCTACCACATCATCTTCTGCTCCTTGTTCTTGTTGTTGTGGGTGTTGTTGGAGTTGCGGCTGCCGTGGCTGTTGGTGGAATGGTGGTCTCTGTCCGGGTGCTGGGAGTCCGAAGATGATGACCTTCCTTGGTTCCATTTGTGTTTCTACATGTCGAAAAAGAAGACAAATTAGTTTTGATGAAATCTGATGCTTGTTATAATGTAACATAACACAAATTTGAAGCGATTGAGAAAAAAAAAATATAACCATAACCTTGAGGTGGTACTGGATATTGACTCTCTTGTTTATCTCTGTATTAGGTCCACTCCGAGATCCTTAGGGCTTCCAATCCTCCTACATAGAAAAGCTAGCAATTAGGGAAATCTAAGACTTTTAGAATGTGGAATAAAATCAAGGGTTTAGGTATCGATTACCTGTCCTCGTCTTCTTCGTCTGATTTGTAGGTGGACGAGCTCAACGTAGACGCAGAGGTAAATCGACTGGAAGAAGAGAAGATAGGAAATCGATGTGACGGAGACAGAGGGGAAGTGACGGAGAGACTAGACCGGAGGTTGATTTTCCATGACGGCGGAGATTGAGGGTTTGAGAGAACGAGAGACCTTTGTGTATAAAATATAAAGATTAGTTAAAATGTTTGGCTCCAAACATGAAAATTTTTGCTCCAAAAATTATCAAAACATTTTTCACCGACAATTAAGCAATTTCTTATAAAAGTTATATACAAATTATTTTATGGTGTGTTTCATATATAAGCAATTTTATTTGAAAATAATTCTTTTCGATTATGTATTATGTTTAACTATAAGAGTTTAGGATTTTAAAAATTTTATATTTGAAATTTGTTATAAGTGTTAATTTTTGGTAGGGTATAGAGTTAAGGGTTAGTAAATTATTGTTTAGAGTTTGTGTTTAGGGTATAGATACTATAGTACAGAGTTTGTGATTAAAAGTTAAGAATTTATTGTTTAGGGTTTGTGTATAGGGTATATAGTTAGATGTTTGTTAGACATTAGTTTGGTTTTCAATAATTAAAATTAAAAATACAAAGAAAATAATAGTATTTCAAACATTAAACCCGATTTATACCCTAAAAAACAACTAAAGACTCATATGTTTATATAACTTTTAATTTTATGGAAAAAATCTTTGTTTTATTTTAAAAAAAATTGGTATTCAACAATTAATACCATAAATATTGTTTCCAATACATTAAACCCTTCAATACAATAGGGTTTTGGTAGCGTTTTCATGAACACTATGTCAGAAAACGCAACCATAGGGTTTTGGGTTTAAAGTTTAGGGTTAGTGTTTGTATGGTTTATGGTTTAGTTTCCAATTATAAAAACATTGTTTCCTATACATTAAACCCATCAATAAAAATAAACCCTCCATACCCTTACCCCTAAAAATACCCTAAAATAAAAATCAAAATAAAAATCTACAATTTTGAAAACTACAAACTTCAAACAAGACAAATATACCATAACCCCAAATTATACGAACAAATAAATAATATATTCTCAATTTCAATTTCAACCCTAACCCCTAAATATACCCTAAATTCAAAATCAAGATTGTCTCTAACATCTTTTGTTTTAAAAATTGGTATGTTTAATTCAAGTTTTATTTTATATTTTCTTTGTTAGTATATATTATTTCCTCTAACTTGATATAACAATCTTGATACCAAAGAAAAACATTCAACCAGCAAATTAGTTTGGTTTAATGTAATTTAACAACACTCCACAAACCGAATTTGTAATATAGTCCATGAGTTTGCATTTGTTATTTGCAAGTGTAGATGGACTCTGCAGAACAAAGATGAAAAAAACACCATGAATTAAAAAATAAACAAATCAGACTCATAGTGATGAAGAGCATTTTTAAATAAGCAAAGCTAAGAATCTTAACCTTAGGATCAGTGTCTTCTGGAATCAAACCTCCATTAGGAACATTACAATAATCGGCTGGCCATGCAATCATTTCTCCAACTGCATCTTCAATAGTAAATATATGATGTGCAGGCCTCCATAAAAATGTATCTGATTTGATTGCAGTTTCTACTAAAACTTTCACTGCGTTAGGCCCTAGAGGAATCCCATCAATTAACTCATCAGCATCATATGAAACAACCCGTCCCTCAGCAACATTCTCATCAGAAGAAGACCAGTCAAGCAAATAACACTTGGGAAGTGATCTGGCATTGACACTCTGCATAGAGAACAAGCAATTAGAAATCAGCTCATAGTGAGACATCAAGAGTTAGATGAAGCATGAGGAACTCAATTCTTACTTTGTGAATAGAGTTTTCACCCACACCAGTCTCATGTCTCTGTCATAGGAGGAACAATGCCAATTAGTAACATGATCTGCTTGTTCTGCAAATCCATATGTATAAGTATTGTAAAGAAAGTAGATGAACCTGGTTATTCATTCTGGCAATGATCTGTTGTAAATCTTGAACCTCTCTCTGCAATATTATCTGTTTTTCTTCCATAGCAGCCTTGCAGTTGCTCTGGACTTGGAGACAAGCCAATTTGGTCATGCTAATGCCTCTACCCATTGCTTTCAACTGGCCAGGATTATCAGGTCCCAAGATCCGTGTTAGCATGTCTTCCTTTGGATTCGTTGTCCTTGAATCTGATGGACCTTCAAGTTCTATCTCTGATGCCTTTCTCTGGAATCACAACGCCAATTACTTAAGCAACTTGCATCAATAAGTCTAATTCATAGATTCAGTTATAACAACAAATAGAACTTACTATCTTTTCAGCCGCATTCACATTGACAGGCGTACCATCCTTCTTAGTACGAGATTTGACCCAAACTCTTAGCCTCGATACCTGAGATGGTTATGTGCTAGTTTTTATCAAATCCTCTCTTAGTCTCACCATTCCTCTACGCCCACAAGTGTGAGGGATCTGCTTCTGTCTTCTCTCTCTGTATGAATCACTGACAACCTAAATTGGAAACCAAAGAAACTAATGTTGATAGTCTCAAGGACAACATACTACATGTGACAGATGAGTGAATACCTTGAAGGAGTTACTATTCTTCTCTCTGACAAATTTCCGCCATTCCGTTGTATTAACATTCTTTGGACGCAGATTCATCCTACCTTTAACGGTTTTAGCATTCCTGACAAAGGAGACCAGGCGTGATTTGGATGCTCTCCAAAGACATCCCATTTGCTTAAACACAGTAGCCTTTGTGAACTCTTCATCCATGTCAAATCTCGTCTGTATTCAGTTAAAGGACTCTGAGACAGTAAATTCCAATTTAAAAATTCATATTAGTATAAGTGTAGTCAGATTACCTCAATAGACTTCCAGAGCACTGTTTTGATATCTTCACTAACTTTTTTCCAATTCTCCACAGTGACAGGAACATGCTCACGTACCAAGGGACCTAAGTAGGATGATAACAAAACAGACCCTGGACCACAAGGTTCTCCCAAGTCAGTGAAATCCACATGTTCCCTTTCATTCGAATCTTTGGCAATATGTTTCATGCTAGTTGGTCCTCTGCGGCTTTTAAGTTGCGGTTCATTGACTCTATCATTTTGAGGTTCATACTCTTCTTCTCTGGTTTCGTTGTCATGGTCCATCTCAGTATCAACATTCTCATCATCCTCTTCTTCTTCTCTGGTTTCCTTGTCATGGTCCATCTCAGTATCAACATTCTCATCATCCTCTTCTTCTTCTATGGTTTCCTTGTCATGGTCCATCTCAGTATCAACATTCTCATCATCATCTGCATCTTCTCTGGTTTCATTGTTATGGTCCATCGCACTTTCAACATGCTCAGCATCCTCTGCATCTTCTCTGGTTTCCTTGTTATGTTCTTCATCAATTTCTTCATTCAGATCACCTGTCACAATCTGCTTCTTCAAAGGTTCTCCAGAATGATTCACTGCAGGAGGGTTCTCTTCTTCCTCCATTTCTACCAATTCCTTTTCTTGCAGCTCTTTCTTTTCAGAAACCACATAAGGGACTTTGTCAGTGGATTTGTTGGCCTCCTTTGTCTTTTTTGCACGTTTGTTCTTGCGATTACTCATCATAGTTCACCTGAAACATGAAAACAAATTGTCAAATTACATTATAAAGATGAACTCGATCTCAGACATAGAACACAAATCAAACCAAAGAAATAAACACTTAACAAGAATATCAAATCAATCCATTCTCATTAGCAAAATAATTTAAAGAACACAGAATTTCCAACATCAATCCAAAAACAGAAAACATTTTAGACATAAATTCCTTCACAGTCAGGCCGTGCATTTCTAGATTCATCAGCCAAGTCATCAGCATCCATAGCTACTAATGCTGGCAATGGACCAACATCTGCATTTCCATCTTCAACATCTTCTTCACTGTATCTTCTTGTAGGACCTCTCATTGCTACATACCAGCTTGATGTCTCATCTACTTTGGAGTAAAATATTTGCTTGGCTTGAGAGGCTAGTATATATGGATCTCTGGCGAATGACACTTGACTTTGGTTGAGGTTGACAAGAGTGAAGCCGTCTTCTATCTTGACTCCTTTACCTCTATTTTCCCATTGACAGCGGAATACAGGAATGTAGAAGGTATTGTAATCAAGCAGGAAAATCTCCACCACTGATGAGGACATCCAGCTAAGCACCCATCCACAAGCCATTCCTGAGGTCAAGGAAGCTCCAATGACTCGATCTAGGACAAGGAGGCTCAGGGAAGGATTCAACACTGCAGTAGAGAACCTCATGAACTCAATGGAAGTTGGAGATTACCTCAAGAACGAGCCCAAGAAGCGAGAGGCAATAGAAGACTTGGGCTGTGTAAGCAATATGGATAACCCAGGCGATTTGGACTGTGTAAGCGACGTGGATAACACAGGAGGCGTGGACTGTGTAAGCAACAAGGAAGCTGGACCTTCTACGCGTCTAGGGGAACCATGGGCCGGACTATGCCAAGTCTTTACCATCCGGCTCGGCCCATGCTAAGTCCGAGAGTTGGTGGACTCTCTTGCACTCTTTTTCCCTTGGGTGGTTTTATCCCAAAGTGGTTTTACTCCCAAGGTTTTTAACGAGGCAAGTCGGCCCACCCACACCATAACTCAAGGCTTGGCCGCCAAGGAAGGAATTACACACTTTCCTTTTCTGTGTAACTCGGCGATTCTCATTCATGGCCGAGATATTTGTTTTTCCTTTTTGTTCTTCTTTGTTTCTGTACTTAAACAACTTTGTATTATTGTGTTAGATACCTTTTGAATTATCAATAAACCCTTAAGCGATTTTCGCCTTTTCTTGAACAGCCACCGCTTGTTCTTGTTTTGCTTGTTGTTCCTTGTGTGTGATTCACAAAGAAGACAAGTGTCTGTGCAGTATCAGAGACCCCGTCATCATCTCTGTGGTGCCTTCGATCCACCAGCCCTACCACTCACTGATTCAACAGGAGAGAGCGTCAAAGCCAGCCTGTTCGATCCCATCTCTTACACACGACCATCCCTTGAGTAACAGGAGAGAGCGACAAAGCCAACCTGTTTCTTCCATCAACCACCGAGTGAGGCTCTGTCCATCTGAGTCTTACATCATCTGGTATCAGAGCCAAAGGTTCCTACCTTTGGTTTTCTATCCCTTATCTCTTGTTTTGTTTTGCTATTACTTTGATTGAATCTAAAATCCAAAAAAAAAAATTAGGTTTGTTTTGTTCTTGCTTCTGTTTTTGTTTAACTTATAAGAAAAACCCATAAAAATCTTGTTCTTAGCTCCCTGGTCGAATTTCTTTTTGAGAATTAGTAGATTTCCTGTTCTTGATTCTATCTTGCTAGTTGTTATTCCATAAAACCCAGAAAAGCCAAAAAAAAAAATTTGTCAATTTTCCAAATTCTGTCGATTGCACTGATTTCCGTCTTGTGTTACACAACCCTGTCTCTGTTTTTGTTTTACACAATTATCTATTCTGTGGTACCTTGATAGCTTGTTGTTTTTGTTGAGTGCAATAAGAACCGGTTAACAACAAGGATAGACACCATGGGAGATGAAGGAAGACAGCACGTTGATCCTATCATACAAATGATGACTGCTATTAGAGAAGAGATGAGTAACATAAACCAGCAAGTTGGCACAATGCGCCAAGAGTTTGGTGAGCGTATAGGACGCATAGAAGCTCCACCGAGGAGAGGACCAATCCGAGGAGCACCTATACCACCAAGAGATCAAGCTGGAGATGAAGATGATGATATGCAGGACTTCGAGGAGGATAGGCAACCGCATGACCCCTTTAGACGTCCACAGCCAAGGCGTCAAGATCCTCTATGGAGGAACCCAGCCCGGGAAGGTGAGGCTAGAGAAACAAACCGTGATATCAAAGTAACCCCTCCACTTTTTGCAGGAAAGTCCGACCCAGAGGCGTACATGGACTGGGAAAGAAGGCTGGAGCATATCTTTGAGTGTTATGGCTATGGAGAACGCAAGAAGATTGCTGTTGCTGCTGCACAACTCACTGAGAACGCGTTAGCTTGGTGGGACAGAACTATAGCTGAAAGGAGACGGCAACGCTTTGGAGCAGTAGCCACTTGGAGTGACATGAAATACCTTCTACGACTTAGGTATGTCCCTGAACATTATCATAGAGACTTACAAAAGCGGTTCCGTAAGTTGTCACAGGGTACAAGAAGTGTGGATGAGTATTTTGAGGAGTTTGAGAAGCTCATGAACTCGCTGGAGTTAGAAGAATCCGAGGAAGCTCTTATGGCACAGTTCATTGATGGTCTACAAGAACGCATTGCTAGGAAGGTGGAGAGAGCTCAGTATGGTGGGCTACATGAGTTGTTGCATCTTGCTGTCCAAGTGGAACAACAGATCAAGCGTAAGACAGCCATGACAAGCCGCAGCAAACCAACACAACCGTGGGCTGCAAGTAGCTCGAGACCATTTGAGAAAGGGAAGACCGTGGAGATTGACTCACGGTTCAAAGGCAAAACAGCCGAGGCTCCCAAGTCCAACCGGCCAGAACAAGGTAAGTTCCCTAGCACTAATCAGAGGACTCGTGACATCACTTGTTTTAAGTGTCAAGGCAGGGGACACATGGCTAGAGAGTGCCCAAACCAGAGAGTAATGATTATCCACAACGATGGGGAGTATGAATCACAAGATGAGCTTGAGGATGATCCAAACGAACCAGAAGAAGAGCTTGCATACCCTGACGTTGGAGAGTTGCTTGTGACCAGGAGGATGTTAAGTGTCATGATCAACCCTGAGGCAGCTCAAAGGGAAAACATCTTCCACACTAGATGCACTGTCAAAGACAAGGTATGTAATCTGATCATTGATGGAGGTTCATGCACTAACGTGGCTAGCAAGCATATGGTAGACAGGTTAGGTCTTATTAAGACCAAGCATCCAAGACCATACAGGCTGAGATGGCTCAATGATGAGACAGAGCTGAAGATTTCGGAGCAAGTCATTGTTCCATTCAGTGTGGGGAAGTACCAAGACCAAGTTACTTGTGATGTGGTACCCATGCAAGCTGGACATCTCTTGCTTGGCCGACCGTGGCAGTATGACCGAGCCACAAGTCATAATGGACGTACTAACCAGTACACCTTCTTACACAAGGATCGTAAGTTCACTCTTGCACCTCTTACACCAACTGAGGTACATGATTTACAAGTACATATGAGCAAGGAAGTTGAGTCTAGCAAATCCAGTCTCTATATATCTCGTGGGGCTATCTGTAAAACTCTTAGTGCCAAGCGCACTGTGCTACTGATGTTGTTTAAGGAGTGTTTAAGTTCAGGTTCAGGTGAGCTTGTGTTACCCACAGGAGTACAGGCTGTGTTAGACAGGTTTCAAGACATCTTCCCTGAAGAGCTTCCGCCTGGCTTACCTCCAATCCGTGGGATTGAACACCAAATCGATCCTGTCCCTCGCGCAGCCTTACCTAACAAGCCAGCATACATGATGAACCCGGAGGAGACTAAGGAGCTCGAGAGGCAAGTGAGAGACCTCATGGACCGAGGGTACATTAGGGAGAGCCTCAGCCCTTGTGCTGTGCCAGTACTCTTAGTACCCAAGAAGGATGGATCGTGGAGGATGTGTGTGGACTGCCGTGCAATCAACAACATCACGATCAAATACAGGCACCCTATCCCCCGCTTAGACGACATGCTGGATGAGCTAAGTGGTTCTACCATCTTCTCAAAGGTGGACTTGAAGAGTGGATACCATCAAGTTAGGATGCGAGAAGGAGATGAGTGGAAAACCGCATTCAAGACAAAGCAAGGATTGTATGAGTGGCTGGTTATGCCTTTTGGATTAACTAATGCCCCAAGTACATTCATGCGACTCATGAACCAGGTTCTTCGTGCTTACATAAGTAAATTTGTAGTTGTCTATTTCGATGACATACTTATATATAGTAAGAACCTAGATGATCATATCTCACATCTTGAACTAGTGCTCAAATCACTTCGGAAGGAAGGCCTTTATGCTAACCTAAAGAAGTGCACCTTCTGTACTAACAAGCTTGTTTTCTTAGGCTTTGTAGTAAGTGAACAGGGACTACAAGTGGACGAGGAGAAGGTCAAAGCCATCCGTGAGTGGCCTACACCAACAACCGTCGGTCATGTAAGGAGTTTTCATGGCTTAGCTAGCTTCTATAGGAGGTTTGTGAGGGACTTCAGTACGGTGGCCTCACCTCTTACCGCCGTGATAAAGAAGAATGTGCCATTCTCATGGGGTCCAGCGCAAGAATCAGCCTTCAAACTGCTCAAAGAAAGGCTTACACAGGCGCCGGTTCTGGCCTTACCCGATTTTGAAGAAGTGTTTGAAGTAGAGTGTGATGCGTCTGGCATAGGGATTGGAGCTGTGTTACACCAGAGGAAGAAACCAGTGGCCTTCTTCAGTGAAAAGCTCAGTGGTGCTTCTTTGAATTACCCAACCTACGACAAAGAATTGTATGCATTGGTGCGAGCACTAGAGACATGGCAGCATTACTTGTTATCCAAGGAATTCATCATCCATACTGATCACGAGACACTTAAGCACCTGCGAGGTCAGACTTCACTCAAGAGGAGACATGCTAAGTGGTTGGAGTTTGTAGAGACATTTCCCTATGTAATCAAGTACAAGAAGGGAAAGGAGAATGTGGTAGCTGATGCCTTGTCAAGGAGGCATGCCCTGATAGCTACCATGGAGGCTAAGGTTCTAGGATTTGGACACATCAAGGATCTATACAAAGATGATCCAGAACTAGGAGAGGCTTACCAAGCCTGTGGAAGAGGAGCATTCGGATCCTACTATCTTCAAGAGGGGTTCCTATTCCGAGACAAGAGGCTGTGCATTCCTCAATGCTCAATGCGTGAGCTACTGCTTAAGGAGGCGCATGGAGGTGGTCTTATGGGCCATTTTGGAGTGGACAAGACACTAGCTGTGGTGGCTGATCACTTCTTCTGGCCGCACCTCAAGAGAGACGTTGAGAGGCATTGTGCGAGATGTGTAACTTGTCACAAAGCAAAATCCAGGTTACACCCTCATGGACTTTATCTACCTTTACCTATTCCTAACGCACCATGGGTGGATATTTCTATGGACTTTGTGCTAGGGTTGCCTAAGATCAAACACAAAGACTCTGTCTTTGTTGTTGTGGATCGATTTTCTAAGATGGCTCACTTCATTCCATGTGACAAAACCAATGATGCCACACAAGTTGCTGATCTATTCTTCAAGGAGGTGGTGCGCTTACATGGTATACCAAGGACCATAGTCTCTGACCGAGACACGAAATTCTTGAGTCATTTCTGGAAGACATTGTGGAAGAAGCTCGGGACAAAACTTCTATTCTCCACAACCTGTCATCCTCAAACGGATGGTCAAACCGAAGTGGTAAACCGTACCTTATCTACTTTACTTAGGGTAACTCTTGGCAGGAACTTAAACACATGGCTAGATTGTTTGCCTTTCATTGAGTTTGCCTATAACCATGCTACACATTCTGCTACTAAAATGTCTCCATTTGAAATTGTGTATGGTTTTAATCCACTAACACCTCTTGATTTGTCGCCAATTCCCCAAGTTGAGCAAGTTAATCTAGATGGTCTCAGGAAAGGAGAGTTTGTTAAGAAGCTACACCAGAAAGCAAGAGACAACATTCTTAAGAAGACTGAAGAGTACAAGAGGCGAGCAGACAAGGGCCGCAAGGAGTTAGTCTTTGAGCCAGGAGAGTGGGTTTGGCTCCACATGAGACCTGAGAGGTTTCCACAGAAGAGAAGCTCGAAGCTGGCGCCTAGGGGAGATGGTCCCTTCAAAGTTCTAGAACGAATCAACAACAACGCCTACAAGCTAGAACTCCCGGGTGAGCTCAATATTTCACATAGCTTCAATGTGACTGATTTGTCTCCATATGTTGCAGATGATCCAGTTTTGAGGACAAAACCTTCTGAAGAGGGTGGGAATGATGAGGACATCCAGCTAAGCACCCATCCACAAGCCATTCCTGAGGTCAAGGAAGCTCCAATGACTCGATCTAGGACAAGGAGGCTCAGGGAAGGATTCAACACTGCAGTAGAGAACCTCATGAACTCAATGGAAGTTGGAGATTACCTCAAGAACGAGCCCAAGAAGCGAGAGGCAATAGAAGACTTGGGCTGTGTAAGCAATATGGATAACCCAGGCGATTTGGACTGTGTAAGCGACGTGGATAACACAGGAGGCGTGGACTGTGTAAGCAACAAGGAAGCTGGACCTTCTACGCGTCTAGGGGAACCATGGGCCGGACTATGCCAAGTCTTTACCATCCGGCTCGGCCCATGCTAAGTCCGAGAGTTGGTGGACTCTCTTGCACTCTTTTTCCCTTGGGTGGTTTTATCCCAAAGTGGTTTTACTCCCAAGGTTTTTAACGAGGCAAGTCGGCCCACCCACACCATAACTCAAGGCTTGGCCGCCAAGGAAGGAATTACACACTTTCCTTTTCTGTGTAACTCGGCGATTCTCATTCATGGCCGAGATATTTGTTTTTCCTTTTTGTTCTTCTTTGTTTCTGTACTTAAACAACTTTGTATTATTGTGTTAGATACCTTTTGAATTATCAATAAACCCTTAAGCGATTTTCGCCTTTTCTTGAACAGCCACCGCTTGTTCTTGTTTTGCTTGTTGTTCCTTGTGTGTGATTCACAAAGAAGACAAGTGTCTGTGCAGTATCAGAGACCCCGTCATCATCTCTGTGGTGCCTTCGATCCACCAGCCCTACCACTCACTGATTCAACAGGAGAGAGCGTCAAAGCCAGCCTGTTCGATCCCATCTCTTACACACGACCATCCCTTGAGTAACAGGAGAGAGCGACAAAGCCAACCTGTTTCTTCCATCAACCACCGAGTGAGGCTCTGTCCATCTGAGTCTTACATCAACCACTCTGCCATAATATGATACCAAGTCAACCATCTGAGCTGTATCTCTTGCACTAGCTCTACACATTGTCGTGGCTTCATATAAAACCCCACTGTTCTGTGTTTGCCTGTCAACTGAGATGGTGTTAAACCTCATCCCATTTATTATGTAACATGTGTACGACCTTGTGCTAACACGAGGACCGTAGGCTAACCATTTCAGCGTTTCTTCATGTTCTTCTGAAGTTATAGGTATCTACAAAAGAACATAAAGAATGTCAATATATACTAAAGATAAATATGTCTTAACGACAAAAATATCTCGGTTATAACTCAAACTAAAGCTTGCCTGATCTTTTAATCAAGATGCAAACTGCTTAATATGCGTACTCCATAACGTTGTGGCATCATGTCTAAATCTTTCGCTAGTGTCTTGTAGATGTTGTAGGTGTTTGCTAGAAATAGATTAACATAAAGTGTGAGTATTCATCAGGAAATGCATATTTAAAAATAGCAAAAGAAAATGTGTAAAACTTACTCCACATAAGGTTCAAACACTGCCAAATTCTGAATCACAGCAAGATGGGCAATGTAATTATCCTTCTCAATAAGAACACAGGAAGTGGCTGCGGATATTGGACGACCCTCCAATATAGAGCTGCTCGCGAACTCAGTATTTCTATCAGGTTTATCCACAACACTTGTTGTGTTTTTCAAGAACTGACTGCAAAACCGCATACATTCCTCGGCGAGATACGCTTCAGCAATGCAACCCTCTGGTCTTGCGGGGTTTCTTACATAATCCTTCAAAACTTTCATGTATCTACAGACAAAGGGAATTGAACATTGGAAGCATGGTTATTGCATAAGCTAACAACAAATCAGTTATAAAGTGTACCTCTCAAAAGGGTACATCCAACAGAAATGCACTGGTCCACATAACCGAGCTTCCCTGCCTAGATGAACTGTCAGATGCATCATCACATCTAAAAAACTTGGAGGAAAGAACCTCTCAAACATGCAGAGAGTTTCCACAATTTCAGTTTCCATTACTGAAATTGTCTCTCTATCAATTACTCTCTGGCACAGATGATTGAAGAATGCATATAGGCGTCCAATAGCTATCCTAACACCTTTAGGTAATAAACCTGCATATAAAAAACATTGGAGATCAAAGATAGGATATCTAGTGATATAACATAAAAAATTCAAAGACCCTCAGGTGATACCTCTAATCGCAACCGGAAGAAGCTGTTGCATCAAGACATGGTAATCATGTGATTTCATTCCTGTAACCTTAGATTCTTCTAGCTTAACACACCTTGAAATATTAGAGCAGTACCCATCCGGACCTCTGAAGTCCAATAAACGCTTAAGGAATACTTTCTTCTCTTTGTTGGACAAAGACCAAGGAGCTGGAGGAAGATATGTTCTTTTTCCACGGGGTTCATGATGTAAATCCTTCCTAATGCCAAGTAGTTCTAGATCTTTTCGAGCGTTAAGGCCATCTTTTGATTTTCCACAGTGCAATAGTGTAGCAACAAGGCTTGCAGCAACATTTCTCTCCACGTGAATCACGTCTAAATTATGTCTAACCAGTAGCTCCTATACATGATCAACACATATAAGATAAAAGATTGTTAAAGAAATGTAGAATAGATTATTTCAAGAAAGAGAGAAATGAAAAAAAGAAACATATACCTCCCAATAAGGCAAGTTGAAGAAGATTGACCGCTTCTTCCATCTAGATAGCTCCACCTCATCTACTGGTTCTTCCTCTTCCTCTGATTCACTGGATTCATCATCTGTATTGGAGTCTGATCCTACACAATCTTTCATCTTCCTCTTCCTTCCAGAAACTTTCACATTTCCAAAATCATTCTTGTAATTTTTGAGTAACTGGTATATATTACGACCACTCAGAATCCTATGTCTTCTCCCATGCTCAAATTTACCTGATAACCATGCTTTCTTTCCTCTATAAGCATGTGTGGGAGGCAGACCTTTCCGATGGCCCATATATACATGCTTCTTGCAATTACTCAACCATAAATTATCTGTGTGTTTCCCACACACAGGGCAAGCCATTTTTCCCTTTACTTTACAGCTGGCAAGATTTCCATAAGCAGGAAAATCTTGAATGGTCCATAGAAGCATGGCTCTTAATGTGAAAGTAGTGTGATTGAATGCGTCATACGTTAACTCTCCTTTCTCCCACAGATGGTTAAGATCCTCTATAAGTGGTTCTAAGTACACTTCTATATTGTTTCCAGGTTGGCTTGGACCAGGAATCAGCAATGACAACATTATGTTATCCTCCTTCATACACTTTTCAGGTGAAATGTTGTAATTTACTAGCAATACAGGCCAAGCACTGTAGTTAACGTTTTTCTTACACCTACAAAAGATAAATATATGCAAGAAATCCATTGTTTGGGAATCCAGAAGATATCGGAAAGCCTATTTCTTACCATAGGTGGCTAGCAATGCATACTCGGTACATATCTCTTCACCTGTTCGCCAAAGTTCAGTCAATATGTCGAAAGCTAGCCTGTCCCTAATATGCTTGATTTTCTTATCACCAATATACTTTGGAAATGCCATTCCAAGTGAATGGAACTCGATGAACTTCAAGCAGAACAGTCCACACTCACCTGATTGGTGGTTTTGGGGAAGATCTTCGCTCCTAACAATCGTGTAGGTATAACGTTCCAAGGGATAAGGCCACCCATCATCAGCTGGGGCCAAGACATGCAACACGTAAGGAAATATCTCTCATGTTGGTGCCACTACCGCTACGACCAACTCATCAGTTTTCCGTCCAAGGATGCTGTCCCAGTATGTTACATGCCTCTTCGGGATAGAAATCATAATTGCTACCCAATGATTCCGCCAATGTGCAGTGCAATGTAGATATGATCAATTTCCAGCCCCAAGCCTTCGCTGATTTGCAGAATACAAGTAGATGACCAGTATAGTAATCCCAAACATCAGGAGGAAACCTTCTAGTTGTGGGAGAACTATTCTCTTCTGCACTGCTCTTAATAAAATCTGGATTGTGTTGACGCCACAATGCTTTAAGGAGTGCGTCAATGAAGCACAACCTCTCGCTCCTAAACCATTCTGGATGGTTGTGTTGGCGAAGCCTCAGCAGATTAATCCCGACATCAATTTGCTGCATCAAGCCAAGAATGTGTTAATATACAAAAATAAAACACAACCAGACAGCTTCAGAAGTCTGAATATACAACCAGACTTCTTTGGAAGTCTGAATATACATCCAGACTTCTTCACACATCTGAAAGTACAACAAGAATTCTTGGGAAGTCTGAATATACAACAAGACTTCTTAGGAAGTCTGAATATACATCCAGAGTGGAATGGAATGAAGGAATGTTTAGATGAATCCTGATTCAATTCTCTGATTCAGATTATCCTAAACATGAGGATCTAGGTTCTCTTGATTAGAAACAATTGTTGATCTCACCTTTTACATGTTTTGTGCAGCGGAAAGGGAGAACAGGTCAGAGATCAGAGAGCCACCAAGGGATGGATCCTCCAAAGGTTCACACACGCACACCAAGTAGGAAGAGCGGCTGCTAGACCAAGCTGAGGAGGCGTCGCAGTAGAGAGAGAGTTGGCGGCTCGGTTAGGGTTGAAGAAGAAAACAGACTCGAGTTTTATTTATAAAACTCGTCCGGTTCCTCTTGGGCCATTTGGCCATTCGCGCACTGTGTCGATCGACACATCATGTGTATCGATCGACACACAGTGGCTAAAACCTTTTATTCTCTCAAAGTACAGTAAATGCCTGGCACTTTTACCGTACTTCTGCTAAGCCATTCCTACACATTTTCCTGTTAGCTTAGGCGTGTGACCCATATGGGATCATATAATAGAGGCAATAAGTCCAAGACTTATAGATCATGAGCGGACTCTAGCAAGCCATCATGACCCCCAGTATTATATGACTTATGTCTGATCATTGACATACTCTTACTTTCTAGAGACAGTACCGAGATTACTGGACACAATTCCAACAATCTCCCACTTGTACTGGAATCTCTGTATTCATAATCCTTTTGTCACAATATCTCGATTAGTCATAAGGCAAGATTGGTGTCATCCTTATAAAGCCTAATCTTGTTCATCGGACTCTGATTTGATACTGACAATCCAAACGACTCGGGACAGTCCGTTTGAGCATGGCCATGCATTTTCCAGTATTCAAATCTCCGATTGGCCTAGAGATATTCACTCCATTTATATTGGAGGGACAAATTCCGTCTTATTCCATCACTGTAAACTACTCATTTCATAATGTACCCAAACAAGGTCCTTATAACTATCGCAGAACGACAGCGTTAGACAATGATCAAAGTGCATCAGTCCATGTGCAGTCACATGCATGCGAACTCAGGTCTAAGGACTATACTCTATAGTCGTAGTAAGAATCTCTTATGACACAGATATAAATATCCTGAAGAGTTCTTATAAGCGGGTCTTGTCCGGTCGTATGTTCCCCAACATACACCTATGTACTGACTTTGATGCCGCGCATCTATGACACACTGAGACTTTGTCATAAGTCACGTACCAATCCAGTCTCACACGGTTGTTGGTGTTCCAATTTCAACAACCTTCGACTAGGGACATAATGATATAAGTCATTTATCAAATATAGGGTCTCATGATCAAGCTAAATGACTTTGATAACTCAAGATCAAATCATTTACTTCGATGACCTATAAAATGGTTTATATCACTTTGGAACGATTATTTCATCACAGTTAAAATAATCTTGAAATAATAATTTCATTAAACATCTTAAATGTTATTTCAAGAACATATCCAATAACTAAATAAAGCCCTTTAATAACTCCCACTGAAATTAAGACTACATCTTAATTTCACTTATCCTACAACAACAGTCCGCGACTCGTGCTTAGGCCTAAGGAGTGGCTTCGTTAATAGATTAGCAACGTTCTCATTCGTTGAAACTTGCTGATCTACTTAACATCTCTGTCATTTATCTCACGGAATAGGTTATACCTATCCTCAAGGTGTTTGGACCTCTGATGTGCAGCTAGTCTCATCTATGCTGGAAATCACATCAAGTTCAGTGACGAACTCTTCTTTCCAAACAACCTCTTTCGCCGCTTTCAAAGCTGCGAAATGTTCAGCTTAAGTCATGGAGTCAGCAACAGTGCCTTGCACCGCCAGATAGACACAAGATATAACCGGACTGTGATCGGAAATCATCTTTGTCTATTGGAAACTTGCCTTTCAGACTCTACCGACTCGTAGCACCTCACTTTCTCCGTAACTCAAGAATTCATCCTTAGTATTCCTCAAATACTTTAGGATATTCTTTACGGCAATCCAGTGATTCTTTGCTGGATTTGACTGGTCTTTACTTGTCTTGCTTAACATTAAAGCAACATCAAACAAGTACGTTTCATGGCATACATGATAGATCCAATTGCCGACGCATATGGAATCTTATCCATGCATTTAAGCTCAGCAGTTATCGTAGGAAACTGTGTCTTGCTTAACGTAATGCCATGTGACATTTGCATAAAACCCTTTTTGGAATGCTGAAAACCTGTAGGACTTTGTCGGGATAAGAATCCTGACTTTGTCTTACCAGCTCTTTCGGATCTCTATCTTTAGATCCAAAATCCAAGAACATACGTGGCTTTACTCATGTCAATCATTAGAACCAACTCCCAAGCCAGTCCTTTACTGACTGCAGCATTGGGACGTCATTTTCGAGAATCAGTATGTCATCGACATACAATATGAGAAATGCAATATCGCTCCCACTAATCTATTAGTAAACGCACAGTTCCAAGTCGTTCCTGTTCAAGTAAAAACCTTGACTAATTCAACAGAACGAAGTTTCCAACTCCGATATGTTTGCTTCCATCCATGAATGGATCGATGAAGCTAACTTACATAAAATGTAATTTTTCGGAGAGTCCGGGCTCACTATCGCTTCTTTGAATTTCGCAGATTCGTCGCTTTCAATGATCATCAGATCATGCGAACTTTCAATGATTATCAGGTTCAACTAATGACGAGAAATCACTCTCGGATTAGTAACTGATTCATTCATATCTGCGAACTTCAGGCTCCAGAGGTGCAGATATGAATGATTATCAGGTTCAACTAATGACGAGAAATCACTCTCGGATTAGTAACTGATTCATTCATATCTGCGAACTTCAGGCTCCTCATATCTGCGAACTTCAGGCTCCAGAGGTGCAGATATGAATGATTATCAGGTTCAACTAATGACGAGAAATCACTCTCGGATTAGTAACTGATTCATTCATATCTGCGAACTTCAGGCTCCACAGGTGTAGATTCTACAGAAATCTGTAAATCCTTCCGCTGCTCTCCCTCAACAGGTTAAGCAGCCTCCTGTATTTCTCGAATTTCTTCGAGTTATACTTTTACTCCCACTGTTCTTCTTGGAAAGTAACTTCCCTTCTTAGAAAACAGAATGGACGTAAAAGTAACAAGCCTTGGTTTCCCTAGGACAACCAGCGAAGTAGCACAACTACAAATACTCAGTAAAGACGAATTTGGATCGATTCCAATCCACATTTACGTGGTGTCTTTCAACTGATATTGGTGGAACTATTTCAGCGTAAACTTAGATAATTTAGAGCGTTATTCTTAAATAATATCATGGAAGATTCGTGTGACTCATCTTTAATCATTTCTAATAAGATCTGATTCTTTCTCACAGAAAAACCTTCAGGTTTTCAGGAGAAATGAGCTGTGAAACGATTTCACACTCATTTAGATGATCACACAATCAATGAATTAAGTATTCTCACTCGTGATTTAATCCAGAGTCTTAATACTTTTGTCATTCAGATCCTATACTTCATTCTGGAACTCTTTCGACCATGTCAAAGAATTCCGACTTGTGTCTCATCAAATGAACACAGTCACACTCACTGAAGTAATCAGTAGAGACAATGAAGTACGGGAGATTTTCTCTGGCATTACTGCTCATTGGGCCACATACATGAGTATGTTCCAGGTCCAATAAGCCTTTGGGCCTTTCTCTAGCTCGGCTAAGATAGGCCCTTTACCTTTTGGTCTAGTAAACAGAATTCAAGTCTCATAAGATATTTTATCAAATGAGCCCAACAGTCCATGACTATGGGATTTCTGAATCCGACTTACTCTATGTGACCAAGACTTTTATGCCAAGGAAAATCAGGTTTAATTCATCAGATTTAAACCAATTCGGTATTTATGTTACATTTAGGCACTCTTTGGTTTAAGATATAAAACCCATTCCATGAATAGGGTGCTACAATTAATATTTCATTAAGATCAAAAGAACAAAACTTGTCTTTTATCAAAATGAAAAACATTCAAATTCTTACAAGAAAATGAAAGACAACTCTGCTTAAAGCAGGTACATTGTAGCAATTACTTAATACAAAACCAAGCCTAAAAGGGATCTATAAGTGAAAACCCTACGGCTGAGGCAGCATCCCAAGCTCCTTCCAGACATGTAGTTTCACTTGCCCTTCCTTCAAAGTTCTACTGTTGCCCATGCTCTGCATATTATAACAAATATCAGTGCCACAACCAGTATCCAATACCTATAAGGTAGAACTTGAAGTAATAACATGAATACCTGAGGAAGTAGTCGCATACATCAACTTCAACTCCTCATCATCTTCCATGAATTTAATGCAATCTCTCTTCCAATGCCTTGTCTCCTTACAGTAGCAGCACTTACCAACGTAAGAGGTATCTGACTCGGGCTCAGAAGACACACGCTTGCCATGATTCAAAATCTGGACAACTTTGTCTTCACCCTTGTCAGCATTAGGTTTAGTAAACCTACCCTTCTCATTCATGAGATTGTACAGGGTACTCTTCACGTTTGGCTCAACTGTCTTGAGCATATCATGCAGTTCAGTCAGCGTCTTCGTTAAGCCTTTCTTGATATAGTTCTTTCTGAACTTATCATAGCTTGACGGCAGTGACTGCAGAATGATTTCAGTTGCCAAATCTTGGCTAACTGGATAATCCAGTTTCCTCAGGTTATCAATGTAACCCATCATTTTACTGACATGAGGACTCACTGGATTATCATTTGGTAGCTTGCAGCTAGTGAGAGACTTAACCAACCGTTATCTCTCCACTCTTATATGCTCCTGAAATTTCAATTTCAGGCTGCTGATCATCTCTATTGGCGACTCCATGTTCTCATATTGCTTCCGCAAGTCTGAGTCCATGGTAGCCAATATTAGACCACGCACATCTACCGCATCATTATAATGCTTATTCCAAGCATCATATACTGCATGAGAAGCATTGGACCCGATCCTCACGGGGAGAGCTCTCTCAAGGACATAGTCCTTTCTCTCCTGTCTGAGAACTAGCCTCAGGTTCCGCGACCAAGTCAAGAAATTTGATCCGTTCAGTTTGTCCATCTTAAGGACAGACCGGATCGAGAAAGTGTTTTGTGTGCTTGTAGTAGTCATAGCTGAAATATATAGATAAAAAGGTTATTAGTTAAAATGTTCAATATGATTAATCTCGTATTAAATTTAATATGATTAATCACGCATTATATTCAATAACATAAGTTACCCTCAATAGAATATAATGATTCCAAGATCAACATATAACTAAGATCAAAGTGGGCCACTGGCCATCACCCAACCTTAGCTTATATCGGTAAGCCCTATATCGGCTAATTATATCCGTGATATAACTCTTGGTTGTGAATCTGGGCCCGAGGCCCAATCCACTCTGATGTCTCAAGGCCCGGGACTCCCGATGGCCCAGTCAAGAAAACCAGACTATACAGTCATGTAATCATTAATGTCTGGGACTCCCAATGACATTTATGAATCACAAACCGTCTTATCCACGCAAAAGCAGACACCCTCACACTGTAAGGCCATGAATACAATTGAATGGGCTTCGACAGCTGACATAGAATGGACAAGACATCCAACGCTTGATATTATTTGAGGTTCGTAGGTTTATTTAAAAAATTCATTCCCAAAATAGAAGATTACTATTTCGGGAAACTTTCAATTTTTGGAAACCTACTATTTTTGGAAACTTTCTAAAATTGGAAACTTTCTAAAAACGGAAACTTTCTAACTTTAGAAATTTCTTTAAAATCCAAAACCCGCAAATCTAGAAACTTCTAATTTAAGAAACTTTCTAATTTCAAAATTTCGGAAACTTTAATTTAAAATCGACTTTATAATTTTATAAAATAAATTTTAAATTAATCTGAAGAAAGACTCAAATAATTGGCCCAATTGTTTTAACTTCTTGGCCCGAGGCCCAAGAATTGGTCCATGTCCAAGACATGACCCAATTGTCCAATTAAATGACATAACCGGTCTGGTTCATTAAAATTGGTCTAACCAAATTTTAATTACTACGATGACCACAATTGTCAACCGGTTATTTACTAAACCGGATTTTCTCAATTTATTTGGTCCAACCAAATCAAATTAGAAAATCCTGGTTTAGGCACAAAATCCAATTTTCGACTTTGGATTTCTTATCCCGGTTTAACCAGAACTTAATAAATTTATTAAGTCTGTTTATTAAACCGTGACGTTTGATTTTTAATCAAAATTTTAAACCGAGCCTTAAACCCAACCGTATCGATCGATGAACCAACCGCATCGATCGATTCATCAACCGCATCGATCGATTCATCAACCGCATCGATCGATTCATCAATCGCATCGGTCGATGCTCTCAGCATCGATCGATGCGTTCACGCGTTGAGCAGGCTTGGCCGAGATATGCGAAATCCATGCGATCGTTCGATCGATCCATGCGATTGCAGTCGATCTCTCGCGGTTGTATCGACCGATCCATGCGATCGTATCGATCGATCCATGCGATCACAGCCGATACTTCTTTATGAAAATCGCATTCCAAATCAATATAGCTTGGATTTGCGATTTCAAGTGTGTTTAGGTTTCAATTCCTTGTTGCTTAAGTGATTTCTCTTATCAGTAGTTGATTCAAAACACTTCTTAAACAAGAAAACAATCCTAAACTTGAATCTAAACAAGAAAAACCAGAACCAATAAGCTCTGATACCACTGAAGGAATGTTTAGATGAATCCTGATTCAATTCTCTGATTCAGATTATCCTAAACATGAGGATCTAGGTTCTCTTGATTAGAAACAATTGTTGATCTCACCTTTTACCTGTTTTGTGCAGCGGAAAGGGAGAACAGGTCAGAGATCAGAGAGCCACCAAGGGATGGATCCTCCAAAGGTTCACACACGCACACCAAGTAGGAAGAGCGGCTGCTAGACCAAGCTGAGGAGGCATCGCAGTAGAGAGAGAGTTGGCGGCTCGGTTAGGGTTGAAGAAGAAAACAGACTCGAGTTTTATTTATAAAACTCGTCCGGTTCCTCTTGGGCCATTTGGCCATTCGTGCACTGTGTCGATCGACACATCATGTGTATCGATCGACACACAGTGGCTAAAACCTTTTATTCTCTCTAAGTACAGTAAATGCCTGGCACTTTTACCGTACTTCTGCTAAGCCATTCCTACACATTTTCCTGTTAGCTTAGGCGTGTGACCCATATGGGATCATATAATAGAGGCAATAAGTCCAAGACTTATAGATCATGAGCGGACTCTAGCAAGCCATCATGACCCCCAGTATTATATGACTTATGTCTGATCATTGACATACTCTTACTTTCTAGAGACAGTACCGAGATTACTGGACACAATTCCAACATGGAATTCTTAATTCACAACCACTGGAGTGATACTGACTGTGTCATGCAGCTATTCCTTTTGAGTGCGAAGATCATAATACCATTGGAGTGATGTGTTCACTGTCCTAGTCGGATAATTCCTACAAAGAAAAATACGCTTTTTAGACATCGAGTTAAGAGATTAGGTATACAGCTTACTCGTCTAGGTAGAGTGTTAAGACATACGACTGTCTTTTGTTGTAATCATTAAGTGCCTTCACTTGCATCCTTGTGAGAGCAGCACAATGGTTAAATCCCGGTGTAATCTGTGCTTGGACAACAGGTTTAACTAGAGACTTCACCTTCTCTTTCTGTTTAACCTGTTTTGCCTTCGCTTGAATATAAGCTTCAGCTGCTGCCTGCTTAGTGTCCTGTTTAAACCTCCGCGTAGAATCGAAGTCTATGCCCGTAGCTGACTGTGCAACGATTAAGACATTCGGATCTGTGCTCTCGGGTATACTCTGTATATACAATTTCTCAACCGTGTTAAACATAAAGTTCGATCTAAAATTCACACAAGAACCAGACTGCACTTGTTCTAGGTAACTAAAATACATCACTGTCAGACTTTTGTGGAAGTTTGATATAAGACTTCCATAGAAGTCTGACATTAGACATCTATAGAAGTTTGATATGTTCTGAATGCCGACTAAAAATCACACCAAATCAATGCAATATAAGTCTAATACCAGGAATCCATGTTCAGAGAAAATACAAGAACAAGGAAAAAAAAAATTACGGTTATCCTCATGTTATTACAATCAAGAATATTCATACTGCTAACAAGGCTACTTCCCCTTAAGGGATTTCTTCATAAGTCTGCTACTTCTCTTAGTCTCAACTTTATTTTCATTATTTGTATTCCGAGTTTAAGGGTTTTGGAGACTAACCCCATCATCAGCCGCAGTCTGATTGGTGGCCTCATCCGGCATGGCAGGTTTTTCTGCATCCACTTCTTTCTTAGCCTTCGCTTTCCCTGCAGGTGCAGGTTCAGTATCAGCAACATGATTATTTACCTTCACTACCAATTTCTTCGGGTTCCTCTGAGCCCTTTCCTTTTTCTTTCTTCCTCCCTCTTAATCAACCGCAACAGGAATTACTTTATCTTGATTCTGAAGATCTTCAGCTTGATCTTCTTCATCCTCACCAACTCCGGCCTTCTTCATCTCAGCAACCGCAACACTTGCATCATTCTTATTCTCACTTCATTTCCCATCAGTGCTCTTATTACGGAAATGCCACCTTAGGTCCTCCGCCATTTCCTTAGACCTGAACATTCTCTTCAGACGTGGTATTAACGGAAAATACCTAAGAACCTTTTGTGGAATACCTTTCTTCACATCACCGGTTCGCGTGTTAATCTTCCATCGTGAGGTGTTGCATTTTGGACAATTGTCTAGCTGCTGAAACTCCTTTCTGAATAAACAACAATCATTCACACAAGCGTGTGTCTTCTCATAACCCATTTCAAATGATCTCAGAAACCTCTTCACCTCATACAAGGATGTGTGCAAGACATTATCCTTGGGTAGCATCTGTGGCAAAGTCTCGAGTAGAAGATCAATGCTTCTATCAGACCAACCACTTTGTGTTTTTATCCTGAAGAGTGAAACAATCGCTGAGAGCTTGCTGTGATTTTCACAAGTTGGATACAGAGGTGTTTCTGCATCGGCTAGCTTTGCAAGAAACTCATCTGCTTCCTTATCCTCACCCTCGGCAACCTCACTGAAGTCACCTTGCCTAAGAATCTCTTCATCCACAAGCTCAGCTGCTTGGTATAAACCTAAAATCTCTTGGTTCCACTGACTTGCATTGCTACTACAGTCTGTCCCTGATATCACTTCTCCATGATGATACCAATCCTCCCGCATCTTGTAACTCCAATCCATTCCCCTTGTTACAAGAATATCAACAACAACACCAGATGGGTGACGATCTACGTTGCGACAGTCAATGCATGGGAAAATGATCATCTCATTGTCTCCTAATGCTGCACCAACAGACCTTACAAAGTCCCAAGCACCTCTCTCATAACCAGACTCAACTCTTCGGTTTATAAGACATACGAAAGCATCAAACAATAACAACACTTAAACTCTTTTTAATCACCCATTAAACACTTAAGTATATATAGTTTTTCATTTACCTGTTAAGATGGACCCATGAATTTTCGATCATTTCTATGTTCTAACCCATAAGCAACAGAAAACAAACTCGTAAGAATACCTCAAACATCAAACAATCACATTGTCATTCACAATAGCAGCAATAAAGAGTCAAGTATTAAATCAAGCAAAGACTTAAAAGCCAGAAACAATCAAATACTCAAGCAAGACATATTAAACCAATAAGCTACATAAACCAGAAATGCAAAGTTAGATTTGGATGAAAATAATTACCTCTACAAGCTCCTGCACCTTCGTTGTAATAGGTAAAGTCGTCCACACAAAAAAGAAGTCTTCAGATCTCCTTATGAAGCAACCCAAAATCTGCAAATCCATATCATGAAGCTATTCAATTATAATGATAAAAAAAACAAATTGCAGACGAACAATAACCAAAAATCGATTATTGCTGCAATTAGAGGTACTTGAAATTAATCAGAGAAAACGAAGATGCTTTGGATGAGGAATTAGTTCTAGGGTTCAGAACATGCGAAATCGTAAGTGGGGTTCACCTCGAATTTGCAGACGGCGACGACACCAGAGGAAACGACACCAAATCACGCCGGAAGAGAGCTGGATTTCAGTTCCGATCTACTTTCTACACACCGAATAAAAAGGAGAATTGAGTCTACAATGGTTGAATTTGTGATGGGAAATTTGTTGAGTGTAACAGAGTTTAGAGAGAGAATAGAATTTTGGAAATTCAGAGATTTGGTGAGAGAGCTTTGCATGCACGAACCTGAGAATGGCGGAAAAAGAAAAAAATGGCTAAGTAATTTTGCCTCCAAAAGAATAAAGTTGTCATTTTTTATGTTCCCGCGTATCGAGACTTATTACTAGCACTAATTTAACGCTAGTAAAATGTTGGTATTAGAATTTAACAGTTTTAGTAGCAGTTGGTGAATTAGTGCTACAATGCAGTGCTACCAATGCCCATATTTCTTGTAGTGAAATGGTTGAAGTCTGATATGTTCTAGGGTTCAGTGAAGTCTGACGTAGTAATGGATATATTTCAGAAGTCTGATATTGAAACTTGTCTCAATTGTTTGGGTTTTGTTTCATCAAGCGTAGTAGCACATAAACATAACTAAGAAAAGGTCATGATTTTGTTACATAACTAAAAACAAGCACAAAAGTAAGCCAAAAAATGGATGTGTTTTTCTTACACTTACAAAAGATAAATATATGCAAGAAATCCATTGTTTGGGAATCCATTCCGCCAATGTGCAGTGCAATGTAGATATGATCAATTTCCACCCCCAAGGCTTCGCTGATTTGCAGAATACAGGTAGATGACCAGTATAGTAATCCCAAACATCAGGAGGAAGCCTTCTAGTTGTGGGAGAACTATTCTCTTCTGCACCGCTCTTAATAAAATCTGGATTGTGTTGACGCCACAATGCTTTAAGGAGTGCGTCAATGAAGCACAACCTCTCGCTCCTAAACCATTCTGGATGGTTGTGTTGGCGAAGCCTCATCAGATTAATCCCGGCATCAATTTGCTGCATCAAGCCAAGAATGTGTTAATATACAAAAATAAAACACAACCAGACAGCTTCGGAAGTCTGAATATACAACCAGACTTCTTTGGAAGTCTGAATATACATCCAGACTTCTTCACACGTCTGAAAGTACAACCAGAATTCTTGGGAAGTCTGAATATACAACCAGACTTCTTAGGAAGTCTGAATTTACATCCAGACTGGAATGGAATTCTTAATTCACAACCACTGGAGTGATACTGACTGTGTCATGCAGCTATTCCTTTGGAGTGCGAAGATCATAATACCATTGGAGTGATGTGTTCACTGTCCTAGTCGGATAATTCCTACAAAGAACAATACGCTTGTTAGACATCGAGTTAAGAGATTAGGTATACAGCTTACTCGTCTAGGTAGAGTGTTAAGACATACGACTGTCTTTTGTTGTAATCATTAAGTGCCTTCACTTTCATCCTTGTGAGAGCAGCACAAGGGTTAAATCCTGGTGTAATCTGTGCTTGGACAACATGTTTAACTAGAGACTTCACCTTCTCTTTCTGTTTAACCTGTTTTGCCTTCGCTTGAATATAAGCTTCAGCTGCTGCCTGCTTAGTGTCTTGTTTAAACCTCCGCGTAGAATCGAAGTCTATGCCCGTAGCTGACTGTGCAACGATTAAGACATTCGGATCTGTGCTCTGGGGTATACTCTGCATATACAATTTGACAACCGTGTTAAACATAAAGTTCGATCTAAAATTCACACAAGAACCAGACTGCACTTGTTCTAGGTAACTAAAATACATCACTGTCAGACTTTTGTGGAAGTTTGATATAAGACTTCCATAGAAGTCTGACATTAGACATCTATAGAAGTTTGATATGTTCTGAATGCCGACTAAAAATCACACCAAATCAATGCAATATAAGTCTAATACCAGGAATCCATGTTCAGAGAAAATACAAGAACAAGGAAAAAAAAAAACAAATACGGTTATCCTCATGTTTTTACAATCAAGAATATTCATACTGCTAACAAGGCTACTTCCCCTTAAGGGATTTCTTCAGAAGTCTGCTACTTCTCTTAGGCTCAACTTTCTTTTCCTTATTTGTATTCCGAGTTTAAGGGTTTTGGAGACTAACCCCATCATCAGCCGCAGTCTAATTGGTGGCCTCATCCGGCATGGCAGGTTTTTCTGCATCCACTTCTTTCTTAGCCTTCGCGTTCCCTGCAGGTGCAGGTTCAGTATCAACAACTTGATTATTTACCTTCACTACCAATTTCTTCGGGTTCCTCTGAGCCCTTTCCTTTTTCTTTCTTCCTCCCTCTTCATCAACCGCAACAGGAATTACTTTATCTTGATTCTGAAGATCTTCAGCTTGATCTTCTTCATCCTCACCAACTCCGGCCTTCTTCATCTCAGCAACCGCAACACTTGCATCATTCTTCTTCTCACTTCATTTCCCATCAGTGCTCTTATTACGGAAATGCCACCTTAGGTCCTCCGCCATTTCCTTAGACCTGAACATTCTCTTCAGACGTGGTATTAACGGAAAATACCTAAGAACCTTTTGTGGAATACCTTTCTTCACATCACCGGTTCGCGTGTTAATCTTCCATCGTGAGGTGTTGCATTTTGGACAATTGTCTAGCTGCTGAAACTCCTTTCTGAATAAACAACAATCATTCACACAAGCGTGTGTCTTCTCATAACACATTTCAAATGATCTCAGAAACCTCTTCATCTCATACAAGGATGTGTGCAAGACATTATCCTTGGGTAGCATCTGTGGAAAAGTCTCGGGTAGAAGATCAAAGCTTCTATCAGACCAACCACTTTGTGTTTTTATCCTGAAGAGTGAAACAATCGCTGAGAGCTTGCTGTGATTTTCACAAGTTGGATACAGAGGTGTTTCTGCATTGGCTAGCTTTGCAAGAAACTCATCTTCTTGCTTCTCCTCACCCTCGGCAACCTCACTGAAGTCACCTTTCCTAAGAAGCTCTTCATCCACAAGCTCAGCTGCTTGGTATAAAACTAAAATCTCTTGGTTCCACTGACTTGCATTGCTACTACAGTCTGTCCCTGATATCACTTCTCCATGATGATACCAATCCTCCCGCATCTTGTAACTCCAATCCATTCCCCTTGTTACAAGAATATCAACAACAACACCAGCTGGGTGACGATCTACGTTGCGACAGTCAATGCATGGGAAAATGATCATCTCATTGTCTCCTAAAGCTGCACCAACAGACCTTAAGATGGACCCATGAATTTTCGATCATTTCTATGTTCTAACCCATAAGAAACAGAAAACAAACTCGTAAGAATACCTCAAACATTAAACAATCACATTGACATTAACAATTGCAGCAATAAAGAGTCAAGTATTAAATCAAGCAGAGACTTAAAAGCCAGAAACAATCAAATACTCAAGCAAGACATATTAAACCAATAAGCTACATAAACCAGAAATGCAAAGTTAGATTTGGATGAAAATAATTACCTCTACAAGCTTCTGCAGCTTCGTTGTAATAGTTAAAGTCGTCTACAACAAAAAAGAAGCCTTCAAATCTCCTTATGAAGCAACCCAAAATCTGCAAATCCATATCATGAAGCTATTCAATTGTAATGAAAAAAATAACAAATTGCAGACGAACAAGAACCAAAAATCGATTATTGCTGCAATTAGAGGTACTTGAAATTAATCAGAGAAAACGAAGATGCTTTGGATGAGGAATTAGTTCTAGGGTTCAGAACAGGCGAAATCGTAAGTGGGGTTCACCTCGAATTTGCAGACGGCGACGACACTAGAGGAAACGACACCAAATCACGCCGGAAGAGAGCTGATTTTCAGTTCCGATCTACTTTCTACACACCGAATAAAAAGGAGAATTGAGTCTACAATGGTTGAATTTGTGATGGGAAATCTGTTGAGTGTAACAGAGTTTAGAGAGAGAATATAATTTTGGAAATTCAGAGATTTGGTGAGAGAGCTTTGCATGCACGAACTTGAGAATGTCGGAAAAAGAAAAAAATGGCTAAGTAATTTTGCCTCCAAAAGAATAAAGTTGTCATTTTTTATGTTCCCGCGTATCGAGACTTATTACTAGCACTAATTTAACGCTAGTAAAATGTTGGTATAAGAATTTAACAGTTTTAGTAGCAGTTGGTGAATTAGTGCTACAATGTAGTGCTACGATTGCCCATATTTCTTGTAGTGAAATGGTTGAAGTCTGATATGTTCTAGGGTTCACTGAAGTTTGACGTAGTAATGGATATATTTCAGAAGTCTGATATTGAAACTTGTCTCAATTGTTTGGGTTTTGTTTCATCAAGCGTAGTAGCACATAAACATAACTAAGAAAAGGTCATGATTTTGTTACATAACTAAAAACAAGCACAAAGTAAGCCAAAAGATGGATGTGTTTTTCTTACACCTACAAAAGATAAATATATGCAAGAAATCCATTGTTTGGGAATCCAGAAGATATCGGAAAGCCTATTTCTCACCATAGGTGGCTAGCAATGCATACTCGGTACATATCTCTTCACTTGTTCGCCAAAGTTCAGTCAATATGTCGAAAGCTAGCCTGTCCCTAATATGCTTGATTTTCTTATCACCAATATACTTTGGAAATGCCATTCCAAGTGAATGGAACTCGATGAACTTCAAGCAGAACAGTCAACACTCACCTGATTGGTGGTATTGGGGAAGATCTTCGCTCCTAACAATCGTGTAGGTATAACGTTAAAAGGGATAAGGCCACCCATCATCAGCTGGGGCCAAGACGTGCAACACGTAAGGAAATATCTCACATATTGGTGCCACTACCGCTCCGACCAACTCATAAGTTTTCCGTCCAAGGATGCTGTCCCAGTATGTTACATGCCTATTCGGGATAGAAATCATAATTGCTACCCAATGATTCCGCCAATGTGCAGTGCAATGTAGACATGATCAATTTCCACCCCAAGGCTTCGCTGATTTGCAGAATACAGGTAGATGACCAGTATAGTAATCCCAAACATCAGGAGGAAGCCTTCTAGTTGTGGGAGAACTATTCTCTTCTGCACCGCTCTTAATAAAATCTGGATTGTGTTGACGCCACAATGCTTTAAGGAGTGCGTCAATGAAGCAAAACCTCTCGCTCCTAAACCATTCTGGATGGTTGTGTTGGCGAAGCCTCAGCAGATTAATCCCGGCATCAATTTGCTGCATCAAGCCAAGAATGTGTTAATATACAAAAATAAAACACAACCAGACAGCTTCGGAAGTCTGAATATACAACCAGACTTCTTTGGAAGTCTGAATATACATCCAGACTTCTTCACACGTCTGAAAGTACAACCAGAATTCTTGGGAAGTCTGAATATACAACCAGACTTCTTAGGAAGTCTGAATTTACATCCAGACTGGAATGGAATTCTTAATTCACAACCACTGGAGTGATACTGACTGTGTCATGCAGCTATTCCTTTGGAGTGCGAAGATCATAATACCATTGGAGTGATGTGTTCACTGTCCTAGTCGGATAATTCCTACAAAGAACAATACGCTTGTTAGACATCGAGTTAAGAGATTAGGTATACAGCTTACTCGTCTAGGTAGAGTGTTAAGACATACGACTGTCTTTTGTTGTAATCATTAAGTGCCTTCACTTTCATCCTTGTGAGAGCAGCACAAGGGTTAAATCCCGGTGTAATCTGTGCTTGGACAACAGGATTAACTAGAGACTTCACCTTCTCTTTCTGTTTAACCTGTTTTGCCTTCGCTTGAATATAAGCTTCAGCTGCTGCCTGCTTAGTGTCCTGTTTAAACCTCCGCGTAGAATCGAAGTCTATGCCCGTAGCTGACTGTGCAACGATTAAGACATTCAGATCTGTGCTCTCGGGTATACTCTTCATATACAATTTGACAACCGTGTTAAACATAAAGTTCGATCTAAAATTCACACAAGAACCAGACTGCACTTGTTCTAGGTAACTAAAATACATCACTGTCATACTTTTGTGGAAGTTTGATATAAGACTTCCATAGAAGTCTGACATTAGACATCTATAGAAGTTTGATATGTTCTGAATGCCGACTAAAAATCACACCAAATCAATGCAATATAAGTCTAATACCAGGAATCCATGTTCAGAGAAAATACAAGAACAAGGAAAAAAAAAACAAATACGGTTATCCTCATGTTTTTACAATCAAGAATATTCATACTGCTAACAAGGCTACTTCCCCTTAAGGGATTTCTTCAGAAGTCTGCTACTTCTCTTAGGCTCAACTTTCTTTTCCTTATTTGTATTCCGAGTTTAAGGTTTTGGAGACTAACCCCATAATCAGCCGCAGTCTGATTGGTGGCCTCATCCGGCATGGCAGGTTTTTCTGCATCCACTGCTTTCTTAGCCTTCGCTTTCCCTGCAGGTACATGTTCAGTATCAGCAACATGATTATTTACCTTCACTACAAATTTCTTCGGGTTCCTCTGAGCCCTTTCCTTTTTCTTTCTTCCTCCCTCTTCTTCAACCGAAACAGGAATTACTTTATCTTGATTCTGAAGATCTTCAGCTTGATCTTCTTCATCCTCACCAACTCCGGCCTTCTTCATCTCAGCAACCGCAACACTTGCATCATTCTTCTTCTCACTTCATTTCCCATCAGTGCTCTTATTACGGAAATGCCACCTTAGGTCCTCCGCCATTTCCTTAGACCTGAACATTCTCTTCAGACGTGGTATTAACGGAAAATACCTAAGAACCTTTTGTGGAATACCTTTATTCACATCACCGGTTCGCGTGTTAATCTTCCATCGTGAGGTGTTGCATTTTGGACAATTGTCTAGCTGCTGAAACTCCTTTCTGAATAAACAACAATCATTCACACAAGCGTGTGTCTTCTCATAACCCATTTCAAATGATCTCAGAAACCTCTTCACCTCATACAAGGACGTGTGCAAGACATTATCCTTGGGTAGCATCTGTGGCAAAGTCTCGAGTAGAAGATCAAAGCTTCTATCAGACCAACCACTTTGTGTTTTTATCCTGAAGAGTGAAACAATCGCTGAGAGCTTGCTGTGATTTTCACAAGTTGGATACAGATGTGTTTCTGCATCGGCTAGCTTTGCAAGAAACTCATCTTCTTGCTTATCCTCACCCTCAGCAACCTCACTGAAGTCACCTTGCCTAAGAAGCTCTTCATCCACAAGCTCAGCTGCTTGGTATAAACCTAAAATCTCTTGGTTCCACAGACTTGCATTGCTACTACAGTCTGTCCCTGATATCAATTCTCCATGATGATACCAATCCTCCCGCATCTTGTAACTCCAATCCATTCCCCTTGTTACAAGAATATCAACAACAACACCAGCTGGGTGACGATCTACGTTGCGATAGTCAATGCATGGGAAAATGATCATCTCATTGTCTCCTAAAGCTGCACCAACAGACCTGACAAAGTCCCAAGCACCTCTCTCATAACCAGACTCAACTCTTCGGTTTATAAGACATACGAAAGCATCAAACAATAACAACACTTAAACTCTTTTTAATCACCCATTAAACACTTAAGTATATATAGTTTTTCATTTACCTGTTAAGATGGACCCATGACTTTTCGATCATTTCTATGTTCTAACCCATAAGCAACAGAAAACAAACTCGTAAGAATACCTCAAACATCAAACAATCACATTGTCATTCACAATAGCAGCAATAAAGAGTCAAGTATTAAATCAAGCAGAGACTTAAAAGCCAGAAACAATCAAATACTCAAGCAAGACATATTAAACCAATAAGCTACATAAACCAGAAATGCAAAGTTAGATTTGGATGAAAATAATTACCTCTACAAGCTCCTGCAGCTTCGTTGTAATAGTTAAAGTCGTCTACAACAAAAAAAGAAGCCTTCAGATCTCCTTATGAAGCAACCCAAAATCTGCAAATCTATATCATGAAGCTATTCAATTGTAATGAAAAAAAAATAACAAATTGCAGACGAACAAGAACCAAAAATCGATTATTGCTGCAATTAGAGGTACTTGAAATTAATCAGAGAAAACGAAGATGCTTTGGATGAGGAATTAGTTCTAGGGTTCAGAACAGGCGAAATCGTAAGTGGGGTTCACCTCGAATTTGCAGACGGCGACGACACCGGAGGAAACGACACCAAATCACGCCGGAAGGGAGCTGATTTTCAGTTCCGATCTACTTTCTACACACCGAATAAAAAGGAGAATTGAGTCTACAATGGTTGAATTTGTGATGGGAAATCTGTTGAGTGTAACAGAGTTTAGAGAGAGAATAGAATTTTGGAAATTCAGAGATTTGGTGAGAGAGCTTTGCATGCACGAACCTGAGAATGGCAGAAAAAGAAAAAAATAGCTAAGTAATTTTGCCTCCAAAAGAATAAAGTTGTCATTTTTATGTTCCCGCGTATCGAGGCTTATTACTAGCACTAATTTAACGCTAGTAAAATGTTGGTATAAGAATTTATCAGTTTTAGTAGCAGTTGGTAAATTAGTGCTACAATGCAATGCTACCAATGCCCATATTTCTTGTAGTGAAATGGTTGAAGTCTGATATGTTCTAGGGTTCACTGAAGTCTGACGTAGTAATGGATATATTTCAGAAGTCTGATATTGAAACTTGTCTCAATTGTTTGGGTTTTGTTTCATCAAGCGTAGTAGCACATAAACATAACTAAGAAAAGGTCATGATTTTGTTACATAACTAAAAACAAGCACCAAAGTAAGCCAAAAGATGGATGTGTTTTTCTTACACCTACAAAAGATAAATATATGCAAGAAATCCATTGTTTGGGAATCCAGAAGATATCGGAAAGCCTATTTCTCACCATAGGTGGCTAGCAATGCATACTCGGTACATATCTCTTCACCTGTTCGCCAAAGTTCAGTCAATATATCGAAAGCTAGCCTGTCCCTAATATGCTTGATTTTCTTATCACCAATATACTTTGGAAATGCCATTCCAAGTGAATGGAACTCGATGAACTTCAAGCAGAACAGTCCACACACCTGATTGGTGGTTTTGGGGAAGATCTTCGCTCCTAACAATCGTGTAGGTATAACGTTCCAAGGGATAAGGCCACCCATCATCAGCTGGGGCCAAGACGTGCAAAACGTAAGGAAATATCTCACATATTGGTGCCACTACCGCTAGGACCAACTCATCAGTTTTCGTCCAAGGATGCTCTCCCAGTATGTTACATGCCTATTCGGGATAGAAATCATAATTGCCACCCAATGATTCCGCCAATGTGCAGTGCAATGTAGATATGATCAATTTCCAGCCCCAAGCCTTCACTGATTTGCAGAATACAGGTAGATGACCAGTATAGTAATCCCAAACATCAGGAGGAAGCCTTCTAGTTGTGGGAGAACTATTCTCTTCTGCACCGCTCTTAATAAAATCTGTATTGTGTTGACGCCACAATGCTTTAAGGAGTGCGTCAATGAAGAACAACCTCTCGCTCCTAAACCATTCTGGATGGTTGTGTTGGCGAAGCCTCAGCAGATTAATCCCGGCATCAATTTGCTGCATCAAGCCAAGAATGTGTTAATATACAAAAATAAAACACAACCAGACAGCTTCGGAAGTCTGAATATACAACCAGCTTCTTTGGAAGTCTGAATATACATCCAGACTTCTTCACACGTCTGAAAGTACAACCAGAATTCTTGGGAAGTCTGAATATACAACCAGACTTCTTAGGAAGTCTGAATTTACATCCAGACTGGAATGGAATTCTTAATTCACAACCACTGGAGTGATACTGACTGTGTCATGCAGCTATTCCTTTGGAGTGCGAAGATCATAATACCATTGGAGTGATGTGTTCACTGTCCTAGTCGGATAATTCCTACAAAGAACAATACGCTTGTTAGACATCGAGTTAAGAGATTAGGTATACAGCTTACTCGTCTAGGTAGAGTGTTAAGACATACGACTGTCTTTCGTTGTAATCATTAAGTGCCTTCACTTTCATCCTTGTGAGAGCAGCACAAGGGTTAAATCCCGGTGTAATCTGTGCTTGGACAACATGTTTAACTAGAGACTTCACCTTCTCTTTCTGTTTAACCTGTTTTGCCTTCGCTTGAATATAAGCTTCAGCTGCTGCCTGCTTAGTGTCTTGTTTAAACCTCCGCGTAGAATCGAAGTCTATGCCCGTAGCTGACTGTGCAACGATTAAGACATTCGGATCTGTGCTCTGGGGTATACTCTGCATATACAATTTGACAACCGTGTTAAACATAAAGTTCGATCTAAAATTCACACAAGAACCAGACTGCACTTGTTCTAGGTAACTTAAATACATCACTGTCAGGCTTTTGTGGAAGTTTGATATAAGACTTCCATAGAAGTCTGACATTAGACATCTATAGAAGTTTGATATTTTCTGAATGCCGACTAAAAATCACACCAAATCAATGCAATATAAGTCTAATACCAGGAATCCATGTTCAGAGAAAATACAAGAACAAGAAAAAAAAAACAAATACGGTTATCCTCATGTTTTTACAATCAAGAATATTCATACTGCTAACAAGGCTACTTCCCCTTAAGGGATTTCTTCAGAAGTCTGCTACTTCTCTTAGGCTCAACTTTCTTTTCCTTATTTGTATTCCGAGTTTAAGGGTTTTGGAGACTAACCCCATCATCACCCGCAATCTGATTGGTGGCCTCATCCGGCATGGCAGGTTTTTCTGCATCCACTGCTTTCTTAGCCTTCGCTTTCCCTGCAGGTGCAGGTTCAGTATCAACAACATGATTATTTACCTTCACTACCAATTTCTTCGGGTTCCTCTGAGCCCTTTCCTTTTTCTTTCTTCCTCCCTCTTCATCAACCGCAACAGGAATTACTTTATCTTGATTCTGAAGATCTTCAGCTTGATCTTCTTCATCCTCACCAACTCCGGCCTTCTTCATCTCAGCAACCGCAACACTTGCATCATTCTTCTTCTCACTTCATTCCCATCAGTGCTCTTATTACGGAAATGCCACCTTAGGTCCTCCGCCATTTCCTTAGACCTGAACATTCTCTTCAGACGTGGTATTAACGGAAAATACCTAAGAACCTTTTGTGGAATACCTTTCTTCACATCACCGGTCCGCGTGTTAATCTTCCATCGTGAGGTGTTGCATTTTGGACAATTGTCTAGCTGCTGAAACTCCTTTCTGAATAAACAACAATTACTCACACAAGCGTGTGTCTTCTCATAACACATTTCAAATGATCTCAGAAACCTCTTCATCTCATACAAGGATGTGTGCAAGACATTATCCTTGGGTAGCATCTGTGGCAAAGTCTCGGGTAGAAGATCAAAGCTTCTATCAGACCAACCACTTTGTGTTTTTATCCTGAAGAGTGAAACAATCGCTGAGAGCTTGCTGTGATTTTCACAAGTTGGATACAGAGGTGTTTCTGCATTGGCTAGCTTTGCAAGAAACTCATCTTCTTGCTTCTCCTCACCCTCGGCAACCTCACTGAAGTCACCTTGCCTAAGAAGCTCTTCATCCACAAGCTCAGCTGCTTGGTATAAACCTAAAATCTCTTGGTTCCACTGACTTGCATTGCTACTACAGTCTGTCCCTGATATCACTTCTCCATGATGATACCAATCCTCCCGCATCTTGTAACTCCAATCCATTCCCCTTGTTACAAGAATATCAACAACAACACCAGCTGGGTGACGATCTACGTTGCGACAGTCAATGCATGGGAAAATGATCATCTCATTGTCTTCTAAAGCTGCACCAACAGACCTTACAAAGTCCCAAGTACCTCTCTCATAACCAGACTCAACTCTTCGGTTTATAAGACATACGAAAGCATCAAACAATAACAACACTTAAACTCTTTTTAATCACCCATTAAACACTTAAGTATATATAGTTTTTCATTTACCTGTTAAGATGGACCCATGACTTTTCGATCATTTCTATGTTCTAACCCATAAGCAACAGAAAACAAACTCGTAAGAATACCTCAAACATTAAACAATCACATTGTCATTCACAATAGCAGCAATAAAGAGTCAAGTATTAAATCAAGCAGAGACTTAAAAGCCAGAAACAATCAAATACTCAAGCAATACATATTAAACCAATAAGCTACATAAACCAGAAATGCAAAGTTAGATTTGGATGAAAATAATTACCTCTACAAGCTCCTGCAGCTTCGTTGTAATAGTTAAAGTCGTCTACAATAAAAAAGAAGCCTTCAAATCTCCTTATGAAGCAACCCAAAATCTGCAAATCCATATCATGAAGCTATTCAATTGTAATGAAAAAAATAACAAATTGCAGACGAACAAGAACCAAAAATCGATTATTGCTGCAATTAGAGGTACTTGAAATTAATCAGAGAAAACAAAGATGCTTTGGATGAGGAATTAGTTCTAGGGTTCAGAACAAGCGAAATCGTAAGTGGGGTTCACCTCGAATTTGCAGACGGCGACGACACCGGAGGAAACGACACCAAATCACGCCGGAAGAGAGCTGATTTTCAGTTCCGATCTACTTTCTACACACCGAATAAAAAGGAGAACTGAGTCTACAATGGTTGAATTTGTGATGGGAAATCTGTTGAGTGTAACAGAGTTTAGAGAGAGAATAGAATTTTGGAAATTCAGAGATTTGGTGAGAGAGCTTTGCATGCACGAACCTGAGAATGTCGGAAAAAGAAAAAAATGGCTAAGTAATTTTGCCTCCAAAAGAATAAAGTTGTCATTTTTTATGTTCCCGCGTATCGAGACTTATTACTAGCACTAATTTAACGCTAGTAAAATGTTGGTATAAGAATTTATCAGTTTTAGTAGCAGTTGGTGAATTAGTGCTACAATGTAGTGCTACCAATGCCCATATTTCTTGTAGTGAAATGGTTGAAGTCTGATATGTTCTAGGGTTCACTGAAGTCTGACGTAGTAATGGATATATTTCAGAAGTCTGATATTGAAACTTGTCTCAATTGTTTGGTTTTTTTTTCATCAAGCGTAGTAGCACATAAACATAACTAAGAAAAGGTCATGATTTTGTTACATAACTAAAAACAAGCACAAAAGTAAGCCAAAAGATGGATGTGTTTTTCTTACACCTACAAAAGATAAATATATGCAAGAAATCCATTGTTTGGGAATCCAGAAGATATCGGAAAGCCTATTTCTCACCATAGGTGGCTAGCAATGCATACTCGGTACATATCTCTTCACCTGTTCGCCAAAGTTCAGTCAATATGTCGAAAGCTAGCCTGTCCCTAATATGCATGATTTTATTATCACCAATATACTTTGGAAATGCCATTCCAAGTGAATGGAACTCGATGAACTTCAAGCAGAACAATCCACACTCACCTGATTGGTGGTTTTGGGGAAGATCTTCGCTCCTAACAATCGTGTAGGTATAACGTTCCAAGGGATAAGGCCACCCATCATCAGCTGGGGCCAAGACGTGCAACACGTAAGGAAATATCTCACATATTGGTGCCAATACCGCTCCGAACAACTCATCAGTTTTCCGTCCAAGGATGCTGTCCCAGTATGTTACATGCCTATTCGGGATAGAAATCATAATTGCTACCCAATGATTCTGCCAATGTGCAGTGCAATGTAGATATGATCAATTTCCACCCCCAAGGCTTCGCTGATTTGCAGAATACAGGTAGACGACCAGTATAGTAATCCCAAACATCAGGAGGAAGCCTTCTAGTTGTGGGAGAACTATTCTCTTCTGCACCGCTCTTAATAAAATCTGGATTGTGTTGACGCCACAATGATTTAAGGAGTGCGTCAATGAAGCACAACCTCTCGCTCCTAAACCATTCTGGATGGTTGTGTTGGCGAAGCCTCAGCAGATTAATCCCGGCATCAATTTGCTGCATCAAGCCAAGAATGTGTTAATATACAAAAATAAAACACAACCAGACAACTTCGGAAGTCTGAATATACAACCAGACTTCTTTGGAAGTCTGAATATACATCCAGACTTCTTCACACGTCCGAAAGTACAACCAGAATTCTTGGGAAGTCTGAATATACAACCAGACTTCTTAGGAAGTCTGAATTTACATCCAGACTGGAATGGAATTCTTAATTCACAACCACTAGAGTGATACTGACTTTTTCATGCAGCTATTCCTTTGGAGTGCGAAGATCATAATACCATTGGAGTGATATGTTCACTGTCCTAGTCGGATAATTCCTACAAAGAACAATACACTTGTTAGACATCGAGTTAAGAGATTAGGTATACAGCTTACTCGTCTAGGTAGAGTTTTAAGACATACGACTGTCTTTTGTTGTAATCATTAAGTGCCTTCACTTTCATCCTTGTGAGAGCAGCACAAGGGTTAAATCCCGGTGTAATCTGTGCTTGGACAACAGGATTAACTAGAGACTTCACCTTCTCTTTCTGTTTAACCTGTTTTGCCTTCGCTTGAATATAAGCTTCAGCTGCTGCCTGCTTAGTGTCCTGTTTAAACCTCCGCGTAGAATCGAAGTCTATGCCCGTAGCTGACTGTGCAACGATTAAGACATTCGGATCTGTGCTCTCAGGTATACTCTGCATATACAATTTGACAACCGTGTTAAACATAAAGTTCGATCTAAAATTCACACAAGAACAAGACTGCACTTGTTCTAGGTAACTAAAATACATCACTGTCATACTTTTGTGGAAGTTTGATATAAGACTTCCATAGAAGTCTGACATTAGACATCTATAGAAGTTTGATATGTTCTGAATGCCGACTAAAAATCACACCAAATCAATGTAATACAAGTCTAATACCAGGAATCCATGTTCAGAGAAAATACAAGAACAAGGAAAAAAAAACAAATACGGTTATCCTCATGTTTTTACAATCAAGAATATTCATACTGCTAACAAGGCTACTTCCCCTTAAGGGATTTCTTCAGAAGTCTGCTACTTCTCTTAGGCTCAACTTTCTTTTCCTTATTTGTATTCCGAGTTTAAGGTTTTGGAGACTAACCCCATCATCAGCCGCAGTCTGATTGGTGGCCTCATCCGGCATGGCAGGTTTTTCTGCATCCACTGCTTTCTTAGCCTTCGCTTTCCCTGCAGGTACAGGTTCAGTATCAGCAACATGATTATTTACCTTCACTACAAATTTCTTCGGGTTCCTCTGAGCCCTTTCCTTTTTCTTTCTTCCTCCCTCTTCATCAACCGTAACAGGAATTACTTTATCTTGATTCTGAAGATCTTCAGCTTGATCTTCTTCATCCTCACCAACTTCGGCCTTCTTCATCTCAGCAACCGCAACACTTGCATCATTCTTCTTCTCACTTCATTTCCCATCAGTGCTCTTATTACGGAAATGCCACCTTAGGTCCTCCGCCATTTCCTTAGACCTGAACATTCTCTTCAGACGTGGTATTAACGGAAAATACCTAAGAACCTTTTGTGGAATACCTTTATTCACATCACCGGTTCGCGTGTTAATCTTCCATCGTGAGGTGTTGCATTTTGGACAATTGTCTAGCTGCTGAAACTCCTTTCTGAATAAACAACAATCATTCACACAAGCGTGTGTCTTCTCATAACCCATTTCAAATGATCTCAGAAACCTCTTCACCTCATACAAGGATGTGTGCAAGACATTATCCTTGGGTAGCATCTGTGGTAAAGTCTCGAGTAGAAGATCAAAGCTTCTATCAGACCAACCACTTTGTGTTTTTATCCTGAAGAGTGAAACAATCGCTGAGAGCTTGATGTGATTTTCACAAGTTGGATACAGAGGTGTTTCTGCATCGGCTAGCTTTGCAAGAAACTCATCTTCTTGCTTATCCTCACCCTCGGCAACCTCACTGAAGTCACCTTGCCTAAGAAGCTCTTCATCCACAAGCTCAGCTGCTTGGTATAAACCTAAAATCTCTTGGTTCCACTGACTTGCATTGCTACTATAGTCTGTCCCTGATATCACTTCTCCATGATGATACCAATCCTCCCGCATCTTGTAACTCCAATCCATTCCCCTTGTTACAAGAATATCAACAACAACACCAGCTGGGTGACGATCTACGTTGCGATAGTCAATGCATGGGAAAATGATCATCTCATTGTCTCCTAAAGCTGCACCAACAGACCTTACAAAGTCCCAAGCACCTCTCTCATAACCAGACTCAACTCTTCGGTTTATAAGACATACGAAAGCATCAAACAATAACAACACTTAAACTCTTTTTAATCACCCATTAAACACTTAAGTATATATAGTTTTTCATTTACCTGTTAAGATGGACCCATGACTTTTCGATCATTTCTATGTTCTAACCCATAAGCAACAGAAAACAAACTCGTAAGAATACCTCAAACATCAAACAATCACATTGTCATTCACAATAGCAGCAATAAAGAGTCAAGTATTAAATCAAGCAGAGACTTAAAAGCCAGAAACAATCAAATACTCAAGCAATACATATTAAACCAATAAGCTACATAAACCAGAAATGCAAAGTTAGATTTGGATGAAAATAATTACCTCTATAAGCTCCTGCAGCTTCGTTGTAATAGTTAAAGTCGTCTACAACAAAAAAAGAAGCCTTCAGATCTCCTTATGAAGCAACCCAAAATCTGCAAATCTATATCATGAAGCTATTCAATTGTAATGAAAAAAAAATAACAAATGGCAGACGAACAAGAACCAAAAATCGATTATTGCTGCAATTAGAGGTACTTGAAATTAATCAGAGAAAACGAAGATGCTTTGGATGAGGAATTAGCTCTAGGGTTCAGAACAGGCGAAATCGTAAGTGGGGTTCACCTCGAATTTGCAGACGGCGACGACACCGGAGGAAACGACACCAACTCACGCCGGAAGGGAGCTGATTTTCAGTTCCGATCTACTTTCTACACACCGAATAAAAAGGAGAATTGAGTCTACAATGGTTGAATTTGTGATGGGAAATCTGTTGAGTGTAACAGAGTTTAGAGAGAGAATAGAATTTTGGAAATTCAGAGATTTGGTGAGAGAGCTTTGCATGCACGAACCTGAGAATGGCAGAAAAAGAAAAAAAATAGCTAAGTAATTTTGCCTCCAAAAGAATAAAGTTGTCATTTTTTATGTTCCCGCGTATCGAGACTTATTACTAGCACTAATTTAACGCTAGTAAAATTTTGGTATAAGAATTTATCAGTTTTAGTAGCAGTTGGTAAATTAGTGCTACAATGCAGTGCTACCAATGCCCATATTTCTTGTAGTGAAATGGTTGAAGTCTGATATGTTCTAGGGTTCACTGAAGTCTGACGTAGTAATGGATATATTTCAGAAGTCTGATATTGAAACTTGTCTCAATTGTTTGGGTTTTGTTTCATCAAGCGTAGTAGCACATAAACATAACTAAGAAAAGGTCATGATTTTGTTACATAACTAAAAACAAGCACAAAAGTAAGCCAAAAGATGGATGTGTTTTTCTTACACCTACAAAAGATAAATATATGCAAGAAATCCATTGTTTGGGAATCCAGAAGATATCGGAAAGCCTATTTCTCACCATAGGTGGCTAGCAATGCATACTCGGTACATATCTCTTCACCTGTTCGCCAAAGTTCAGTCAATATATCGAAAGCTAGCCTGTCCCTAATATGCTTGATTTTCTTATCACCAATATACTTTGGAAATGCCATTCCAAGTGAATGGAACTCGATGAACTTCAAGCAGAACAGTCCACACTCACCTGATTGGTGGTTTTGGGGAAGATCTTCGCTCCTAACAATCGTGTAGGTATAACGTTCCAAGGGATAAGGCCACCCATCATCAGCTGGGGCCAAGACGTGCAAAACGTAAGGAAATATCTCACATATTGGTGCCACTACCGCTAGGACCAACTCATCAGTTTTCCGTCCAAGGATGCTGTCCCAGTATGTTACATGCCTATTCGGGATAGAAATCATAATTGCTACCCAATGATTCCGCCAATGTGCAGTGCAATGTAGATATGATCAATTTCCAGCCCCAAGCCTTCACTGATTTGCAGAATACAGGTAGATGACCAGTATAGTAATCCCAAACATCAGGAGGAAGCCTTCTAGTTGTGGGAGAACTATTCTCTTCTGCACCGCTCTTAATAAAATCTGGATTGTGTTGACGCCACAATGCTTTAAGGAGTGCGTCAATGAAGCACAACCTCTCGCTCCTAAACCATTCTGGATGGTTGTGTTGGCGAAGCCTCAGCAGATTAATCCCGGCATCAATTTGCTGCATCAAGCCAAGAATGTGTTAATATACAAAAATAAAACACAACCAGACAGCTTCGGAAGTCTGAATATACAACCAGCTTCTTTGGAAGTCTGAATATACATCCAGACTTCTTCACACGTCTGAAAGTACAACCAGAATTCTTGGGAAGTCTGAATATACAACCAGACTTCTTAGGAAGTCTGAATTTACATCCACACTGGAATGGAATTCTTAATTCACAACCACTGGAGTGATACTGACTGTGTCATGCAGCTATTCCTTTGGAGTGCGAAGATCATAATACCATTGGAGTGATGTGTTCACTGTCCTAGTCGGATAATTCCTACAAAGAACAATACGCTTGTTAGACATCGAGTTAAGAGATTAGGTATACAGCTTACTCGTCTAGGTAGAGTGTTAAGACATTCGACTGTCTTTTGTTGTAATCATTAAGTGCCTTCACTTTCCTCCTTGTGAGAGCAGCACAAGGGTTAAATCCCGGTGTAATATGTGCTTGGACAACAGGTTTAACTAGAGACTTCACCTTCTCTTTCTGTTTAACCTGTTTTGCCTTCGCTTGAATATAAGCTTCAGCTGCTGCCTGCTTAGTGTCCTGTTTAAACCTCCGCGTAGAATCGAAGTCTATGCCCGTAGCTGACTGTGCAACGATTAAGCCATTCGGATCTGTGCTCTCGGGTATACTCTTCATATACAATTTGACAACCGTGTTAAACATAAAGTTCAATCTAAAATTCACACAAGAACCAGACTGCACTTGTTCTAGGTAACACTGTCAGACTTTTGTGGAAGTTTGATATAAGATTTCCATAGAAGTCTGACATTAGACATCTATAGAAGTTTGATATGTTCTGAATGCCGACTAAAAATCACACCAAATCAATACAATATAAGTCTAATACCAGGAATCCATGTTCAGAGAAAATACAAGAACAAGGAAAAAAAACAAATACGGTTATCCTCATGTTTTTACAATCAAGAATATTCATACTGCTAACAAGGCTACTTCCCCTTAAAGGATTTCTTCAGAAGTCTGCTACTTCTCTTAGGATCAACTTTCTTTTCCTTATTTGTATTCCGAGTTTAAGGGTTTTGGAGACTAACCCCATCATCAGCCGCAGTCTGATTGGTGGCCTCATCCGGCATGGCAGGTTTTCTGCATTCACTGCTTTCTTAGCCTTCGCTTTCCCTGCAGGTGCAGGTTCAGTATCAGCAACATGATTATTTACCTTCACTACCAATTTCTTCGGGTTCCTCTGAGCCCTTTCCTTTTTCTTTCTTCCTCCCTCTTCATCAACCGCAACAAGAATTACTTTATCTTGATTCTGAAGATCTTCAGCTTGATCTTCTTCATCCTCACCAACTCCGGCATTCTTCATCTCAGCAACCGCAACACTTGCATCATTCTTCTTCTCACTTCATTTCCCATCAATGCTCTTATTACGGAAATGCCACCTTAGGTCCTCCGCCATTTCCTTAGACCTGAACATTCTCTTCAGACGTGGTATTAACGGAAAATACCTAAGAACCTTTTGTGGAATACCTTTCTTCACATCACCGGTTCGCGTGTTAATCTTCCATCGTGAGGTGTTGCATTTTGGACAATTGTCTAGCTGCTGAAACTCCTTTCTGAATAAACAACAATCATTCACACAAGCGTGTGTCTTCTCATAACCCATTTCAAATGATCTCAAAAACCTCTTCACCTCATACAAGGATGTGTGCAAGACATTATCCTTGGGTAGCATCTGTGGCAAAGTCTCGAGTAGTAGATCAAAGCTTCTATCAGACCAACCACTTTGTGTTTTTATCCTGAAGAGTGAAACAATCGCTGAGAGCTTGATGTGATTTTCACAAGTTGGATACATAGGAGTTTCTGCATCGGCTAGCTTTGCAAGAAACTCATCTTCTTGCTTATCCTCACCCTCGGCAACCTCACTGAAGTCACCTTGCCTAAGAAGATCTTCATCCACAAGCTCAGCTGCTTGGTATAAACCTAAAATCTCTTGGTTCCACTGACTTGCATTTCTACTACAGTCTGTCCCTGATATCACCTCTCCATGATGATACCAATCCTCCCGCATCTTGTAACTCCAATCCATTCCCCTTGTTACAAGAATACCAACAACAACACCAGATGGGTGACGATCTACGTTGCGACAGTCAATGCATGGGAAAATGATCATCTCATTGTCTCCTAAAGCTGCACCAACAGACCTTACAAAGTCCCAAGCACCTCTCTCATAACCAGACTCAACTCTTCGGTTTATAAGACATACGAAAGCATCAAACAATAACAACACTTAAACTCTTTTTAATCACCCATTAAACACTTAAGTATATATAGTTTTTCATTTACCTGTTAAGATGGACCCATGACTTTTCGATCATTTCTATGTTCTAACCCATAAGCAACAGAAAACAAACTCGTAAGAATACCTCAAACATCAAACAATCACATTGTCATTCACAATAGCAGCAATAAAGAGTCAAGTATTAAATCAAGCAGAGACTTAAAAGCCAGAAACAATCAAATACTCAAGCAAGACATATTAAACCAATAAGCCACATAAACCAGAAATGCAAAATTAGATTTGGATGAAAATAATTACCTCTACAAGCTCCTGCAGCTTCGTTGTAATAGTTAAAGTCGTCTACAACAAAAAAACAAGCCTTCAGATCTCCTTATGAAGCAACCCAAAATCTGCAAATCCATATCATGAAGCTGTTCAATTGTAATGAAAAAAAAATAACAAATTGCAGACGAACAAGAACCAAAAATTGATTATTGCTGCAATTTGAGGTACTTAAAATTAATCAGAGAAAACGAAGATGCTTTGGATGAGGAATTAGTTCTAGGGTTCAGAACAGGCGAAATCGTAAGTGGGGTTCACCTCGAATTTGCAGACGGCGACGACACCGGAGGAAACGACACCAAATCACGCCGGAAAAGAGCTGATTTTCATTTCCGATCTACTTTCTACACACCGAATAAAAAGGAGAATTGAGTCTACAATGGTTGAATTTGTGATGGGAAATCTGTTGAGTGTAACAGAGTTTAGAGAGAGAATAGAATTTTGGAAATTCAGAGATTTGGTGAGAGAGCTTTGCATGCACGAACCTGAGAATGGCGGAAAAAGAAAAAAATGGCTAAGTAATTTTGCCTCCAAAAGAATAAAGTTGTCATTTTTATGTTCCCGCGTATCGAGACTTATTACTAGCACTAATTTAACGCTAGTAAAATGTTGGTATAAGAATTTTACAGTTTTAGTAGCAGTTGGTGAATTAGTGCTACAATGCAGTGCTACCAATGCCCATATTTCTTGTAGTGAAATGGTTGAAGTCTGATATGTTCTAGGGTTCATTGAAGTCTGACGTAGTAATGGATATATTTCAGAAGTCTGATATTGAAACTTGTCTCAATTGTTTGGGTTTTGTTTCATCAAGCGTAGTAGCACATAAACATAACTAAGAAAAGGTCATGATTTTGTTACATAACTAAAAACAAGCACAAAAGTAAGCCAAAAGATGGATGTGTTTTTCTTACACCTACAAAAGATAAATATATGCAAGAAATCCATTGTTTGGGAATCCAGAAGATATCGGAAAGCCTATTTCTCACCATAGGTGGCTAGCAATGCATACTCGGTACATATCTCTTCACCTGTTCGCCAAAGTTCAGTCAATATGTCGAAAGCTAGCCTGTCCCTAATATGATTGATTTTCTTATCACCAATATACTTTGGAAATGCCATTCCAAGTGAATGGAACTCGATGAACTTCAAGCAGAACAGTCCACACTCACCTGATTGGTGGTTTTGGGGAAGATCTTCGCTCCTAACAATCGTGTAGGTATAACGTTCCAAGGGATAAGGCCACCCATCATCAGCTGGGGCCAAGACGTGCAACACGTAAGGAAATATCTCACATATTGGTGCCACTACCGCTACGACCAACTCATCAGTTTTCGTCCAAGGATGCTGTCCAAGTATGTTACATGCCTATTCGGGATAGAAATCATAATTGCTACCCAATGATTCCGCCAATGTGCAGTGCAATGTATATATGATCAATTTTTAGCCCCAAGCCTTCACTGATTTGCAGAATACAGGTAGATGACCAGTATAGTAATCCCAAACATCAGGAGGACGCCTTCTAGTTGTGGGAGAACTATTCTCTTCTGCACCGCTCTTAATAAAATCTGGATTGTGTTGACGCCACAATGCTTTAAGGAGTGCGTCAATGAAGCACAACCTCTCGCTCCTAAACCATTATGGATGGTTGTGTTGGCGAAGCCTCAGCAGATTAATCCCGGCATCAATTTGCTGCATCAAGCCAAGAATGTGTTAATATACAAAAATAAAACACAACCAAACAGCTTCGGAAGTCTGAATATACAACCAGACTTCTTTGGAAGTCTGAATATACATCCAGACTTCTTCACACGTCTGAAAGTACAACCAGAATTCTTGGGAAGTCTGAATATACAACCAGACTTCTTAGGAAGTCTGAATTTACATCCAGACTAGAATGGAATTCTTAATTCACAACCACTGGAGTGATACTGACTGTGTCATGCAGCTATTCCATTGGAGTGCGAAGATCATAATACCATTGGAGTGATGTGTTCACTGTCCTAGTCGGATAATTCCTACAAAGAAAAATACGCTTGTTAGACATCGAGTTAAGAGATTAGGTATACATCTTACTCGTCTAGGTAGAGTGTTAAGACATACGACTGTCTTTTGTTGTAATCATTAAGTGCCTTCACTTTCATCCTTGTGAGAGAAGCACAAGGGTTAAATCCCGGTGTAATCTGTGCTTGGACAACAGGTTTAACTAGAGACTTTACCTTCTCTTTCTGTTTAACCTGTTTTGCCTTCGCTTGAATATAAGCTTCAGCTGCTGCCTGCTTAGTGTCCTGTTTAAACCTCCGCGTAGAATCGAAGTCTATGCCCGTAGCTGACTGTGCAACGATTAAGACATTCAGATTTGTGCTCTCGGGTATACTCTTCATATACAATTTGACAACCGTGTTAAACATAAAGTTCGATCTAAAATTCACACAAGAACCAGACTGCACTTGTTCTAGGTAACACTGTCAGACTTTTGTGGAAGTTTGATATAAGACTTCCATAGAAGTCTGACATTAGACATCTATAGAAGTTTGATATGTTCTGAATGCCGACTAAAAATCACACCAAATCAATGCAATATAAGTCTAATACCAGGAATCCATGTTCAGAGAAAATACAAGAAGAAGGAAAAAAAAACAAATACGGTTATCCTCGTGTTTTTACAATCAAGAATATTCATACTGCTAACAAGGCTACTTCCCCTTAAGGGATTTCTTCAGAGTCTGCTACTTCTCTTAGGCTCAACTTTCTTTTCCTTATTTGTATTCCGAGTTTAAGGGTTTTGGAGACTAACCCATCATCAGCCGCAGTCTGATTGGTGGCCTCATCCGGCATGGCAGGTTTTTCTGCATCCACTGCTTTCTTAGCCTTCGCTTTCCCTGCAGGTGCAGGTTCAGTATCAGCAACATGATTATTTACCTTCACTACCAATTTCTTCGGGTTCCTCTGAGCCCTTTCCTTTTTCTTTCTTCCTCCCTCTTCATCAACCGCAACATGAATTACTTTATCTTGATTCTGAAGATCTTCAGCTTGATCTTCTTCATCCTCACCAACTCCGGCCTTCTTCATCTCAGCAAACGCAACACTTGCATCATTCTTCTTCTCACTTCATTTCCCTGCAGTGCCAGCTTTCTTCTTCTCATTTCCCTTCTCTCCAGAAGAATCTTTCTTATTCTCTTTTTCCTTCTGTTCGACTCCAGCACGTTCTTCCTTCAAATTCTTGTTATTCTTGCCAAGATCATCCATTCTGATACCCATCAGACAAAAACCTTCGTTGAAAACATCTTCCAATAAATTAATCCGAATTTCAAATGATTTTTCCAAACCCTCAATCATTTGAACAACATCCCCATTCGTGCGATCAGCCCTCCCTTCTATAGGTCTCTTACTAACTACCTCCACCTCTTCTTCCTCATCCTCATCATCAGCCACAGTCTGTCCTACCTTACTCTTGACTCCCAGCCCCTTTCGCTTTTTCTTACCAACCTCACCCGCAACTTCCTCAGACTTAACCACAAGCTTAACAGACCTCCAGCTTTGATCCTGAACACACCTTCACTTTTCCAGTGTTTAGAACCCCACCTCCAAGCTGCAGTCCCAAGCTGTTCAAACATTGCTTTCACAATGATCTTAACTTTGTCGTCCTCTTCATCATCGTTGTCCCACTCGGGGGGAACATGTCATCATAATCCTTGAGTACGAGGTTCTTGACACGGGACTGCAAATTACAAGTCACATAGCAAAATGAATATAAGCATTTATAACGTCAGACATCATACGAGACTGGGAACAAAATGTCAGACTTCATATGAAGTCTGCCACAAAATGCCAGACTTCATATGAAGTCTGACACACAATGTCTGACTTCATATGAAGTCTGACACACAATGCCAGAATTCTAATTCAGAATGGCAATATTTCAGACTTCAGAACAGTCTTAAAAACATCTGTATGCGTAAGGTTTCATCGACTTTCTTCCGACTCTGTGGTCCCTGGTACGCTAGCAGTGGTGGGTTAGGGCATTCAGAAAGGGCTCTCCATAAGTTGTCGCTATAGCGGGACATGCCCAATATTCCCAGATGTCTAGGACCTCAGCAAAACCTCCGATCTGATAATTTTTTCCCTCCACAAGTTTTCTATTTGCCTCCTTAACAGATTATATCAAAAGCTTGAAGGCAAATCTTTCCCATGGATAGGATTTTAACGATCCGGGAACCAGCAGAAGCTTAGTCATGTCAGCCCTTGTGGAAGTTGTCCAGTGTTGAGCCTCAATGAAGGTTGCATAGATGGCTAGATAGCCCTGCCATATCCTTGTTGTGGTTCCCAACCAGCACATCTCTTACAAGCTTCAAATAATTGCGAATAACTTGTGCCTAACTCGAAATCCACCCCAAGAAGCTCCCACATTACTCTCATCTGATTGGTATATTAAACTTCATGGTACTCCAAATTCTCAATATAGTCGCAGTTGAGTCCGGTTATGGCATGAAACTCATACAAAGAAAACCTAACTGGCTGAACGCCGAGAAGAGACCATATCTCATACTTCTTCTTGCAGTCTAACTGCAAACAGAGCATGTAGTGCACCATCCTTGATCACCATTTGAAGTGCAGGTCATGGAATCTCAAAAAAATCCCAAGTTCTGAATCCCAGAGCTGTTGCCATTCTCCCGGTAGCGCTACTCTAACATCATTAATCAGATCTCTCCTTCCACTAAAGTAGTGTATGCTTTTATCCGGATCCGGCTCATAACCAGGTGTGAACATCCTTTGTGGGAATTCGTGGTCTGCCATAATGAAATTGTGAAACAACAAGGGCCACTCAAATCATGGTTAGACTTCATATACAGTCTGAATACTACTAGATCGACGCCATTTGTAGTCTACCTTATACAGTCAGACATCTTATGCCGGCTGGCTACTAATAGTTATGTTAGGTATATAGACGAAGAGAAGAGTCGATGAATCTTACTGTCGTAGGACAACGGCGGAGGAGAGAGAAACCAGATCTGAAATTTAAAAAATGAAAGCTCAGCGCAACAACGTTCCAAAAAAGTACGACTCCAAAACGAATATCCAGACGCCATTATCAGTCTGAGTAATACAGTCAGACACCATATGCCGTATGGATACTAATAGCTATTTTAAGTATACTGGCGAAAAGAGGAGTCGATAAATATTACCGTCGAAGGAAAACGACGGAGGAGAAAAGAGAAACAAGATCTGGAATTTAAAAAAAACAAAAACTCAGCACAAGTACGTGAAAAAAGTAAGACTCCATTTGCAGTCTGAGGACTATAAGCCAGACTCCATTTGCAGTATGAGGACTATAATCAGACACCATTAGCCGTCTGGATACTAATAGTTATGCTAAGTTTATTGACGAAAGGAGGATTTGATGAATCTTACCGCTAAGGTCAGCGGCAGAGCAGAGAGAAACTAGATCTAGAAACGATACCAAGAACAAGTTGAAGATGTCAGTTCAGTGGCTTTGCGAGAGAATAGGTGTTTTTATCCTTCCTTGGAAACTGTAAAAAAGGATAAAGAATCATATTTATATGTGGGTGTAAGGGGCAGTTAAAACGAGACGGTTTTACCACAGACGTAACTGCCGTGCATTTTTCGTCTGCCTTTTACATAACTATCGCGCATTTTTTGCGTAATTTATAAAAAAAATTTACTGTCGCGCATTTTAACATTGTGAGACATCATATGTAGTCGAACAACATAGTTTTAATTTAGACTTCAAATGAAGTCTGATAGTTTTAATATTTATTATTCAGACATCATTCGAAGTCTGAAAACTTAGTATTTATTATTCAGACTTCATATGAAGTATGACAATATATTATTTATTATTCAAACATCATATGAAGTCTGGCGACCGAGTATTTTAGTAGCTTAAAAAGAGGGCAATTATGAAATTGGATGATGATACAAAGGTCAATTCGTCTTATATTACATAAAATTGTAGTTGGATACATAGGACTAACATATTACAAGAAACCAAATACCCTGAAGATGATCATGACGATAATAATAGCACCGACAAACATCTGATACTCATACTTGACGCCACGCTTTGTCTGGTTAGATGGATTCTCAGTCAACAGCTCCTTTAATTGAGTTATCTGTGCCGGCACTATCTTGAGGTCATCGTGCAAGGTGGTAATACACTCGTTTTCAGCATAATAAAGGAAGATGTAATCAATTTGTTCACCATGTTGGTCCACTCTCAGCTTTAACTCGTGAAACTCCTCCATCATAGTCTCATCCCACCATTTCATTATAGGGTAGCCACCATCCTATACAAAAACAACATTTTAAATATACAATCATATTCAGATTCCAAATATAAGCTCAAATAAGTAAAAATAAAATAAAAATTGGCTACATAACAGAGAAAGGCAATTACATCCCGGTTACGACATCCAAAGAATCTTCTTCAATGATTATCGGCAGTAGTAGGTGTTTGCATGACAGGGTCCAGACCGCAGAAACATTTCTTGGGGAATCCATTTAATGATCCGGATCGTTGTCGAACTGTGGAACTGATACTTGAGTATGAACTACTACTCGACGTTGGATGGTGACTAAATCGCCCCATCTTGTGTACCATAAAACAATTGTAAACAGAGTCTAATTTCAGACTTTTAGTAGATTCTAATTCAAAAACAAATCCAATTTCAGACTTCTAATAGAGTCTACTTCAGAACAAGTAAATTTCAAACTTCTTATTGAGTGTATCGAAGGCATTAGTAGCATAGAAGTCTCCAACCAAGCATCAAAATCCATATTATACCTAGATCTTTTGTTTAACAAAAGATGCAAACTGAGGAATACCGTTTAGATCTAGAAGGGAAAAGTATCAAATCCATCTAAAACGAGAAAAGAAAAAAAATCCATCTAAGTGTTTAGATCTGAGAAAGAACATATGAAAAAAGGGATGACTCGGACTCAAAACTGTATGGATCTAAAACGAGAAATGTAAAAAAAAAAACATTTGTTTGTTTAGATCTGAGAAAGAACATATGAAAAAGGGGATGACTCGGACTCAAAACTGTATGGATCTAAAACGAGAAATATATAAAAACCTATATTTTTGTTCTGATCTAGACAAAGTACATATGAAAAAGAGGATGACTCGGACTCAAAACCGTATGGATCTAAAATGACAAATATAGAAAAACCTATATTTTTGCTCAGATCTAGACAAAGTACATATAAAAAAGGGGATGACTCAGACTCAAAACCGTATGGATCTAAAACGAGAAATATATAAAAACCTATCATTTTGTTTAGATCTAGACAAATACATATAAAAATGACTTCTTTGGTATAGATCTACAAAAATTAAAGAAAGAAGAGATTAGAAGATGAAGACGACGGTGTAGGGACGATGGCGAGGAGGGTTTCCATGGAGTTTTTAGAGAGTGTTTCGAGAGAGAGAGTTTCCTTTTTAGAGAGAGAAATTTGATAATGACTTTTACAAACTAATGTTGGTAACGTTCGTTCATATATGGGGGTAAATTTCCAAGTAGGGCAACTTATTTTCTCAAGTTTAGTCAGACTTCTTCGGTAAGTCTGACAAATAATGTACTTGAATCAGATTAACATAGAAGTATGAGATAGCCTAAATCTACTAATTACTACTTAAATACCATCATATTATATAGAAAACTTATAAAAAACATCAAACTCGTTTAATATGGTCACAACCTAACCAGTATATGCAAATATAACAACATGGATGAAAATTCACAAACTCTCAGTCTAACCCTACATATAAAAATATGATATTCAACTTTATATGTCAAACATAGATCAGACTTCTCGTAGAAGTCTGAGAGATATTTAAGTTGAAATTTTAAATTAAAAAATTATAAAAAATAATTTGATACATAAATTAAACATACGAATTTTGGACATATGTAAATTAAAATTACATAAATTTTAGTTAAATTTAACCATTTAAGGTTTATTTGGTTAAAAATATTTATTTTTATTTAACTAGAAGTCTGCGAAACCCCAAAATTCAGACTTCTCAGAGAGGTCAAAGAAACCCTAAACCTAATATTTATCACTTAACAGTGAAAAATATTTAAACAAAACACCTAGGAAACATTAAATTCGTTAATATATGCGCATTATAACATACATGTGCAAATATAAATTTTTCAAATGTGAATTTGGTAAACCATGAATCTAACCCTAAAGTTATATGTAAGTTATATATAAATGTTCCACCATGTTCCATTACAAAGCATGTTCTAAGGTTTAGAAACTACTCTACCACTTTATATATTTTTAATCTGATTCAAATGTACAAAATTTAATTTATATACTTCACAACCGTCTATATTTAATCTCTGTATAGTTGCTTTTAACAAAAATTTTTTTACTATTTTTAAATTTAAATTTACTAAATTAATCTGCTTCAGACTTCTTGAAGAAATCTGAAGTCTTTTGGATGAGACATACTTAACTAACATTGTTTAATTTGAGTCAATTTTACCAAATTTTAATTTATATGCTACTAAATTGTATATATTTATTTATATATATATAAATTTTGACAAAATATTTTTTTATAATTTTAAATTTACTAATTTATTCGGTATCATACTTAGAAGTCTAATAAAGTCATTTAGACTTTTATTAGAGTCTAACTTATCAGACCTCTATAGAAGTCTGACACAAGAGAAGGTTATAATGGTAATTGCGTTTTCTGTTTTTTTATTGGTCGTAAAAGCTTCGCGGTAATTTAATTAGGCCGAGAGGACAATTTTGCATTTGATTCAATTTCTAAGGTACACTTTTATTTAAAATCAATGTTGAGAACATTTTTAACAATTCCCGCATAATATCATAGTTTTGATTGTATACTCGGATATTTCGATTTTAACCAATGTAGTAATTTCAAAAGTAAATTAATTGGCTAGCCTTGCGTTCAACCTTTCCAACACAAAAGCTTCCTCATTCAACTGCATTTGGTTACCATTTATTTTCTTTTAAATGATTATAAAATTTATTCAATCAAAACCATTTTTACATCAAATGCTACTTTTAGGTTTATGTTTAATGGAAACCATTTGGAGTCAAAACCAAAACCAAAACATGAATCAAAGATTGAAAGAACTAAAGAATGTTCTACTTTATGTGTGGAGCTTGTTGTTCTGGTTCAAACAAGATTTCCAACCCATCTTAAAATCTTTTTTTTCTCGTATCGAAATTAGTATGTTTTTGTATTTCTTTGAAAATAAATCGCAGAATGATTTTGTGTAGACTAATGCTTAAAAAGCATATCTTAGTATAAAAATTTTCGTGTTGCTTAGAGTGGCTCCAATAGCTGTGTGAACAATTCCACCCCAATCTGAAGTGTAATCTTGCAGAAGTAAGCCTCTGACTAGCGGATCCCAAATTCCAGCAGTGTAGTGGCAGCCAAAGAATAGGTGATGAGGTCATCAAATCCAAGGTCAATCATGAAGATATTAAGGAGAACAAAATCTCTCCCATGAAAGAGCAAGTTGAAGTTTGTTCCAACAATTGGTTTTTCAAAGCGGATTTACGAGAAGAATCAAATCATACCAGAAAGAGAATTATGGCCCAAGAAAATCCAGCCAAGCTACAAGGATAACAAACTTGTTTTGTTGGCCCAAAAGAGAAGCAAGAAAATCCAAGAAAAGTCCAAAGTTTCAGCTGATTTCATCATCAAAGGATCAAAGCTTCCTAAATCTGATTGGACCAAATTCAAGGCATTTCAAAACCCACAATTCTCTCCATATGATTTGAATGGTTTGACTGATATAAAGAACCTCCAGCCACGACATAATGCACCTGGATTCTTATAAAAAATATCAAGATACAAAATCAGCAAGACATTGATTTTGTTTGACCAAGCATTTATTTTTAAATGGTTGTAAATTAGCTAGGACATTTATTCACGTTTCTTTTACAAACTATTTTCCATATTATTCTTTTGTTTATGACATATCTTTGTATGAGCCTATATAAAGGTCTCACTAATCTCAATGAAAATCAGACCCATTTTGATAATAAAAACTGTTTGTTTTGTGTTCATAAAACACTTGTTTGAAATCATAGAGATTGTGTGAGAAGCCTTTCTCTTGTGTTCTTAGACTTATCAAGGTTTCTTCCATAGACCTTGTGGCGTCTTTCACTCCATCATCTACACCATCTACTGAATTTATTTGAGAGAGTTCTAAAACCAGCAGATCCATTCCCATCTTCAATCATTCATCCCATCTCATCCGGACAAATAAAAGAGTCTTAAGACCAGTGCTTGTTCTCCACCAATCTACCCGTATAGTCTCATTTTCGGGGCTGCATCATTTGGTATCAGAGCTAAAAGCTCCTACCATCTATCATCTATCTCATTTCAATTTTGCTTATATTTTATTCAAAAAGAATTATAAAAAAACGTTTTACAAGTTTATTTGTTTATTTATTTTTTATATTAAAAAAAACAAAAACAATTTGCTACTAGTATTTTCATTTTCAATTTTCAATTTTTTTCTTTAAATAAAAAAACGTTTTCCATTCTTTAAAAAAAAAATTAAAGTATAAAAATTAAAAAAAACATATTTTTTCTCCTTCAAATTCCTTTTCCAATCCTTGCTATTCTTCTCTTTGTGTTGTTAATACCATTGAGTTATGAATAACATTAAAGGAGATATTGTTACCTCTTTGAAAATGATTTATGAAGAGATTAAAAAGCTATATCAAAGGCTCAACCGCTTGGAAGAAAAGAGAGGCATCAAGGTGCACAAAGCTGCTAAACCTTTAACAAAACCAGCTGCTCCCAACATATGTGTCACAAAAGAAGCTGATCAGGATTTGAGGACAAATCCTTTTGAAGAGAGAGAGTATGATGAGGTCATCAAATACAAGGTCAATCATGAAGATATTAAGGAGAACAAAATCTCTCCCATGAAAGAGCAACTCGAAGTTTGTTCCAACAATTGGTTCTTCAAAGACAGATTTTACGAGAAGAATCAAATCATACCAGAAAGAGAATTATGGCCCAAGAAAATCCAGCCTAGCTACAAGGATAACAAACTTGTTTTGTTGGCCCAAAAGAGAAGCAAGAAAATCCAAGAAAAGTCCAAAGTTTCAGCTGATTTCATCATCAAAGGATCAAAGCTTCCTAAATCAGATTGGACCAAATTCAAGGCATTTCAACGTCCACAATTCTCTCCATATGATTTGAATGGTTTGACTGATATAAAGAACCTCCAGCCACGACATAATGCACCTGGATTCTTACCTAAATTATCAAGATACAAAATCAGCAAGGCATTGATTTTGTTTGACCAAGCATTTATTTTTAAATGGCTGTAAATTAGCTAGGACATTTATTCACGTTTCTTTTTCAAACTCTTTTCCAGATTATTCTTTTGTTTATGACATATCTTTGTATGAGCCTATATAAAGGTCTCACTAATCTCAATGAAAATCAGACCCATTTTGATAATAAAAACTGTTTGTTTTGTGTTCATAAAACACTTGTTTGAATTCATAGAGATTGTGTGAGAAGCCTTTCTCTTGTGTTCTTAGACTTATCAAGGTTTCTTCCATAGACCTTGTGGCATCTTTCACTCCATCATCTACACCATCTACTGAATTGATTTGAGAGAGTTCTAAAACCAGCAGATCAATTCCCATCTTCAATCATTCATTCCATCTCATACGGACAAGTAAAAAAGTCTTAAGACCAGTGCTTGTTCTCCACCAATCTACCCATATAGTCTCATCTTCGGGGCTGCATCAATAGGTGTTGCCTTGTTTAGACTTAACATGTGTATCTACGTTTTCATTCCATGGTTTCATCTTACCTCCAGTTGATAGTTTATTGTGCATCGTAATCCATAATAGGAAAGAGAACGATATGGTGTTACTCTATATACACAAATGGTGAGTTTCCCGGACCTGTCTCCATGTTTCTTTTGAAGAAATTTCACTTGTGTACTAGTTCTCCTTTCTCTTCCATAAAGTCACATCTGCTTCCTCTGGTTCACCCAATCCTCTTTGTTCCTTAATCTTTCTTTCAATATCTGTAACGACCCTAAACTAAATTGGGCTCAAAATCATTTTTTTTCTTCTTCTCCATTTTGTGGCCCATTAAGCCTAACTTATTCCCTTTTTTTTGTTATGTCGTGTGTAGTGTATATGGATGCTTACATCTCCTTCTCCATTAACCTGCAACCCTAGCCGCGTCAATTTTTAAGGAGGGGATACGGAGCCATCGATCATCTCCTCCTCATTCTTATTCTTCACGCTTTGCTTCTCCACCTCGTTTTATTCTCGAAATCTCTTACCGTAAACGACGAGCCATAGGCACATCACCATCGTTGTCACCATGCATCACCACACCGTCACCTCGGTCCGACATCCTGAAGCATGAACAATCCATCGGAGAGCTTTGTTTTTATCGTTGGAGTTGTCACAGGCCATCGTCACGTCGCTCCGAGCCACTTAGGTCACGATATAAGGTTTGCTTCTGGCGCAAGCCACCTCTTTCTTCATCTCCGTTCAGTCGCCTCTGATCTGATTCATGTGCATTTTTTTGATCCACCAATGGCCGCTTCTTATGCAGGTGTCCGTCATAGACGAACCACCATCGCTCGCTCTTTGTCCGTGTCCATTGATTTCGTGTTCCAAGCTTTAGTCGTGATCTCTCTATGCAATCTTTGGTTTGTGTAAACCAAGCTAAGGTGATTTTCATACGCTCAATTTCCATAATATTATGGTTTTGTTCATCGTCGTTCACTAGCGTGCGTTAGTAAAAATGTGGCTTATATATATATATTATGATTCTTGTGTTATAGTAAGTAATGAACTTACATATAAGATGGATATTATATATATATATATATTTATATATATATATATATATTGAAAATGAAGTCTTCTGTTATTGTATGCTATAGTTGCTTCGACTCAAAGCGCCGACTGGATCCGAGAGGAACTAGGTCAAATTTGAGACCTTACGTGTATTCTGCAAGTCAACATGTTTGTCCGTATTCGTGATCGCCGTTCTTAAACTTTCATCGTTCTTTCTTCTTAGCTGACTTTGGCCAAGGTGAGGGCTATTACGTAACTCTCCGGTTTCCGTTTTAACCTTCTAATATAGCTAGTGTAGAATCTATTGTGTTTCGTTTGTTTGCTAAGTCTATCTAGGATGTTTGTTATTTGGAGATATGATTATAGATGATTCAACCCCCTTGTATGCGTTGCAGGCCTAATTGTTTAATTGTTTGATGATTGAAAGTATAAATATAAATATAAATATAAAATATATATATATATATAAATATAAATATAAATATAAATATATATATATAATATATATATATATACACACACAATTAGTCGTAGTGTGATGAGTAGGGAGGCCACGGACGTACATGGAGTTAGTGAGGACTTCTGTATTTGAGCTGCAAGTGCATGTTGTGTGAGGCCGCGGGCGTACAGGGAGTTAGTGAGGATTCCTGTATTTGAGCCGCAAGTGCAGTCGTGGGTACGGGCAAGTCTTAGTCGATCTATTGCTCGTACCTTCAGAGATCGATTAAGCCTCTTCAGGGGGGTGTGGGCGATCACTTAAGTCGCGTACGACCTTTTTCTGCTTGGGCACTTTAGGTGCTGTGATTGTGCTTGTTAGACTAGTTTATATTTGGAGTGTTAGGATTGAGTCCACGGACTTGCTATTTAGCATCCCATACCTAACTGGGCGACTCCCCCCTGTTGCTCACCCCTCTTTCTTTCCCTCCTTCCTGGTGAACATGATGAGTAGATGGACGCTTAGCTGGATCGGTGCTTTAAGATTTTATCGCATTTTCCGCATTTTGTTTTTAAACTTTGTTTTATGCATTTATTTCAGTTTATTGTATTGTTGGATTAGTTGGTTCATTTTGGTTATTTATTGAGTTATTGGAGTTACTTGAGGTGTACGATAGAGTTCGTGACAAGCTGTCTCGGAAGGAGGAGACATGTGTTACATTTTGGTATCAGAGTGGGTTTGTCATCTCGGTTCCGAACCGGGAGGCAAGTAGTAGATAGTACATTTGCATTTCATTCAGTTTTCAACGTTTTTTTGGGAAATCGGAATTTTTAAGGACTGCACCCATTCGGCTTGGCGTTAGTCTATCAATCGTCTGTTCTTTACTCAATCAAATCTAATCAGCTTATCCTTCCTTTCAGATGCCACCTAAGATACTTGGTCGTCCTCGCGGTGCTAGAGTTGCACGTGATAGTGAAGAAGTTGGAGAGAGCAATCATGTTGCAGGCAATCAGATAGAAGTTGAGGTTAACCAAGCAGTTGGTCAGCCCATGGAACCAGAGGTGATAAGACTTATGGTTGAGGAGGCAGCTCGACAAGCTGCTTTGGCTGCAGTTCAACAGGTTGCTCAGGAGGCTGGACAAACAACCGCACAGGAGGCAACCCGGATAGTTGCACGTGAGGCAGCTCGAGTAGCAGCAGAAGAGGTTGCTCCCCATATTCCTCATCAGGCAGGACAAGTCGCTGCCGCTCAGCAGGAACCACATGGTGCACATCATGTTGGTGGGGTGCAGCCGAATTCTCCCTCGATCATCTCCTCCTCATTCTTCTTCTTCACACTTTGCTTCTCCTCCTCGTTTTATTCTTGAAATATCTTACCGTCAACGACGAGCCACCGGCACATCACCATCGTCGTCACCGTGCAGCACCACACTGTCACCTCGGTCCACATCCTGAAGCATCAGCAATCCATCGGAGAGCTTCGTTTTTATCGTTGGAGTTGTCACAGGCCATCGTCACGTCGATCTGAGCCACTTAGGTCACAATATAAAGTTAGCTTTTGGCGCAAGCCACCTCTTTCTTTACCTCCGTTCAATCGACTCTGATATTATTCATGTGCATTTTTTTGAACCACCAATGGCCGCTTCTTATGCCGGTGTCCGTCATAGACGAACCACAATCGCTCGCTCTTTGTCCGTGTCCATTAATTTCGTGTTCCAAGCTTTAGTCATGATCTCTCTATGCAATCTTTGGTTTGTGTAAACCAAGCTAAGGTGATTTTCATACGCTCAATTTCCATAATATTATGGTTTTGTTCATCGTCGTTCACTAGCGTATGTTAGTAAAAATTTGGCTTATATATATATATATTATGATTCTTGTGTTATAGTAAGTAATGAACTTACATATACGATGGATATTATATATATATTGAAAATGAAGAATTATGTTATTGTATGCTATAGTTGCTTCGACTCAAAGTGCTGACTGGATCCGAGAGGAACTAGGTCAAATTTGAGACCTTACGTGTATTCTGCAAGTCAACGTGTTTGTCCGTGTTCGTGATCGCCGTTCTTAAACTTTCATCGTTCTTTCTTCTTAGCTGACTTTGGCCAAGGTGAGGGCTATTACGTAACTCTCCGGTTTCCGTTTTAACCTTCTAATATAGCTAGTGTAGAATCTAATGTGTTTTGTTTGTTTGCTAAGTCTATCTAGGATGTTTGTTAAACTGGAGATAGGATTATAGATGATTCAACCCCCTTGTATGCGTTGCAGGCCAAATTGTTTAATTGTTTGATGATTGAAAGTATAAATATATATATATATATATATATATATATATATATATATATATATATATATATATATACACACACACACACACACAATTATTCATAGTGTGATGAGTAGGGAGGCCGCGGACGTACATGGAGTCAGTGAGGACTTCTGTATTTGAGCCGCAAGTGCATGTTGTGTGAGGCCGCGGGCGTACAGGGAGTTAGTGAGGACTTCTGTATTTGAGCCGCAAGTCCAGTCTTGGGTACGGGCAAGTCTTAGTCGATCTATTGCTCGTACCTTCAGAGATCGATTAAGCCTATTCAGGGGGGTGTGGGCGATCACTTATGTCGCGTACGACCTTTTTCTGATTGGGCACTTTAGGTGCTGTGATTGTGCTTGTTAGACTAGTTTATATTTGGAGTGTTAGGACCGAGTCCACGGACTTGCTATTTAGCATCCCATACCTCACTCGGCGACTCCCCTGTTGCTCACCCCTCTTTCTTTCCCTCCTTCCTAGTGAACATGATGAGTAGATGGACGCTTAGCTGGATCGGTGCTTTAAGATTTTATTGCGTTTTCCGCATTTTGTTTTTAAACTTTGTTTTATGCATTTATTTCAGTTTATTGTATTGTTGGATTAGTTGGTTCATTTTGGTTATTTATTGAGTTATTGGAGTTACTTGAGGTGTACGATAGATTTCGTGACACGCTGTCTCGGAAGGAGGAGACATGTGTTACATTTTGGTATCAGAGTGGGTTTGTCATCTCGGACCCGACCCGGGAGGCGAGTAGTAGATAGTACATTTGCATTGCATTCAGTTTTCAATGTTTTTTTTTGGGAAATCGGAATTTTTAAGGACTGCACCCATTCGGCTTGGCGTTAGTCTATCAATCGTCTATTCTTTACTCAATCAAATCTAATCAGCTTATCCTTCCTTTCAGATGCCACCTAAGAGACTTGGTCGTCCTCGTGGTGCTAGAGTTGCACGTGGTAGTGAAGAAGTTGGAGATAGCAATCATGTTGCAGGAAATCAGATAGAAGTTGAGGTTAACTAAGCAGTTGGTCAGCCCATGGTACCAGAGGCGATAAGACTTATGGTTGAGGAGGCAGCTAGACAAGCTGTTTTGGCTGCAGTTCAACAGGTTGCTCAGGAGGCTGGACAAACAGCCGCACAGGAGGCAACCCGGATAGCCGCACGTGAGGCAGCTCGAGTAGCAGCAGAAGATGTTTCTCCCCATATTCCTCATCAGGCAGGAAAAGTCGCTGCCGCTCAGCAGGCATCACAGGGTGCACATCATGTTGGTGGGGTGCAGCCGAATTCTCCATCGATCATCTCCTCCTCATTCTTTTTCTTTACGCTTTGCTTCTCCTCCTCGTTTTATTCTCGAAATATCTTACCGTCAACGACGATCCACCGGCACATCACCATTGTCTATACCGTGCAGCACCATACCATCACCTCGGTCCACATCCTGAAGCATCAGCAATCCATCGGAGAGCTTCGTTTTTATCGTTGGAGTTGTCACAGGCCATCGTCACGTCGATCTGAGCCACATAGGTCACGATATAAAGTTTGCTTTTTGCGCAAGCCACCTCTTTCTTTACCTTCGTTCAATCGCCTCTGATCTGATTCATGTGAATTTTTTTGATCCACCAATGGCCGCTTCTTATGTCGGTGTCTGTCGTAGACGAACCACCATCGCTCGATCTTTGTCAATGTCCATTGATTTAGTGTTCCAAGCTTTAGTCGTGATCTCTCTATGCAATCTTTGGTTCGTGTAAACCAAGCTAAGGTGATTATCATACGCTCAGTTTCCATAATATTATGGTTTTGTTTATCGTCGTTCACTAGCGTATATTAGTAAGAATGTGGCTTATATATATTATGATTCTTGTGTTATAGTAAGTAATGAACTTACATATACGATGGATATTATATATATATTGAAAATGAAGACTTCTGTTATTGTATGCTATAGTTGCTTCGACTCAAAGCGCCAACTGGATCCGAGAGGAACTGGGTCAAACTTGAGACCTTACGTGTATTCCGCAAGTCAACGCGTTTGTCCGTGTTCGTGATCGCTGTTCTTAAACTTTCATTGTTCTTTCTTCTCAGCTGACTTTTGCCAAGGTGAGGGTTATTCTGTAACTCTCCGGTTTCCGTTTTAACCTTCTAATATAGCTAGTGTAGTATCTAATGTGTTTTGTTTGTTTGCTAAGTCTATCTAGGATGTTTGTTAAACTGGAAATAGGATTATCGATGATTCAACTCCCTTGTATGCATTGCCGGCTAAATTGTTTAATTGTTTGATGATTTAAAGTATAAAAATATATATATATATATATATATATATATTCACAATTATATATATATATATATTCACAATTAGTCGTAGTGTGATGAGTAGGGAGGCCGCAGACGTACATGGAGTTAGTGAGGACTTCTGTATTTGAGCCGCAAGTGCATGTTGTGTGGGGCCATGGGCGTACATGGAGTTAGTGAGGACTTCTGTATTTGAGCCGCAAGTGCAGTCGTAGATACGGGCAAGTCTTAGTCGATGTATTGCTCGTACCTTTAGAGATCGATAAAGCCTTTTCGGGGGATGTGGGCGATCACTTAAGTCGCGTAGGACCTTTTTATGCTTGGGCACTTTAGGTGCTGTGATTGTGCTTGTTAGACTAGTTTATATTTGGAGTGTTAGGACCGAGTCCACGGACTTGCTATTTAGCATCCCATACCTCACTCGGCGACTCCCCTGTTGCTCACCCCCTCTTTCTTTCCCTCCTTCCTGGTGAACATGATGAGTAGATGGACGCTTAGCTGGATCGGTGCTTTAAGATTTTATCGCGTTTTCCGCATTTTGTTTTTAAACTTTTTTTTATGAATTTATTTCAGTTTATTGTATTGTTGGATTAGTTGGTTCATATTGGTTATTTATTGAGTTATTGGAGTTACTTGAGGTGTACGATAGAGTTCGTGACACGCTGTCTCGGAAGGAGGAGACTAGTGTTACATTTTGGAATCAGAGCGGGTTTGTCATCCCGGTCCCGACCGGGGAGACGAGTAGTAGATAGTACATTTGCATTGCATTCAGTTTTCAACGTTTTTTTGGGAAATGGGAATTTTTAAGGACTGCATCCATTCGGATTGGCGTAAGTCTATTAATCGTCTGTTCTTTACTCAATCAAATCTAATCAGCTTATCCTTCCTTTCAGATGCCACCTAAGAGACTTGGTCGTCCTCGTGGTGCTAGAGTTGCACGTGGTAGTGAAGAAGTTGGAGAGAGAAATCATGTTGCAGGCAATCAAATAGAAGTTGAGGTTAACCAAGCAGTTGGTCTGCCCATGGACCCAGAGGCGATAAGACTTATGGACAGGAGGCAGCTAGACAAGCTGCTTTGGCTGCAGTTCAACAGGTTGCTCAGGAGGCTGGACAAACAGCCGCACAGGAGGCAGCCCGGATAGCCGCACGTGAGGCAGCTCGAGTAGCAGCAGAAGAGGTTTCTCCCCATATTCCTCATCAGGCAGGACAAGTCGTTGCCGCTCAACAGGCACCACAGGGTGCACTTCATGTTGGTGGGGTGCAGCCGAATTCTCCACATGTTGATGGACATGGACCACATCCACCACCACCACCTCCACCGCTTGTTGAACTTACAGAGGGACGTACGTATTGGGATTTGATGGGTCAGATGCGAAAATTGGGCATGGAGCAGTTTGGAGGAGATGTCGACACTAATGCTAGAGATTATTGGAGGAGGATACCGGAGCACAATTTGGAGTATGTGAGGTGTCCAGTAGAGTACCAATTGTACTTGGCCACTCAACAACTCAGAGATGATGCCCTATACTAGTGCGAGGGAGTTGTTGAAGGAGCTTGCTGTCGCTATGAGCTTACATATGAGGATTTCAGAAGGGAGTTGAACAAGAAATTCTCCTCGAGAGGAAATGGATGAGAAACAAAATACATTTGAGAATGTGTTTCAAGGTACGGTGACTGTCAGAGTGTATGAGCGGGAGTTTAGTACACTCTGCAGGTTTGCTAGGGGAATTGTGGATGAGGATGATATGATCAGGAGGTTCTTGAAGGGGTTACGAGTTGATATTCGCAACCGCTGTGCTGTTAGGGACAATGGCAACTTCTCAGAGTTGGTGGAGAAAGCTGCTTTCCAGGAAGCGGGGATAGCTGAGGAGCTGAAATTTCTTAAGGGAACATAAGCAAAGCCTGGAAAGGCTCTTGAGGCATATTCGAGGACATTTGAACATTCTGGATCACCATATTGTTCTCGTTGCCAGCGACATCATTTTGGAGATTTCCCCAAGTGTTTTTCTTGTGGACGGATAAGCCATGTTGCGAGGAAATGTCGGGTTAAGCCAGTGGATGCACCAAATATCGGGTAGATAACAGTAGCCGCATCAATACCAGTATTTTCACCTAGAGCTTGTTGCAATTGTGATCAACATGGTCATATTATGAGAGAATGCCAGCATCGTCGTTCACTAGCGTATGTTAGTAAAAATGTGGCTTATATATTATGATTCTTGTGTTATAGTAAGTAATGAACTTACATATACGATGGATATTATATATATATTGAAAAAGAAGACTACTGTTATTGTATGCTATAGTTGCTTCGACTCAAAGCGCCGATTGGATCCGAGAGGAACTAGGTCAAATTTGAGACCTTACGTGTATTCTGCAAGTCAACGTGTTTGTCCGTGTTCGTGATCGCCGTTCTTAAACTTTCATCGTTCTTTCTTCTCAGCTGACTTTGGCCAAGGTGATGGCGATTCCGTAACTCTCCGGTTTCCGTTTTAACCTTCTAATATAGCTAGTGTAGTATCTAATGTGTTTTGTTTGTTTGCTAAGTCTATCTAGGATGTTTGTTAAACTGGAAATAGGATTATAGATGATTCAACTCCCTTGTATGCGTTGCCGGCTAAATTGTTTAATTGTTTGATGATTTAGAGTATAAAAAAAATATATATATATATATATATATATTCACAATTAGTCGTAGTGTGATGAGTAGGGAGGCCGCGGACGTACATGGAGTCAGTGTGGACTTCTGTATTTGAGCCGCAAGTGCATGTTGTGTGAGGCCGTGGGCGTAAAGGGAGTTAGTGAGGACTTCTGTATTTGAGCCGCAAGTGCAGTCGTGGATACGGGCAAGTCTTAGTCGATCTATTGCTCGTACCTTTAGAGATCGATAAAGCCTCTTCGGGGGGTGTGGGCGATCACTTAAGTCGCGTAGGACCTTTTTATGCTTGGGCACTTTAGGTGCTGTGATTTTGCTTGTTAGACTAGTTTATATTTGGAGTGTTAGGACCGAGTCCACGGACTTGTGTTTTAGCATCCCATACCTCACTGGGCGACTCCCCTGTTCCTCACCCCTCTTTCTTTCCCTCCTTCTAGGTGAGCATGATGAGTAGATGGACGCTTAGCTGGATCGGTGCTTTGGGATTTTATCGCGTTTTCACATTTTGTTTTTAAACTTTGTTATATGAATTTATTTCAGTTTATTGCATTGTTGGATTAGTTGGTTCATTTTGGTTTTTATTGAGTTATTGGAATTACTTGAGGTGTACGATAGAGTTCGTGACACGCTCTCTCGGAAGGAGGAGACATGTGTTACATTTTGGTATCAGAGCGGGTTTGTCATACCGGTCCCGACCCGGGAGGCGAGTAGTAGATAGTACATTTGCATTGCATTCAGTTTTCAACGTTTTTTTTGGGAAATGGGAATTTTTAAGGACTGCATCCATTCGGCTTGGCGTAAGTCTATTAATCGTCTGTTCTTTACTCAGTCAAATCTAATGAGCTTATCCTTCCTTTCAGATGCCACCTAAGAGACTTGGTCGTCCTCGTGGTGCTAGAGTTGCACGTGGTAGTGAAGAAGTTGGAGAGAGAAATCATGTTGCAGGCAATCAAATAGAAGTTGAGGTTAACCAAGCAGTTGGTCAGCCCATGGACCCAGAGGCGATAAGACTTATGGTTGAGGAGGCAGCTAGACAAGCTGCTTTGGCTGCAGTTCAACAGGTTGCTCAGGAGGCTGGACAAACAGCCGCACAGGAGGCAGCCCGGATAGCTGCATGTGAGGCAGCTCGAGTAGCAGCAGAAGAGGTTGCTCCCCATATTCCTCATCAGGCAGGACAAGTCGTTGCCGCTCAGCAGGCACCACAGGGTGCACATCATGTTGGTGGGGTGCAGCCGAATTCTCCACATGTTGATGGACATGGACCACATCCACCACCACCACCACCTCCACCGCTTGTTGAACTTAGAGAGGGATGTACGTATTGGGTTTTGATGGGTCAGATGCGAAAATTGGGCATGGAGCAGTTTGGAGGAGATGTCGACAATACTGCTGGAGATTATTGGAGGAGGATGCCGGAGCGCAATTTGGAGTATGTGAGGTGTCCAGTAGAGTACCGATTGTACTTGGCCACTCAGCATCTCAGAGATGATGCCCTATACTGGTGCGAGGGAGTTGTTGAAGGAGCTTGCTGTCGCTATGAGCTTACATATAAGGATTTCAGAAGGGAGTTCAACAAGAAATTCTTTCCTCGAGAGGTAATGGATGAGAAACAAAATACCTTCGAGAATGTGTTTCAGGGTACGGTGACTGTCAGAGTGTATGAGCGGGAGTTTAGTATGAGCCGCAGGTTTGCTAGGGGAATTGTGGATGAGGATGATCTGATCAGAAGGTTCTTGAAGGGGTTACGAGTTGATATTCGCAACCGCTGTGCTGTTAGGGACAATGGCAATTTCTCAGAGTTGGTGGAGAAAGCTGCTTTCCAGGAAGCGGGGATAGCTGAGGAGCTGAAATTTCTTAAGGGAACATAAGCAAAGCCTGGAAAGGCTCTTGAGGCATATTCTAGGACATTTGAACATTCTGGATCACCATATTGTTCTCGTTGCCAGAAACATCATTTTGGAGATTTCCCCAAGTGTTTTTCTTGTGGACGGATAGGCCATGTTGCGAGGAAATGTCGGGTTAAGCCAGTGGATGCACCAAATATCGGGTAGAAAACAATAGCCGCATCAATACCAGTATTTTCACCTAGAGCTTGTTGCAATTGTGGTCAACATGGTCATATTATGAGAGAATGCCAGCATCGTCGTTCACTAGCGTATGTTAGTAAAAATGTGGCTTATATATAATGATTCTTGTGTTATAGTTAGTAATGAACTTACATATACGATGGATATTATATATATATTGAATATGAAGACTTCTGTTATTGTATGCTATAGTTGCTTCGACTCAAAGCGCCGATTGGATCTGAGAGGAACTAGGTCAAATTTGAGACCTTACGTGTATTATGCAAGTCAACGTGTTTGTCCATGTTCGTGATCGCCGTTCTTAAAATTTCATCGTTCTTTCTTCTCAGCTGACTTTGGCCAAGGTGAGGGCTATTCCGTAACTCTCCGGTTTCCGTTTTAACCTTCTAATATAGCTAGTGTAGTATCTAATGTGTTTCGTTTGTTTGTTAAGTGTATCTAGGATGCTTGCTAAACTGGAGATAGGATTATAGATGATTCAACCCCCTTGTATGCGTTGCCGGCGAAATTGTTTAATTGTTTGATAATTGAAAGTATAAAATATATATATATATATATATATATATATATATATATATATATATTCACAATTAGCCGTAGTGTGATGAGTAGGGAGGCTGGTGGCGTACATGGAGTCAGTGAGGACTTCTGTATTTGAGTCGCAAGTGCATGTTGTGTGAGGCCGCGGGCGTACAGGGAGTTAGTTAGGACTTCTGTATTTGAGCCGCAAGTGCAGTCGTGCGTACGGGCAAGTCTTAGTCGATCTATTGCTCGTACTTTCAGAGATCGATAAAGCCTCTTCGGGGGGGGGGGGGGGGGGGGGGTGGGCGATCACTTAAGTCGCGTAGGACCTTTTTCTACTTGGGCACTTTAGGTGCTTTGATTGTGCTTGTTAGACTAGTTTATATTTGGACTGGTAGGACCGAGTCCGCGGACTTGCGTTTTAGCATCCCATACCTCACTGGGCGACTCCCCTGTTGCTCACCCCTCTTTCTTACCCTCCTTCCAGGTGAGCATGATGAGTAGATGGACGCTTAGCTGGATCGGTGCTTTGGTATTTTATCGCGTTTTCCTTATTTTTTTAAACGTTGTTTTATGAATTTATTTCAGTTTATTTAATTGTTGGATTAGTTGGTTCATTTTTGTTATTTATTGAGTTATTGGAGTTACTTGAGGTGAAGGGTAGAGTTCGTGACACGCTGTCTCGGAAGGAGAAGACGTGTGTTATATTTTGGTATCAGTGCGGGTTTGTCATCCCGGGAGGCGAGTAGTAGATAATACATTTGCATTGCATTCAGTTTTCAACGCTTTTTTATGGGAAATGGGAATTTTTAAGGACTGCACCCATTCGGCTCGGCGATAGTCTATTAATCGTCTTTTCTTTACTCAATCAAATCTAATCAGCTTATCCTTTCTTTCAGATGCCACCTAAGAGACTTGGTCATCCTCGTGGTGCTAGAGTTGCATGTGGTAGTGAAGAAGTTGGAGACAGCAATCATGCTGCAGACAATCAGATAGAAGTTGAGGTTAACCAAGGAGGTTGTCAGCCCATGGACCCAGAGGCGATAAGACTTATGGTTAAGGAGGCAGCTAGACAAGCTGCTTTGGCTGCAGTTCAACAGGTTGCTCAGAAGGCTGGACAAGCAGCCGCACAGGAGGCAGCCCAGATAGCCGCACGTGAGGCAGCTCGAATAGCAGCAGAAGAGATTGCTCCCCATATTCCTCATCAGGCATGATAAGTCGCTGCCGCTCAGCAGGCACCAAAGGGTGCAGCCGAATTCTCCACATGTTGATGGACATGGACCACATCCACTACCACCACCACCACCACCTCCACCGCTTGTTGTACTCAGAGAGGCACCTACATGTTGGGATTTGATGGGTCAGATGCGGAAATTGGGCATGGAGCAGTTTGGAGGAGATGTCGACACTACTGCTGCAGATTATTGGAGGAGGATGCCGGAGCGCAATTTGGAGTATGTGAGTGAAGGATTGTTTAGTGTTTGTTCTGGTTTAATTCTCAGATTAAACTCACCTAAACATATTGGATCTAGGTTCTCTTGCAGAAACATAAAGGGATCTCACCTAATACCTTGTTTATGCAGCGGATTAGAGAGGTATTGTCAGAGATCAGCAGAACCACCAAGAGACAGCTCCTCCAAAGGTTCACACACGCACACTTCAGGAAATTGGCTGCTAGACCAGTAGGGAGGGAGGCGCAGAGAGAGAGAGAGAGAGGCGCAGAAGAGCTGAGAAAAATTAGAGAGCTAGGTCAAGTTTTATTCATTAAAACCCCTTTTAGTTCTCATGGGCTTTTGGGCCCAAGTCTCAGTCTGATTAAATCCCTTAGATTTAATCAGGCCCTTTTATCTCTCTAAGCACAGTAAATGCCTAGCACTTTTACCGTACTTCTGCTGAACCGTTCCTTCATAGTTTCCTGTTAGCTTTGGCGTGTGACCCATATGGGATCATATAATAAAGGCAATAAGTCCAAGACTTATAGATCATGAGCGGACTCTAGCAAGTCATCATGACCCCCAGTATTATATGACTTATGTCTGATCATTGACATACTCTTACTTTCTAGAGACAGTACAGAGATTACTGGACATAATTCCAACAATCTCCCACTTGTACTGGAATCTCTGTATTCATAATCCTTTTGTCTCAATATCTCGATTAGTCATAAGGCAAGATGAGTGTCATCCTTATAAAGCCTAATCTTGTTCATCGGACTCTGATTTGATACTGACAATCCAAACGACTCGGGACAGTCCGTTTGAGCATGGCCATGCATTTTCCAGTATTCAAATCTCCGATTGGCCTAGAGATATTCACTCCATTTATATTGGAGGGACAAATCCCGTCTTGTTCCATCACTGTAAACTACTCATTTCATAATACACCCAAACAAGGTCCTTATAACTATCGCTTAACGACAGCGTTAGACAATGATCAAAGCGCATCAGTTCATGTGCAGTCACATGCATGCGAACTCAGGTCTAAGGACTATACTCTATAGTTGTAGTAAGAATCTCTTATGACACAGATATAAATATCCTGAAGAGTTCTTATAAACGGGTCTTGTCCGGTCGTATGTACCCCAACATACACCTATGTACTGACTTTGATGCCGTGCATCTATGACATCCTGAGACTTTGTCATAAGTCACATACCAATCTAGTCTCACGCGGTTGTTGGTGTTCCAATTTCAACAACCTTCGACTAGGGACAGGATGATATAAGCCATCTATCAAATATAGGGTCTCATGATCAAGCTAAAAGACTTTGATGACTCAAGATCAAGTCACTTACTTCGATGACCTATAAAATGGTTCATATCCTTTTGGAACGATTATTTCATCACAGTTAAAATAATCTTGAAATAATAATTTTATTTAAACATCTTAAAATGTTTTACAAGAACATATCAATAACTAAATAAAGCCCTCAAACTCCCACTCAAATTTAGATTACATTTCAATGTCTCTAATGCCTACAGCTTCAGTCAGGAACTCGAGCTTAGGTCTTGGGAGTGGCTTTGTCAATAGATCAGCGACGTTATCATCTGTCTGAACTCGGCTGATCTTGACTTCCTTTCTATTAATGATGTCACGTATCAAGTGAAATCTTCTTAGTACATGCTTGGATTTCTGGTGTGATCTTGGTTCCTTTGCCTGAGCAATAGCACCATTGTTATCACAAAACAGTGCCAGAGGCTCAGCCGCATTTGGTATCACACCTAGTTCAATAATGAACTTTCGTATCCAAACGGCTTCCTTCGCTGCTTCTGAAGCGGCGATATATTCAGCTTCTGTAGTGGAATCAGCAACGGTGTCTTGCTTGGAGCTTCTCCAACTGATTGCACCGCCATTCAGACAAAAGATATAACCGGACTGTGACCGGAAATCATCTTGGTCTGTCTGGAAACTTGCGTCCGTGAATCCACTGACTTCAAGCACATTACGTCCGCCGTACACTAAGAACTTATCCTTAGTATGTCTCAGATACTTCAGGATATTCTTGACGGCAATCCAGTGGTTTTCACCTGGATTTGACTGGTATCTACTCGTCATGCTCAATGCATAAGCAATATCAGGACGAGTACAGATCATGGCATACATGATAGATCCTATTGCAGATGCATAAGGAATATTCTTCATGCGCTCAATCTCAGCAGCCGTCGTAGGGCTCTGCTTCTTGCTTAGCGTTGTGCCATGTACCATTGGCGTGAAGCCTTTCTTGGAATCTGCCATGCTGAATCTATGCAGGACTTTGTCAATGTATGAATCTTGACACAAGCCTATCAGCCTTTTAGATCTATCCCGGTAGATCCTGATTCCAAGAACGTATGCGGCTTCACCCATGTCTTTCATGGAAAAACAACTTCCAAGCCAGTCCTTTACCGACCGCAGCATTGGTACGTCGTTTCCGAGAAGCAGTATGTCATCGACATACAGAATAAGAAATACTATCTTGCTCCCACTAGTCTTCTTATACACGCATTGTTCTTCTTCGTTTCTGATGAAGTCAAATTGCTTGATCGCTTCATCAAAACGAAGATTCCAGCTCCTCGATGCTTGCTTCAATCCATAAATGGATTTATGAAGCTTGCATACTTTCCCAGCATTCTTTGGATCTATGTAACCGTCAGGTTGTGTCATATACACATCCTCTTCCAGAATTCCATTCAGGAAGGCGGTTTTCACGTCCATCTGCCAAATTTCATAATCATGAAAAGCTGCAGTTGCTAGTAGAATCCGAATAGATTTCATCATAGCCACTGGTGAATAGGTTTCATCATAATCCACACCGTGAACTTGCCTGAAACCTTTTGTCACCAACCTGGCTTTATAAATCTGGACATTTCCATCCACGTCAATCTTCTTCTTGAAGATCCATTTGCACTCGATGGCTTTTACACCAGCGGGTAAGTCAACCAACAAAAACACTTGGTTGGCCGACATGGAGTCCATTTCGGAATCAGTGGCCTTACGCCACTTAGAGGAATCTGGGCCCATCATGGCTTGATTGAAGTTCGATGGTTCATCACCATCAATGATCAGAAGATCATGACAGTTAGTCACGAGGAATCCTTGATATCTCTCGGGTTCGTGACGGATCCTCCCGGATTTTCGAACTTCAGGTACTACAGGTTCAGGCTCTACAATTTCTTGTAGGTCCTCCTGCTGCTCTTCCTCATTAGGTTGAGCAGTATCCTGTTCATCTTGAATTTCTTCAAGCAGTACCTTACTCCCACTGTTTTTCTTAGAGAGAAACTCTCTCTCAAGAAAATTACAATCCCGAGCAACAAAAATCTTGTTCTCGGAACGTAGGTAGAAGTAATAAGCCTTGGTCTCCTTCGGATAACCAATGAAGTAGCATTTTTCAGACTTTGGTGTAAGCTTGTCAGAGATCAATCTCTTGACATAGGCTTCACAACCCCAAATTCTAAGATAAGACAGCACTGGAGCTTCTCCAGTCCATAATTCATATGGTGTCTTAGCTACTGCTTTTGATGGCGCTCTATCTAGAGTGAACACTGCTGTTAGCAGAGCATATCCCCAAAGGGATATTGGAAGGTCTGTGTGACTCATCATAGACCGAACCATATCCAATAAGGTCCGATTCCTCCTCTCAGACACACCATTCCATTGAGGTGTTCCAGGAGGAGTGAGTTGGGAAACTATCCCACACTCTCTCAGATGATCACTGAACTCTTGGCTCAAGTATTCTCCTCCTCGGTCGGACCGAAGAGCTTTAATGCTTTTGCCAAGTTGGTTCTGTACTTCATTTTGGAATTCTCTGAATTTCTCAAACGATTCAGACTTATGTTTCATTAAATAAACATATCCATACCTGCTGAAATCATCAGTGAAGGTAATGAAGTACTGATAGTTTCTTCTTGCATTTGTGGACATTGGGCCACACACATCAGTGTGTATCAGGCCCAATAAGTCACTGGCCCTCTCGTTAGGTTTATTAAAGGGGGCCCGCGTCATTTTGCCCATCAGACAGGATTCGCATTTCTCACATGACTCAAAGTCAAATGAGCCAAGAAGTCCATTCGAATGGAGCCTCTTAATGCGTTTCTCACTGATGTGCCCTAAACGACAATGCCATAGAAACGTTCGGTTCTCCTCATTAGGTTTGAACCGTTTGGTATTAATGTTATAAATTGGCGCGGATTGATCAAGTATGTAAAGCCCATTCGTAAGAGGGGCACAACCATAGAACAAATTGTTGCGATTGAAGGAACATAATTTATTCTTAACTGAAAAATCATAACCTTCCAAATCCAACAATGAAATTGAAATAATATTTCTGCTTATCGCAGGTACAAAATAACAATTATTGAGTTCTAAAACCAATCCCGAAGGTAAAGACAACAAGTATGTGCCTACAGCTAGTGCAGGAACTTTCGCTCCATTCCCAACTCGTAGCTCCATTTGTCCTTGCTTCAGCCTCCTACTGTTGCTGAGTGCCTGCATATTAGTACAAATATGAGCCCCACAACCAGTATCCATAACCCATGAGGTATTATCAGAAGTAGTTGTATTAACTTCTATAACAAAAATACATGATGAAGAAGTCTCCAGAGTCTTCTTCTTCAATTCCTTTAGACCTTCCAGGAATTTCTTACATTCTCTCCTCCAATGCCCTGGTTCTTTGCAGAACCTGCAGATGTCAGTAGGCCCAGCCTTGGACTTGGGCTTGGGCTTTGGTGTGTCCTTGTCCGAGACTTGAACAGCCTTAGCCTTTCCTTTGTCCTTGGCAGAGGATTTCTTAAAGCCCTTGCCCTTTTGCACCATAAGCACATTGGGGTCCTTGGCTTTCCTCAAGTTGGGCTCTGTAGTCTTGAGCATTCCGTGAAGCTCAGGCAATGTCTTACTCAAGCCATGCATATTGAAGTTCAGGATGAACTGATCATAGCTTGCAGGTAAAGACTGCAGAACGATGTCGCAGGCAAGTTCCTGGCTGATAGGGCAGTCGAGTTTCTGAAGATGATCGAGATAACCCATCATCTTCAAGACATGAGGACTCACTGCCGCATTTGCAGCCATCTTACAGTCCAAGAGGTTCTTAACTGTCTGGAACCTCTCAGTCCTTGCCTGCTCCTGAAAAAGCGATTTCAGGCTTGCCATTATCTCGATGGGCGACAGCACACTCTCGAACTGCATTTGCAGCTCAGGAGTCATGGTCGCCAACATCAGGCAATAGACATCATTTTCATCTGACGAATGCTTTTCCCAAGCATTATGCAGATTCCTGGCGGCATTGTTAGGAGGCCTCTCGGGGAGGGGATCACGAAGGACATATTCCTTCTTCTCCTGCTTGAGGACCAGCCTCAAGTTCCTTGACCACGTCAGGAAGTTCGTTCCAGTCAGCTTCTCCTTGTCGAGAACAGACCGGATTGAGAATGTGTTTTGTGTGCTTGTTGTAGTCATTGCTGAAATTTAAGATAAAAAGGATTTTAGTTTATATGTTCATCATGAGTAAACTCGCATTATATTCAATAACATTAGTTATCCTCAAAAGAATATAATGATTCCAAGATCCACATATAACTAAGATCAAAGTGGGCCACTGGCCGTCACCCAACCTTAGCTTATATCGGTAAGCCCTATTTCGGCTAATTATATCCGTGATATAACTCTTGGTTGTGAATCTGGGCCCGAGGCCCAATCCACTCTGATGTCTCAAGGTCCGGGACTCCCGATGACCCAGTCAAGAAAACCAGACTATACAGTCATGTAATCATTAATGTCTGGGACTCCCAATGACATTAATGAATCACAAACTGTCTTACCCACGCGACACCCTCACACTGTAAGGCCATGTGTACAATTGAATGGGTTTCAACAGCTGACATAGACTGGACAAGACATCCAACGCTTGATATTATTTGAGGTTTATAGGTTTTCTTAAAATTTCATTCCCAAAATAGAAGATTACTATTTTTGGAAACTTTCCATTTTTGGAAACCTACTGTTTTGGAAACTTTTATAATTGGAAACTTCCTAAAATGGAAACTTTCTAACTATAGAAATTTCCTAAAATCCAAAACATGCAAATCTAGAAACTTCTATTCTAAGAAACTTTCTAATTTAAAATTTTGGAAACTGATTAATTTAAAATCAAATTTTAATTATTGAATAAAATTTTAAATTCAATCTGAAGAAAAGACTCAAATAATTGGCCCAATTGTTTTAACTTCTTGGCCCAAGGCCCAAGAATTGGTCTATATCCAAGACATAACCCAATTGCCCAATTAAATGACATAACCGGTCTGGTTCATTAAAATTGGTCTAACCAAAATTAATTACTACGATGACCACAATTGTCAACCGGTTATTTACTAAACCGGATTTTCTCAATTTATTTGGTCCAACCAAATCAAATTAGAAAACCACTGGTTTAGGCACTAAATCCAATTTTACGACTTTGGATTTCTTATCACGGTTTAACCAGACTTAATAAATATTATTAAGTCTGTAATTATTAAACCGTGACGATCAAGTTTTAATTATATTAAACCGAACCATCACAAGTCAAAACCGAACCGACCATTAGGTCACGTGAACCGATCATTATCGGATGCAAGCTTCACGCGATCGAGGAACGATCGGGACAGCCGCAAGCCACGCGATCGGGACGAGCTCGGGTTGTGTGATCGGGACGGGACGCGTGATCGGACGAGAGGCAACGGGACGGGACGCGATCGTTCAAGCTCGGGTTGATCCATGCGATCGTGCGATCGATCCATGCGATCCACTCGGCTGATCGGTCCACCGTGCGTCACACGATCCGGACATGGTGATCCTTTGGTGATCATCATTCCGACGCATACCGATTCATATAGATCGGATCATGCGATTTCTAGTTTAGGTTTTTAACTTTGTTTCTTAAGTGTTTTCTTATCATAGATTGATTCATACACTTCTAAACAACCTAAACATGATTCTAAACAAGAAATCCTAATAGAACCAATGGCTCTGATACCACTGAAGGATTGTTTAGTGTTTGTTCTGGTTTAATTCTCAGATTAAACTCACCTAAACATATTGGATCTAGGTTCTCTTGCAGAAACATAAAGGGATCTCACCTAATACCTTGTTTATGCAGCGGATTAGAGAGGTATTGTCAGAGATCAGCAGAACCACCAAGAGACAGCTCCTCCAAAGGTTCACACACGCACACTTCTGGAAATTGGCTGCTAGACCAGTAGGGAGGGAGGCGCAGAGAGAGAGAGAGAGAGGCGCAGAAGAGCTGAGAAAAATTAGAGAGCTAGGTCAAGTTTTATTCATTAAAACCCCTTTTAGTTCTCATGGGCTTTTGGGCCCAAGTCTCAGTCTGATTAAATCCCTTAGATTTAATCAGGCCCTTTTATCTCTCTAAGCACAGTAAATGCCTAGCACTTTTACCGTACTTCTGCGGAACCGTTCCTTCATAGTTTCCTGTTAGCTTAGGCGTGTGACCCATATGGGATCATATAATAAAGGCAATAAGTCCAAGACTTATAGATCATGAGCGGACTCTAGCAAGCCATCATGACCCCCAGTATTATATGACTTATGTCTGATCATTGACATACTCTTACTTTCTAGAGACAGTACAGAGATTACTGGACATAATTCCAACAGTGAGGTGTCCAGTAGAGTACCGATTGTACTTGGCCACTCAGCATCTTAGAGATGATGCCCTAAACTGGTGCGAGGGAGTTTTTAAAGGAGCTTGCTGTCGCTATGAGCTTACATATGAGGACTTTAGAAGGGAGTTCAACAAGAAATTCTTTCCTCGAGAGGCAATGGATGAGAAACAAAATACCTTCGAGAATGTGTTTCAGGGTACGGTGACTGTCAGAGTGTATGAGCGGGAGTTTAGTACACTCCGTAGGTTTACTAGGGGAATTGTGGATGAGGATGATCTGATCAGGAGTTCTTGAAGGGGTTACGAGTTGATATTCGCAACCGCTGTGCTGTTAGGGACTATGGAAACTTCTCAGAGTTGGTGGAGAAAGCTGCTTTCCAGGAAGCGGGGATAGCTGAGGAGCAGAAAGGCTCTTGAGGCATCTTCGAGGACATTTGGGCATTCTGGATCACCATATTGTTCTCGTTGCCAGCGACATCATTTTGGAGATTGCCTCAAGTGTTTTTCTTGTGGACGGATAGGCCATGTTGCGAGGAAATGTCGGGTTAAGCTAGTGGATGCACCAAATATCAGGCATGTAGCAACAGCCGCATCAATACCAATATTTGCACCTAGAGATTTTTACAATTGTGTTCAACAAGGTCATATTATGAGAGAATGCCTGCATAGGGCACATGTGCTGCTTCCGCCACCTCCCAAGCGACACGCCACTGTTGCACGAGTGCTTGCTACAAGAGACCACGAGGGACTTCAGCCGATAGCCGGTATGTGACTCTTGTTTATACTTGATTTGGTTTTCGAGTGTGTGTTTTTTATGGATTATACTATTAGTTAGTATACTTGTGTGAGATTGGTTTTGATTGGGGGTGGGGTAGCTTACACCTGTTGGGTACTAGAGCTTCGTATATTTTTGTAAGTTTAAGTTTCGCCAAGTGTTGGCCATTTTGGGTTACGTTCGAGCCCATGATCAAGAAGATTCAAACAGTCGACATGTGTGGATCCTAAAACCCACACTCAGATTTTAGAGTGTTTAAACGAGCTGATTTATAAAGTAGGTGAGCTAGATTCTAGATTGAATGTGATCAAGGAGCTTAACAATAATGAAAAAGTGGATTTGTATTGATTTGGATGTAAGAACAATAAGAACTCGAGCTACAGAGTGATTACAAAGTCTTAATGCTAGGTCTAATGTGTCTCCTCCATCGGATCCCTCCTCAAGTCGTCGAAGCCTCCTTTTATAGCCTTGATCTCTACGACTGCTTTCTTTGATTTACGGAGTTAGCTTCAACAACCCGCGTGATTCTCAAGATCGTGCGCTCCACCCGACTCCTCCTTCTTAGCCGGTTAATTGCCAATAGGCGATTTCCTAGCCTGTCGAGCTCTACTCCGAAGTCGGAGCCTCCTTTGTTGAATTGGGCTTGGGCGCGAGTGCATATGGGCCTTGTCGCCGAATGCTTGATGAGGCTTTATTCAGCTAATTCACTTGGGAGTGGATTTGGGCCCAAACATTTGCCCCCCAGTCTTTTAAGCGATTTGTCGGGCTTGAAAGGCAGAGTCCGTTCGTGTAAGGCCCATAGCATTTTCCTGGATAGGTTCGAATCTAGTTATTCAAACAATGCCCGAGATACGCGATCGGTTCGCCTTCCTTCGCGTGCCGTTGGATGGCGTGCTGGATCAGAATCCCGCCAAAATGGACGGCTGGGATTAAAAGCGAATCTCAGCTACGCGTAGTCGCAGCGCGTGGGAGATATTCAGAAGATCCGACGGTTGCGATCTGTGAAATCTTAAAAGATTCGCGGAGTCCCGAGGTTGCGCAACTATGATGGCTTTATAACTCCCTTCCTCGTGAACCCACTCTCCAAGACTTAACCGTCAGCATTAAGGTAACTTCTCCACTTCCTCTTTATAGCGCTTGTTCCTCTTTTTTTTTACCTTTACGCTTCTATTTTTCTCTCATCTGTTTGCGAACAAGAAAACTGCTTTCTTGATATCTTTAGACTATGTCGAGATCAAATCTAGCTGTGGTCAAAAAGGAAAAGCAGGTGGTTGAAGAAGAGGAGTACGAGCACCCCATTCCGACTACGAAGGCGGAGGATATTGAGGGTTTGTACTCATCGTGTGGCGTGCCGAGGTCGGTGAAACTGAAGCTTCTTGATCCCGGAGAAACCCCGGAATCGGTTAGGCCGGGTTATTGCTGTGCCTACAAGGCCTATTTCGAAAAATGCAACTTGGTCTTTCCGATTCCTCATCTTCTGTTGGACGTACTGGGCGAACTCGGGATAGCGCTTCCGCAGCTAACCCCAAACTTCATACGCTATCTCATCGGCCTATTGGTTAGGGCCCGGGAGGAGGGAGTTCCCTTCGATTTGTCTGTTCTTCACGATTTGTGCTCGATCAAACATAACTCGGCGACAGGACTCTTTTACATTTCTCCTCGGAGAAGCTTGGCGGTCTTGGTGGCTGTGCCGAACCGGGATGATCGTTGGAGACAGCGGCCTCTCAAGTTCAAGCTCGACCGTCACTCAATCGGAGATTACGATCCCTCTAAAATTGCGACCGCATGGTCGGAATCTGTTGGTTAGAGATAGTGTTTAGCTAGGGTTTCTTCTATTGCATGTCGGTTTTGGCCTTTATCCGGAGATATCTGAGCGTTTATTTTTGAATGTGTGCAGAGATCTCGGAGAGGTTTGGAATAACTCCTGCGATTAGAAGGCTAGCGGTTACTCTAGGCTCCAGAGACATACTCTGGTCATCGTTCACCGTTGAGCGAGTCAAGCGTGCGCTCGAGCTCCCAGAGGCGATAAAGCCGCTGGAGATTCATCCTGCCCCGGCACTCCTCAGTGAGTGTATGCACGTTCTTTTTATATATTTTTTATATATATACAGCCCGGGTGGGAGTCTTGACTACTTTCCTTTGTTTTATAGCTTCCCGAGAGCACTTGCTTTCTGAAGCTGCTTCGTCAAGTACAACCCAGACAAAGAAAAAGATGAGGAGACGTCCCACCGTTCGTGAGTCATCCAAGAGGCCTTTTGAGAAGGCGACGTCTGGTGGTTACGCTCCCATCCGTGCTGGTCATCTGAGTGATGCTCTAGCTGGCGCGATTAACGATGGGAGGTCTAGAGGTGTTCCCCCACCGCATCCGCGTCGGGACACAGAGTATGGGAAGGGACCGGAGGCTGCACGCCCCGACCAAGTGATTCATCTGAGTTCCAGGGCTACCGGGAGTGATTCATCTGTGCAGCCCTTGAACAAGAAGCCTCGATATGAAAAGGAGGCAGCTGCTGGGTCGGGTTCGTCGCATGCTCCGGGATCCAAACCGTTTCACTGGAAGTTTGAGCACACGAAGGATTTCCCAATCACGGATGATCCCGACGGACTCGCTCATTTGCTCCGTCATTGTAAAGCTGCTGGGTGCTCTCTGCCTTCGGTGAAGAACCTGATTGGCCAGGAGCTGTATGTTAAAGCGATAGTCGCCAAGGGAAAGGTATCCTTTCGAGCTCTGCTTTTGTTCTCCTCTTCTAGTCTTTTAATGCTGGTTTTTCTTTTCTAGGCTCTGGAGGCGGACAACCAGCTTACGGATTTTTACGAGCAGGGTCTCCGGTGTGTTCCTCGTCAAGAGGAGCTTGAACAAGCTGAAAGCGTCGTGCACCAGTTGACCACGAGTCTCAAAAGTTGTCAAGAGGAGATGAAGCTTTGTGAGTCTCACCTGAATGTTGTAAAGTCCGAACGCTCGATCGCTGTGGAGAGGACGGTTACTCTAGAAAAGCAAGTCAAAGAGCTTCTTGCGAAGGCGGAGGATGCAATTCGCTCGGCTAGGCACGACGGAATGAGGATAAGGGACGGTCATTACTATGACATGTTCGAAGCTCACAAGGACAAGTTCGAGAGGAAGAAGAAGGAGACGGACTGCGAGATCAAGGTCCTATAGGTGGAGGCCAATATCGAGCTAAAAAACCTTCTGCAGAGCGGAGTGACGAACCTGGAAGAGGAGCTTCCCAAGCTGCTAGAGCAGAGGGAGACTTTTGCGAAGGAGTTTGAAGTTGCGCAGGTGTCTGACTTCTCTCTGAGTGCCGAGCTGCGTGCCATTCCTCATATTTTCGAGGACTCGGTGATGCGCGTGGCTCGCTCCACAAGCTTCAATGAGTTTGGGTCGAATGCTGAGATGATGGCGGGACCTGCGAGTACCGGAGCGAACAAGGCGGCAGAGATCGGAGTCCAGGAGGAGCAAGGCGGTGAAGGCGAGAAGGATGGTAATGAGGAGCAGGGCTGATGGCTGCTCCTTTTTAATTTTTGTTTTTTTTTTGGAATCCCCTAAAGCCCCCTTTTGGGCTAAAGTTGAACTCTTTTTAATTTTGCTTTCGGTGTTGCCCGGGAGGGCTTTTATCCATAACTCTTTTTGGCTCGGGTGAGCCTTTTAATGCACGCTTTTATGTTTATGTTTTCGTTCGAGTTTGGACCTTTCAGTTTAGCAAAATATCGAGGTTTGCTTATGCGTTGTCAGTTTGCAAGTTGAACTTTCGAGTCGTGAAGTAGAACTCATGGTTTTTTGTTATTTAGTCTGGCCAGACGTTCCTTGCATTCTGGAGTTCGTTTCGCGACTTAGAGCCCTTTTTGGTTTGCTATGGTTTAGATACCTGTTTAAACCGTGCAAAGTTTGTTTATGGTTTACTTTCGAGGTTGTTTGTGAGTTGCGGGCTTTGGAAGATTGCTTCGGAGGAATCTTCTGGAGTTGTGGTTCGCGAAACACTAAAGGTTTTGAGACTTGGCGTGTTTGCGATTTGTGTATGTAGCCCGCGTCTGCTGTAAAGAGGTTTGGTGTGGACTCGGAGCGACGCGTAGCGTTGAGTTTATACTGAGTAAAACTTGCGTAAAGTAAGACTTTATTTAATGTAAACTTTCATGTTTGCTATTGACAAGGTTTTAAGACTTCGCAATAGCGTGTGTTGCTTATCACGAAACTTGATAGGAACACGAAGAGATATGTAAAAAAATTCATTAATGTATTCTCCAGAGTTTACATTGATGTATTGGGTGATAACCCTGTACTCCCCCCCCCCCCCCCCCCCCCCCCCGGAAAAACGAAAAGGTAGAATGGAAAAATTTCTAAGTTTTTGGGTGGAGTGGCTGCACTCGAGGTTTGAGCTGCCTACGTGCCCCGCCAAGGGATCAAGCCTAACGTAGTTCGATTATTTTGATTACTCATGGGTGGTATAGCTTGAGGTTCGTTGCATTCCACGGTCTCTTCACGGGTACTCCGTTTTTATGTTTCGTGAGCTTGTAGACGCCGTCTCGGATTATCTCGGTGACTCGGTAGGGTCCTTCCCAGTTGGTCCCGAGTTTACCGGCGCCCGGCTCTTTGGTATTCGAGTAAACTTTGCGTAATACTAGGTCTCCTACGCTAAACTTTCGGAGTCGAACTCTGGAGTTGTAGTAGCGGGAGGTTGCTTGCTGGTAATTTTGCATTCGTATCAGCGCTCGGTCGCGTTACTCTTCGATCATGTCAAGACGATCTCGGAGCATTTGCTCGTTTAGTTCCTCTTTTGCTGGGCTTAGAGCCCTCCTGATAGTTGGAACCGATACCTCTGCGGGGACCACCGCCTCCATTTCGTATGCCAACGAAAATGGGGTCTCGCCAGTCGCGCTGTGAAGTGTGGTGCGGGAAGCCCATAGGACTCCCGGTAGTTCCTCAGACCAAGCGGACTTTTTAGAGTCGAGTCTTTTCTTGAGGCTACTTAGAAAGGTCTTGTTCGCAGCTTCTGCCTGACCATTTCCTTGGGAATACCTCGGAGTCGATGTGGTCAGGCGTATCTTCCAAGTTTTGCAGAAGTTTCTGAAAGCTCTGGAGATGAACTGGGAACCGTTGTCCATTACTATTTCGTAGGGGAGCCCGTGTCGGCAGACTATGTGCTCCCAGATGAAGTGTCGTACTTCGATTTCTGTAGTTTGCTAGTAGGCTTTAGCCTCGATCCACTTGGTGAAATAATCGGTCAGGACCAGCAGGTATCTTAGCTGCTTTGGGCCTGACGAAACGAGTGGGCCTACTATATCCATCGACCACCTCATGAAGGGGTAAGGCGCGGAGATCGAGGAGAGTTTTTCTGCAGGCTGATGGATGATTGGGGCGTGCCTTTGAAATTTATCGCACTGCCGGGTGTAGTTCTCGTAATCGGCGATCATGGTCGGCCAGAAGAACCCTTGTCTTTTGATGCGGATGGCTAGGGCTCGCCCTCCGGAGTGGTTTCCACAGGTGCCTTCGTGGGTGTTTCCCATTACGGTGAGGGCTTCTTGAGCATGCACGCATCGTAAGTATGGTTCTGCGGTGCTGCGCTTGAATAGATAATCGGTGATCACGCAATATCGGGCGCTTCGCGCCTTTATTTTTCTGGCTTGCCACTTGTCGTCGGGGATCAAGCCGAGTTGAATGTAGTCAAGGATCGGCTTCCGCCAATCCAGCCTGTTCAAGAACTCTGCATCCGGTTCCTCGACTTCCGGTTCGGATTCTTCCTCGACCGGGAGCTCCGGAACCCGTCTGCCGCTACGAAGACCGATATCGCAAACTTCGGAGCATGTCAACACTGTCTCTGAAGGAACTTCGGAGTCCGGTGCCTCGGACGGATGTTCGGTCAGATCCGTCTGAGACGACGCGAGTTTTTTCAGCGCCACGTCGATGCTCGGTTTGTCTATACCTTCCACGGGTATGATCCTTTTGATTTGAGGGTCGGATGTCGAGGCTAGTGCAGCCAAGGCATCGGCGGAGGAGTTTTCTCCGCGAGGTATTCTCTCGAGTGTAAAGTTTTTCAGTTGGTCAGCGAGCTCGTGAGCTACTTTGATGTATGCTTCCATGCGCTCGTCTTTCGTTTCGTACTCGCCGTGGTATTGGCTCGTAACTAGTTGCGAGTCGCTGAAGGCGCGTACTTCTCGTGCTCCAACTCAGATTTCAAGTCGGAGTCCGACTATAAGAGCTTCGTACTCGGCTTCATTGTTAGAAGCGCTGAAGCCGAGCCTGAATGATTGCTCGATTACCTCTCCTGTGGGGGTTACGAGTTTGATTCCTACCCCGGAGCCGTGTTTCGACGAGGCTCCGTCTACGTGGAGAGTCCATTATTCGTTATGATTTTCCTGTTCCGGAGCCATGGGCGGGAGCTCGATTATGAAATCCGCAAGGACTTGGGCTTTGGCGCTTGTCCTGGTGCGGTACTCGATATCGTATTCGCTCATCTCGATTGCCCATTTGGCTAGTCTGCCAGATTGGCTCGGGCTGTGGAGTATAGTTCGTATAGGCTGTGATGTCATCACCACTATGGCGTGTGATTGGAAATATGGCCTTAGTTTTCTTGCCTCCATTACCACTGCGAGCGCGAGCTTTTCCATTGCTGGATATCTCGTTTCCGCATCTATGAGTGTTTTGCTCACGTAGTATATGGGCTTTTGCTCGTTTTGTTCCTCGCGGACCAGGACTGCACTAACGGCGGCAGGCGAAGTCGCGATGTAGAGATACAATGGCTCGCCCTCCACAGGTTTGGCTAGTATCGGAGGTTCGCTAAGGTACTTTTTGAGTTCATTCAAGGTGTTTTCACAGCCCTCGTCCCATTGGAACTTTCGGTTTCCTTTGAGGAGGTTGTAGAATGGTAGGCATTTGTCTGTAGACCGAGAGATGAAACCGTTCAGAGCTGCTATTCGTCCTGTTAGCCTTTGTGTTTTTCGGGGAGGGCATCTCCAGGAAGGTCGCTATCTGTTTTGGGTTTGCTTCGATCCCTCGCTCTGTTACCAGATACCCGAGGAATTCTCCCAAAGGTACTCCGAAGGAGCACTTGGCGGGGTTGAGTTTCATCCCGTATTGGTTTAGGATTTTGAAACACTCCCGGAGCTGTGCTATATGGTCGCTCTCTTTGGAGGACTTCACTAGCATATCGTCAATGTAGACTTCCATTGACTTTCCGAGCTGATTGGCGAACATTTTGTTCACCAATCTCTGGTAGGTAGCTCCGGCGTTCTTTAGGCCGAAAGGCATCACCTTATAGCAATAGGTTCCGCGATCGGTTATGAAGGCTGTCTTTTCCTGGTCCTCGGGGTTCATGAGGATTTGGTTGTACCCGGAGAACGCGTCCATGAAGGACAGCAGTTTGTGTCCGGCGGTGGCTTCCACCAGACGGTCTATATGCGGTAGTGGAAAGCTATCTTTCGGGCATGCCTTATTCAGGTCAATGAAGTCTATGCAGACTCTCCACTTTCCGTTTTTCTTTTTGACGACGACCGGGTTGGCTAACCAGTCGGGGTATTTCACCTCCCTGATTGACCCGACCTTCAGCAGTCTATCGACTTCGTCGTTAACGGCTTTAGCTCGGTCAGGGCCGAGCTTGCGGCATTTCTGTTTCATGGGTTTGAAAATTGGGTCTACGTTCAACTCGTGCGAGGTGACGTCGATATCGATCCCTTTCATGTCTTTTGTGGACCATGCAAATGTATCCACATTCTCTTTGAGGAAGTTAATGAGTTCTTCCCTGGTGGCGTTCAGGAGTTCCGTTCCGATGTTTACACATCTTTCCGGATTCTCGTCATCAATGCAGACTGGGACGACTAAATCTTTTTGTGGGCCTCGGACTGTTGGATCATTGTTACGTTTCGTGGCCCGGGAAGCGAGCTCTTCCTCTTTCTGTAATTGCTATACGTTCAAGGTTTCTAACTGTTTGAAGAAAGTTAGGTAGCATGATCTTGCGGCCTTTTGGTCCCCGTAAATTGTCTTTATCCCCGTAGGGGTCGGGAACTTCACACATTGGTGGTAGGTGGAAGGGACTGCCTTCATGGTATAGATCCATGGCCTACCTAGTATCGCGTTGTACGGGGCTGGGTTTTTTACTACTACAAACTCCAGGATTTCCTGTTGCCCCCCGGCGATGGACGGGAGCTTTATAGTTCCCATCGAGTAGGTGGTTTTGCCGTCGAATCCGGTTAGGGGGGTTTTCCCTCCGGTCAACATTGAGTCTTTGAAGCCCATTTTTCTGAAGGCGTCGTAGAATAAGAGGTCTACCGAGCTTCTTGTATCAATCATGACCCTCGATAGTTCGAATCCGGCTACGTCGAGTTGGATCACTAGGGCGTCATCATGCGGTTTATCGAGTTTGAAGGTTTCACTTTCAGAGAATGTTATGTGAGTGTCTGGTCCTTCGATCGGGACCATTTCTCTGACTTCATTCGCAACTCGCCTCTGGTGAGCTTTGATCGAGTTAACCGAATTTCGGCAAAACCTCGAACCTCCCGATATAAAGTTTATCGTTTTGGGGAGGTTCGAATTACACAGTCTGAGCTTAGGCAAGCACTGGCTGGCTGGTTTCTTAGGAGATGGGGGTGGTGTGATGACCGATTTCATCGATCCCTCGCATCGAGCTAAGCTAAAAATCGCGTCTATGCGTTTGCGAGAGGGGACCGGGGAGTCTGATCCCTCCTTCTATGGGGTTCTATCGCGTTTAGAATGTGAATTCCTTTTGCTTCTCGACTTGCTCTTTCCTTTTTCTTTCTTCTCTGGCTCTTTCTCCTCCGGTTCCGGAGTTTCGTTGCTGTCGTTTTTGGCTGCCAGCAGGCGGTCTTTGGACCTGCACTCCTCAGAGGAATGTCCATTTTTGTCGTGGTATTTACAATACTTGTTTGCATCGTAAGGCTTGCGCCATTGAGGCTTGCCATCTACTGCCAGGCAGTGCTGTCCCTTGCCAGAGGATTCCTTTTTGCTAGTTTTATTTTGGCTTTACTCTTCTTTTGCTGCTGCTTTGGTTTCTTCGTACTTTGCGTAGTAAGTAGCTTTGTGCAGCGCATCGTCCAAAGACGTGCATGGTCGAACCGCGAGCTCTTTTCTGAACACCGATGTGTACATGAGTCCATTTTCCAGAGCCGCGACCGCTATGGTTTCGTTTGGGTCGGCTATACGCGACTTGACTTCTCTGAACCTAGCGATGTAGTCTCTGAGAGTTTCGTCTGATCCTTGCTTCAGAGCCCAGAGGTCGGCTTCCGAAGTTTTCTCTTCGATGAAGATCGAGTATTGCTTTAGAAAAATCGATACGAGCTGTGTGAAGTTATCAATCGAGTTTCCTTCTAGACTGGCGAACCATTCTAGTGCGGTACCGGTGAGATTTTCGGCGAAAAGTCTGCAGTACCCTGCTTCTTTTTCTTCATCGGTGAGGTGTGCTCGGGAGACCGCGAGCCTGAAGGCTCTAACGTGGGCCTTCGGGTCCGTAGTTCCCGCGTATTCTGGGATTTTGATCTTCCCAGTATTCTGGATCCTCGCGCTAGCGATTCGGTCCGTGAATGGGGTTCGACGGGTCTCCTCAATAACTTGATCGATGTCTGGAGCCGCGCTTGTTGACGAATGGACTGCAGCTTGCACACGCTGGAGTCTGGCATATATGCCTTCGTCGTTTATATCAGTTCGTTGGACGAACATAGGGAGCTGCGTGCTCCGCGGACGCGTGTTGTTCGGTCCCCTAGTTTCGGCTTGTTGGGCTATCTCGCTCGGGGGAGGCCTGTTGGAATTGTGTCCAGTAATCTCGGTACTGTCTCTAGAAAGTAAGAGTATGTCAAAGATCAGACATAAGTCATATAATGCTGGGGATCATGATGGCTTGCTAGAGTCCGCTCATGATCTATAAGTCTTGGACTTATTGCCTTTATTATATGATCCCATATGGGTCACACGCCTAAGCTAACAGGAAAATGTGTTGGAACGGCTTAGCAGAAGTACGACAAAAGTGCCAGGCATTTGTCGTACTAAGAGAGAAAGATTAATGGGTCTGATTAAATGGGATTTAATCAGATTGGGCCCAAGAGCCCAAAAGGGAAAGAGAAGGCTTTTAATGACTAAAAGCCAAGTCTTTTCTCCCAAAAAAAACCCTAGCCCCCTTCTGCGAATTCTCTCTCTCTCTGGCGCCTCCCACAGCTTGGTCTAGCAGCCATTTCCTTGTGAAGCGTGTGTGAACCTTTGGAGGATTCATCCCTCGGTGCATCTATCTGATCTCTGACCTGTTCTATTCCTTCCGCTGCAACAAACAGGTAAAAGGTGAGATTATCTAATGTTTCTATTCAAGAGAACCTAGATCTGTATGTTTAGGATGATCTGAATCTGTGAATTACATCAGGATCAACTGAACTATCCAACAGTGGTATCAGAGCCATTGGTTCTTAGGATTTCTTGTTGAGATTCATTGTTTAGGTTGTTTAATCTGTTTAGAAGTGTTTTGAATCCATTACTGATAAGAAAAACACTTAAGAATCAGAATTGAACTCTAAACACATTAATTGGATCACAAAACCGAGCTATATGACTCGGGTTTTGGTGATCGGCCACGAGAAGGATGGGTCGGACGGACGGGGTCGATCGCAGGTCGGACGGTCGGGACGGTCGGATTGGATCCGATCGGATCGTTCGATCGATCACGATCGATCGTCGCGTCGTCTCGATCGCGTCCTGCTGGCGAGCGTCGCGTCCCGATCACTCGGCGATCGTGGATGCATCGTCCCGGCTGCACCGTCCCGATGGACCGTCCCGGCTGCGTATCGCCTTGATCTCGGATCGGTTGGCTCGCGACTGAGCGGTTGGCCGATGGTTTCTTGGGAAAGAAGCTAGGTCACGACCAACTCGGTTTGGTTCGTGACCAAATCGTTTCGGTTCAGGGTTCGGTTCAAAAACTTAATTAAAATCATCGTTCTGGTTTAATAAACAGATTTTAATAATTTTATTAAATCTGGTTAAACCGGGATAAGAAATCCAATGTCGAAAGAAATATTGGATTTAGTGCCTAAACCGGGAATTTCTAATTTGATTTGGTTGGACCAAATAAATTGAGAAATTCCGGTTTAGTAAATAACCGGTTGACAATTGTGGTCATCGTAGTAATTAAAACTTGGTTAGACCAGTTTTAATGAACCAGACCGGTTATGTCAATTAATTGGACAATTGGGTCATGTCTTGGACATGGACCAATTCTTGGGCCTCGGGCCAAGAAGTTAAAACAATTGGGCCAGTTAATTGAGTCTTTCTTCAGATTAATTTTAAAATCTATTTTATAATTTTATAAAGTCGTTTTTGAATTATATTTTCCGAAATTTTGAAATTAGAAAGTTTCTCGAAATAGAAGTTTCTGAATTTGCGGGTTTTGGATTTTAAGAAATTTCTAAAGTTAGAAAGTTTCCGCTTTTAGAAAGTTTCCGTTTTTAGAAAGTTTCCAAAAATAGTAGGTTTCCAAAAATGGAAAGTTTCCCGAAATAGTAATCTTCTATTTTGGGAATGAATTTTAAAATAAACCTACGGACCTCAAATAATATCAAGCGTTGGATGTCTTGTCCAGGCTATGTCAGCTGTCGAAGCCCATTCAATTGTATTCATGGCCTTACAGTGTGAGGGTGTCTGCTTTTGCGTGGGTAAGACGGTTTGTGATTCATAAATGTCATTGGGAGTCCCAGACATTAATGATTACATGACTGTATAGTCTGGTTTTCTTGACTAGGCCATCGGGAGTCCCGGGCCTTGAGACATCAGAGTGGATTGGGCCTCGGGCCCAGATTCACAACCAAGAGTTATATCACGGATATAATTAGCCAATATAGGGCTTACTGATATAAGCTAAGGTTTGGTGACGGCCAGTGGCCCACTTTAATCTTAGTTATATGTGGATCTTGGAATCATTATATTCTATTGCGGGTAACTTATGTTATTGAATATAATGCGTGATTAATCATATTGAATATAATATGAAATTAATCATATTGAACATATTAACTAAAATCCTTTTATCTTAATTTTCAGTTATGACTAGCACAAACAATCAAAACACTTTCTCGATCCGGTCTGTCCTTAAGATGGACAAGCTGAACGGATCAAATTTCTTGACTTGGTCGCGGAACCTGAGGCTAGTCCTCAGACAGGAGAGAAAGGACTATGTCCTTGAGAGAGCTCTCCCCGTGAGGATCGGGTCCAATGCTTCTCATGCAGTATATGATGCTTGGAATAAGCATTATAATGATGCGGTAGATGTGCGTGGTCTGATATTGGCTACCATGGACTCAGACTTGCGGAAGCAATATGAGAACATGGAGTCGCCAATAGAGATGATCAGCAGCCTGAAATTGAAATTTCAGGAGCAGATAAGAGTGGAGAGATACCAGTTGGTTAAATCTCTCACTAGCTGCAAGCTACCAAATGATAATCCAGTGAGTCCTCATGTCAGTAAAATGATGGGTTACATTGATAACCTGAGGAAACTGGATTATCCAGTTAGCCAAGAGTTGGCAACTGAAATCATTCTGCAGTCACTGCCGTCAAGCTATGATAAGTTCAGAAAGAACTATATCAAGAAAGGCTTAACGAAGACGCTGACTGAACTGCATGATATGCTCAAGACAGTTGAGCCAAACGTGAAGAGTACCCTGTACAATCTCATGACTGAGAAGGGCAGGTTTACTAAACCTAATGCTGACAAGGGTGAAGACAAAGTTGTCCAGATTTTGAATCATGGCAAGCGTGTGTCTTCTGAGCCCGAGTCAGATACCTCTTACGTTGGTAAGTGCTGCTACTGTAAGGAGACAGGGCATTGGAAGAGAGATTGCATTAAATTCATGGAAGATGATGAGGAGTTAAAGTCGATGTATGCGACCACTTCCTCAGGTATTCATGTTATTACTTCAAGTTCTACCTTAAAGGTATTGGATACTGGTTGTGGCACTGATATTTGTGATAATATGCAGAGCCTAAGCAACAGTAGAACGTTGAAGGAAGGGCAAGTGAAACTACATGTCTGGAAGGAGCTTGGGATGCTGCCTCAGCTGTAGGGTTTTCACTTATAGATCCCTTTAAGGCTTGGTTTTGTATTAAGTAATTGCTACAATGTACCTGCTTTAAGCAGAATTGTCTTTCATTTTCTTGTAAGAATTTGAATGTTTTTCATTTTGATAAAAGACAAGTTTTGTTCTTTTGATCTTAATGAAATATTAATTGTAGCACCCTATTCATGGAATGGGTTTTATATCTTAAACCAAAGAATGCCTAAATGTAACATAAATACCGAATTGGTTTAAATCTGATGAATTAAACCTGATTTTTCTTGGCATAAAGTCTTGGTCACATAGAGTAAGTCGGATTCAGAAATCCCATAGTCATGGACTGTTGGGCTCATTTGATAAAATATCTTATGAGACTTGAATTCTGTTTACTAGACCAAAATGTAAAGGGCCTATCTTAGCCGAGCTAGAGAAAAGCCCAAAGGCTTATTGGACCTGGAACATACTCATGTATGTGGCCCAATGAGCAGGAATGCCAGAGAAAATTTCCTGTACTTCATTGTCTCTACTGATTATTTCAGTAAGAGTGACTGTGTTCATTTGATGAGACACAAGTCGGAATTCTTTGACATGGTCGGAAGAGTTCCAGAATGAAGTATAGGATCTGAGTGACAAAAGTATTAAGACTCTGGATTAAATCACGAGTGAGAATACTTAAGTCATTGATTATGTGATCATCTTAATGAGTGTGAAATCGTTTCACAGCTCATTTCTCCTGAAAACCTGAAGGTGTTTCTGTGAGAAAGAATCAGATCTTATTAGAAATGATTAAAGATGAGTCACACGAATCTTCCATGATATTATTTAAGAATAACGCTCTAAAATATCTAAGTTTACGCTGAAATAGTTCCACAAATATCAGTTGAAAGACACCACGTTAATGTGGATTGGAATCGATCCAAATTTGCCTTTACTGAGTATTTGTAGTTGTGCTACTTCGCTGGTTGTCCTAGAGAAACTAAGGCTTGTTACTTTTACGTCCAATCTCTTTTCTAAGAAGGGAAGTTATTTTCCAAGAAGAACAGTGGGAGTAAAAGTATAACTTTAAGTTTTCTTAGGGAAATCAAGGCTCGGTACTTTTACGACCATTCTGTTTTCTAAGACGGGAAATTACTTTCCAAGAAGAACAGTGGGAGTAAAAAGTATTTTTACGACCGTTCTGTTTTCTAAGAAGGAAAGTTACTTTCCAAGAAGAACAGTGGGAGTAAAAGTACAACTCGAAGAAATTCGAGAGATACAGGAGGCTGCTTAACCTATTGAGGGAGAGCAGCGGAAGGATTTACAAATTTCTGTAGAATCTACACCTGTGGAGCCTGAAGTTCGCAGATATGAATGAATCGGTTACTAATCCGAGAGTGATTTCTCGTCATTAGTTGAACCAGATAATCATTGAAAGATCGCATGATCTGATGATCATTGAAAGCGATGAATCTGCGAAATTCAAAGGAGCGAAAGTGAGCCCGGACTCCGAAAAATTACATTTTATGTAAGTTAGCTTCATCGATCCATTCATGGATGGAAGCAAACATATCGGAGTTGGAATCTTCGTTCTGTTGAAGTAGTCAAGGTTTTGACTTGAACAGGAACGAAGCGGAACTGTGTGTTTACTAATAGATTAGTGGGAGCGATATTGCATTTCTCAAAGTGTATGTCGATGACATACTGATTCTCAGATATAACGTCCCAACGCTGTAGTCGGTAAAGGACTAACTTGGGAGTTGGTTTAATGAATGACATGGGTAAAGCCACGTAGTTTTTGGATTTTGGATCTATAGATAGAGATCCAAAAGAGCTGATAGGAAAAAGTCAGATTCTTAAATTGACAAAGTCCTACACGTTTTGAGCAATCCAAGAAGGGTTTTATACCAATGTCACATGGCATTAAGTTAAGCAAGATACAGTATCCTAAGATAACTGCTGAGCTTAAATGCATGGATAAGATTCCATATGCGTCGGCAATTGGATCTATCATGTATGCCATGAAACATACTTGTTTGATGTTGCTTTAATGTTAAGCAAGACAAATAAAGACCAGTCAAATCCAGCAAAGAATCAAGTTTCCTAAAGTATGTCCTAAAGTATTTGAGGAATACTAAGGATAAGTTCTTGATTTACGGAGAAAGTAAGGTGCTATAAGTCGATAGAGTCTGAAAGGCAAGTTTCCAACAGACAAAGATGATTTCCGGTCACAGTCCGGTTATATCTTGTGTTTGCTTGGCGGTGCACGGCACTGTTGCTGACTCCATGTCTTAAGCTGAATCTTTCGCAGCTTGGGAAGCGGCGAAAGAGGTTGTTTGGAAAGAAGAGTTCATCACTGAACTTGATGTGATTCCAGCATAGATGAAACTAGCTGCACATCAGAGGTCCAAACACCTTGAGGATAGGTATAACCTATTCCGCGAGATAAATGACAGAGATGTTAAGTAGATCAGCAAGTTTCAACGAATGAGAACGTTGCTAATCTATTAACGAAGCCACTCCTAAGGCCTAAGCACGAGTCGCGGACTGTTGCTGTAGGATAAGTGAAATTAAGATGTAGTCTTAATTTCAGTGGGAGTTATTAAAGGGCTTTATTTAGTTATTGGATATGTTCTTGAAACAACATTTAAGATGTTTAATGAAATTATTATTTCAAGATTATTTTAACTGTGATGAAATAATCGTTCCAAAATGATATGAACCATTTTATAGGTCATCGAAGTAAATGACTTGATCTTGAGTCATCGAAGTCACTTAGCTTGATCATGAGACCCTATATTTGATAGATGGCTTATATCATCCTGTCCCTAGTCGAAGGTTGTTGAAATTGGAACACCAACAACCGTGTGAGACTGGATTGGTACGTGACTTATGACAAAGTCTCAGTGTGTCATAGATGCGCGGCATCAAAGTCAGTACATAGGTGTATGTTTGGGAACATACGACCGGACAAGACCCGCTTATAAGAACTCTTCAGGATATTTATATCTGTGTCATAAGAGATTCTTACTACGACTATAGAGTATAGTCCTTAGACCTGAGTTCGCATGCATGTGACTGCACATGGACTGATGTACTTTGATCATTGTCTAACGCTATCGTTCTGCGATAGTTATAAGGACCTTGTTTGGGTACATTGTGAAATGAGTAGTTTACAGTGATGGAACAAGACGGGATTTGTCCCTCCAATATAAATGGAGTGAATATCTCTAGGCCAATCGGAGATTTGAATACTGGAAAAATGCATGGCCATGCTCAAACGGACTGTCCCGAGTCGTTTGGATTGTCAGTATCAAATCAGAGTCCGATGAACAAGATTAGGCTTTATAAGGATGACACCAATCTTGCCTTATGACTAATCGAGATATTGAGACAAAAGGATTATGAATACAGAGATTCCAGTACAAGTGGGAGATTGTTGGAATTGTGTCCAGTAATCTCGGTACTGTCTCTAGAAAGTAAGAGTATGTCAAAGATCAGACATAAGTCATATAATGCTGGGGATCATGATGGCTTGCTAGAGTCCACTCATGATCTATAAGTCTTGGACTTATTGCCTTTATTATATGATCCCATATGGGTCACACGCCTAAGCTAACAGGAAAATGTGTTGGAACGGCTTAGCAGAAGTACGACAAAAGTGCCAGGCATTTGTCGTACTAAGAGAGAAAGATTAATGGGTCTGATTAAATGGGATTTAATCAGATTGGGCCCAAGAGCCCAAAAGGGAAAGAGAAGGCTTTTAATGACTAAAAGCCAAGTCTTTTCTCCCAAAAAAAAACCCTAGCCCCCTTCTGCGAATTCTCTCTCTCTCTGGCGCCTCCCACAGCTTGGTCTAGCAGCCATTTCCTTGTGAAGCGTGTGTGAACCTTTGGAGGATTCATCCCTCGGTGCATCTATCTGATCTCTGACCTGTTCTATTCCTTCCGCTGCAACAAACAGGTAAAAGGTGAGATTATCTAATGTTTCTATTCAAGAGAACCTAGATCTGTATGTTTAGGATGATCTGAATCTGTGAATTACATCAGGATCAACTGAACTATCCAACAAGGCCGAGCAGTGTTAGTCCCTGATTCCGTTACTGGAGGACGCGTGCTGGAGGCGAAGGCTGATGCTCCCAACACCCGATGCCTGTTTGTTTCGTAGTTTGTTGGCATGGGCGGGGGCATTGGCAGTCGCGCTCAATCAGGGGCCGTAATGCCCGTTGAGGTCGAAGCCACGGCGTTTGAGCTGGGAAGTGTATTTCCCGAGATCGGGCTAAACACCGGATAGCCGCTGTTTCCCGCCACGGAGGTCTGTCTCGGGGCCTCGGGAGTTACATATTCCTCCTCAAAGTCCAGACGCATGCGGGGTAATGGGCTCCTCGTGGAGGTGTCTACCGTAGTCCCCGTGATGGGCCGTGGCCTGTTTCCGAGGTTCAGCAGGCTCCTGTCGTGCATATCTAGCCGAGCTAATACAGTCCGTTGTGTGGCTTCTTGATCGTGCGATCTGTCAATTAGAACTGCAAGCATTTTATGGAGCTCCGCCATACCATCGGTTACAGATCTGGTTAGGCACGGCGAGTCAGGTCGTGTTTGCGGATTGACCTGAGGAGTTTGTATGTCCCCTTGGGGGCGGTCCTCGGACCAGATCCAGGTTCGGGAGTTTGTTCTCTCGGTTGTTTGCGAAGTTGAGCCCGACAGCGCAACTCCCAAAGGCTGGGAAACAGGTACACAGTCCCTTGCTCTGGATCCTGCTTGAGTTATAATCGACTCTGATCCGATATTCCCGGCTTGAACGCTTGCGTTCGTTTGGTCGAGGTCTTGCGACCTTGGTGATCCGATCGGGGCTGTTGCGTTGGGATCCATTTCCACCCTAGCGAGATGTTGATCAGGTTCGTGTGTAAAGAATGTCTATGAATCTTCCCCACAGACGGCGCCAAAATGTGGATCCTAAAACCCACACTTAGATTTTAGAGTGTTAAAACGAGCTGATTTATAAAGTAGGTGGGCTAGATTCTTGATTGAACGTGATCAAGGAGCTTAACAATAATGAAAAAGTGGATTTGTATTGATTTGGATGTAAGAACAATAAGAACTCGAGCTACAGAGTGATTACAAAGTCTTAATGCTAGGTATAATGTGTCTCCTCCATCGGATCCCTCCTCAAGTCGTCGAAGCCTCCTTTTATAGCCTTGATCTCTACGACTGCTTTCCTTGATTTACGGAGCTAGCTTCAACAACCCGCGTGATTCTCGGGATCGTGCTCTCCACCCGACTCCAGCTTCTTAGCCGGTCAGTTGCCAACAGACGAGTTCGTCGCATGTCGAGCTCTACTCCGAAGTCGGAGCCTCCTTTATTGAATTGGGCTTGGGCGCGAGTGCATATGGGCCTGGTCGCCGAATGCTTGATTAGGCTTTATTCAGCTAATTCACTTGGGAGTGGATTTGGGCCCAAACAACATGAAATGTGCGAGCTACTTGTATTCATCGAGAAGTATAAGCCGTACTAAGAGGGACTTTAAATCGAGGCATCGCATATGGATTGAGTTATTGGCGTACTATAGTTGCAAATCAGCTATCATTCATGAATTGAGGCGGCGATGTATGGGGCTTATATTGTAGGAGGTGTTGTACACTACTATGTTGGTCAAAAGTTGGGGAGCGACGAGTCACAGAACCATCAATGGAATGGTCGAGCAAGTGGAAGTCCATTATCATCAGAGGAATTATACAGATAAGCGTATGAGCGATTTAAAGTTTGAAGTGTACGAGTAAGCATACAAAAAAAGAGGATGATTTAGAGAGGAGCTAAGACTCGAAGACTGAAGCATCTTAAGCTGAGATACATGGAACCATAACCTAATTCAAGAGGATTGAATAGCGTATCATCTGGGTTTGTCATCATCTGAGTTTGTCATCATCTGAGTTTGTATATTCGACGATGTGTTTCATGTTTCAGTATTGATGAAGGTTGTCAGAGAGCCATAGTTTATTTTACAGCAGTCACCCGATAATCTCGGTAGGGTTATGTCAGTGACTAGTCAACTTGTTTTGGATTTAGATCGACAGACAAATGAAATTTAAGGGAAGGTGACTCGGATGGTCAAACTTGGTTAGGAGAGAGGCGAAACTCAGGAGGAAACTTGTGAGTCAAAGGAGCATATGAGATCAAATTATCAGAGTTCTCGAAATTGAGGACGAATTCCCATTAAGTGGGGAAGAATTGTAACGACCCTAAACTAAATTGGGCTCAAAATCATTTTTTTATTCTTCTCCATATTGTGGCCCATTAAGCCCAACTTATTCCCTTTTTTTGTTATGTCGTGTGTAATGTATATCGATGCTTACATCTCCTCCTCATTCTTCTTCTTCACGCTTTGCTTCTCCTCCTCGTTTTATTCTCGAAATCTCTTACCGTCAACGACGAGCCACCGGCACATCACCATCGTCGTCACCGTGCAGCACCACACCGTCACTCGGTCCGACATCCTGAAGCATCAGCAATCCATCGGAGAGATTCGTTTTTATCGTTGGAGTTGTCACAGGCCATCGTCACGTCGATCCGAGCCACTTAGGTCACGATATAAAGTTTGCTTTTGGCGCAAGCCACCTCTTTCTCTACCTCCGTTCAATCGCCTCTGATCTTATTCATGTGCATTTTTTTTGATCCACCAATGGCCGCTTCTTATGCCGGTGTCTGTTGTAGATGAACCACCATCGCTCGCTCTTTGTCAGTGTCCATTGATTTCGTGTTCCAAGGTTTAGTCGTGATCTCTCTATGCAATCTTTGGTTCGTGTAAACCAAGCTAAGGTGATTTTCATTCGCTCAATTTCCATAATATTATGGTTTTGTTTATCGTCGTTCACTAGCGTATGTTAGTAAGAATGTGGTTTATATATATTATGATTCTTGTGTTATAGTAAGTAATGAACTTACATATACGATGGATATTATATATATATTGAAAATGAAGACTTCTGTTATTGTATGCTATAGTTGCTTCGACTCAAAGTGCCAACTGGATCCGAGAGGAACTGGGTCAAACTTGAGACCTTACGTGTATTCACCAAGTCAACGTGTTTGTCCGTGATCGCCGTTCTTAAACTTTCATCGTTCTTTCTTCTCAGCTGACTTTGGCCAAGGTGAGAGCTATTCCGTAACTCTCCGGTTTCCATTTTAACCTTCTAATATAGCTAGTGTAGTATCTAATGTGTTTTGTTTGTTTGCTAAGTCTATCTAGGATGTTTGTTAAACTGGAGATAGGATTATAGATGATTCAACTCCCTTGTATGCGTTGCCGGCTAAATTGTTTAATTGTTTGATGATTGAAAGTATAAATAAAAAAAAATATATATATATATATATATATATATATATATATATATATAAATATATACACAATTAGTCATAGTGTGATGAGTAGGGAGGCCGCAGACGTACATGGAGTCAGTGAGGACTTCTGTATTTGAGCCGCAAGTGCATGTTGTGTAAGGCTGTGGGCGTACAGGGAGTTAGTGAGGACTTTTGTATTTGAGCCGCAAGTGCAGTCGTGGAAACGGGCAAGTCTTAGTCAATCTATTGCTCGTACCTTTAGAGATCGATAAAGCCTGTTCGGGGGGTGTGGGCGATCACTTAAGTCGCGTAGAACCTTTTCTGCTTGGACACTTTAGGTGCTGTGATTGTGCTTGTTAGACTAGTTTATATTTGGAGTGTTAGGACCGAGTCCACGAACTTGCGTTTTAGCATCCCGTACCTCACTGGGCGACTCCCCTGTTGCTCACCCCTCTTTCTTTCCCTCCTTCCAGGTGAGCAAGATGAGTAGATGGACGCTTAGCTTGATCGGTGCTTTGGGATTTTATCGCGTTTTCACATTTTGTTTTTAAACTTTGTTTTATGAATTTATTTCAGTTTATTGCATTGTTGGATTAGTTGGTTCATTTTGGTTATTTATTGACTTATTGGAATTACTTGAGGTGTACGATAGAGTTCGAGACACGCTGTCTCGGAAGGAGGAGATATGTGTTACATTTTGGTATCAGAGCGGGTTTGTCATCCCGGTCCCGACCCGGGAGGCGAGTAGTAGATAGTACATTTGCATTGCATTCAGTTTTCAACGTTTTTTTGGGAAATGGGAATTTTAAGGACTGCATCCATTCGGTTTGGCGTAAGTCTATTAATCGTCTGTTCTTTACTAAATCAAATCTAATCAGCTTATCCTTCCTTTCAGATGCCACCTAAGAGACTTGGTCGTCCTCGTGGCGCTAGAGTTGCACGTGGTAGTGAAGAAGTTGGAGAGAGAAATCATGTTGCAGGCAATCAGATAGAAGTTGAGGTTAACCAAGCAGTTGGTCAGTCCATGGACCCAGAGGCGATAAGACTTATGGTTGAGGAGGCAGCTAGACAAGCTGCTTTGGCTATAGTTCAACAGGTTGCTCAGGAGGCTGGACAAACAGCCGCACAGGAGGCAACCCGGATAGCCACACGTGAGGCAGCTCGAGTAGCAGCAGAAGAGGTTGCTCCCTATATTCCTCATCAGGCAGGACAAGTCGCTGCCGCTCAGCAGGCACCACAGGGTGCACATCATGTTGGTGGGGTGCAACCGAATTCTCAACATGTTGATGGACATGGACCACATCCACCACAACCTCCACCGCTTGTTGTACTCAGAGAGGGACCTACGTATTGGGATTTGATGGGTCAGATGCGGAAATTGGGCATGGAGCAGTTTGGAGGAGATGTCGACACTACTGCTGCAGATTATTGGAGGAGGAAGGCGGAGCGCAATTTGGAGTATGTGAGGTGTCCAGTAGAGTACCGATTGTACTTGGCCACTCAGCATCTCAGAGATGATGCCCTAAACTGGTGCGAGGGAGTTGTTGAAGGAGCTTGCTGTCGCTATGAGCTTACATATGAGGATTTCAGAAGGGAGTTCAACAAGAAATTCTTTACTCGAGAGGCAATGGATGAGAAACAAAATACCTTCGAGAATGTGTTTCAGGGTATGGTGACTGTCAGAGTGTATGAGCAGGAGTTTAGTACACTCCACAGGTTTGCTAGGGGAATTGTGGATGAGGATGATCTGATCAAGAGGTTCTTGAAGGGGTTACGAGTTGATATTCGCAACCTCTGTGCTGTTAGGAACTATGGAAACTTCTCAGAGTTGGTGGAGAAAGCTGCTTTCCAGGAAGCGGGGATAGCTGAGGAGCAGAAATTCCTTAAGGCAACACAAGCAAAGCCTGGAAAAGCTCTTGAGGTATCTTCGAGGACATTTAAGCATTCTGGATCACCATGTTGTTCTCGTTGCCAGCGACATCATTTTGGAGATTGCCCCAAGTGTTTTTCTTGTGGACGGATAGGCCATGTTGCGAGGAAATGTCGGGTTAAGCCAATGGATGCACCAAATATCAGGCATATAGCAGCAGCCGCATCAATACCAGTATTTGCACCTAGAGATTGTTGCAATTGTGGTCAACATGGTCATATTATGAGGGAATGCCAGCATAGGTCGCAGGTGCTGCTTCCGCCACCGCCCAAGCGTCAAGCCACTGTTGCACGAGTGCTTGCTACATGAGACCACGAAGGACTTGAGCCGATAGCCGGTATGTGACTCTTGTTTATACTTGATTTTGTTTTCGAGTGTGTGTCTTTTATGGATTATACTATTAGTTAGTATACTTGTGTGAGATTGGTTTTGATTGGGGGTGGGGTAGCAGCTTCGTATATTTTTGTAAGTCTATGTTCCAAGTGTTGGCCATTTTGGGGTATGTTCGAGCCAATGATCAAGAATATTCAAACAGTCGACATGAAATATTGGATCTACTTGTATTCAACGAGAAGTATAAGCCGTACTAAGAGGGACTTTAAGTCGAGGCATCGCATATGGATTGAGTTATTGGAGTACTACAGTGGCAAATCAGCTATCATTCAAGAATTGAGGCGGCGATGTATGGGGCTTATATTGTAGGAGGTGTTGTACACTACTATGTTGGTCAAAAGTTGGGGAGCGACGAGTCACAGAACCATCAATGGAATGGTCGAGCAAGTGGAAATACATTATCATCAGAGGAATTATACAGATAAGCGTATGAGCGATTTAAAGTTTGAAGTGTACGAGTAAGCATACCAAAAAAAAAGAGGATGATTTAGAGAGGAGCTAAGACTCGAAGACTGAAGCAGCTTAAGCTGAGATACATGGAACCATAACCTAATTCAAGAGGATTGAATAGCGTATCATCTGGGTTTGTCATCATCTGAGTTTGTATATTCGACGATGTGTTTCATGTTTTAGTATTGATGAAGGTTGTCGGAGAGCCATAGTTTATTTTACAGCAGTCTCCCGATAATCTCGGTAGGGTATTGTCAGTGCCTAATCAACTTGTTTTGGATTTAGATCGACAGACAAATGAAGTTTAAGGGAAGGTGACTCGGATGGTCGAACTTGGTTAGGAGAGAGGCGAAACTCAGGAGGAAACTTGGGAGTCAAAGGAGCATATGAGATCAAATTATCAGAGTTTTTTTGAGTTGAAATCGAGCAGCAGAGTCAGCATCTTAATTCGAGGACGAATTCCCGTTAAGTGGGGAAGAATTGTAACGACCTTAGACTAAATTGGGCTCAAAATCATTTTTCTTCTTCTTCATCTTGTGGCCCATTAAGCCCAATTTATTCCCTTTTTCGTTATGTCGTGTGTAATGTATATTGACGCTTACATCTCCTTCTCCATTAACATGCAACCCTAGCCGCGTCAATTTTTACGGAGTGGAAACGGAGCCATCGATCATCTCCTCCTCATTTTTCTTCTTCACGCTTTGCTTCTCCTCCTTGTTTTATTCTCGAAATCTCTTACCGTCAACGACGAGCCACCGGCACATCACCATCGTCGTCACCGTGCAGCACCACACCGTCACCTCGGTCCGACATCCTGAAGCATCAGTAATCCATCGGAGAGCTTCGTTTTTATCGTTGGAGTTGTCACAGGTCATCGTCACGTCGATCCGAGCCACTTAGGTCACGATATAAGGTTTGCTTTTGGCGCAAGCCACCTCTTTCTTCACCTCCGCTCAATCGCCTCTGATCTGATTCATGTGCATTTTTTTGATCCACCAATGGCCGCTTCTTATGCCGGTGTCCGTCGTAGACAAACCACCATCGTTCGCTCTTTGTCGGTGTCCATTGATTTCGTGTTCCAAGGTTTAGTCGTGATCTCTCTATGCAATCTTTGGTTCGTGTAAACCAAGCTAAGGTGATTATCATACGCTCAATTTCCATAATATTATGGTTTTGTTTATCGTTGTTCACTAGCGTATGTTAGTAAAAATGTGGCTTATATATATTATGATTCTTGTGTTATAGTAAGTAATGAATTTACATATACGATGGATATTATATATATATATATATATATATATATATATATATATATATATATTGAAAATGAAGACTTCTCTTGTTGTATGCTATAGTTGCTTCGACTCAAAGCGCCGACTGGATCCGAGAGGAACTAGGTCAAATTTGAGACCAAGGTGATCGCAGTTCTTAAACTTTCTTCGTTCTTTCTTCTCAGTTGACTTTGACCAAGGTGAGGGCTATTCCGTAACTCTCCGGTTTCCGTTTTAATCTTCTAATATAGCTAGTGTAGTATCTAATGTGTTTTGTTTGTTTTCTAAGTCTATCTAGGATGTTTGTTAAACTAGAGATAGGATTATAGATGATTCAACCCCCTTGTATGCGTTGCCGGCTAAATTGTTTAATTGTTTGATTATTAAAAGTATAAATATAAATATATATATATATATATATATATATATATATTCACAATTAGTCGTAGTGTGATGAGTTGGGAGGCCGCGGACGTACATGGAGTCAGTGAGGACTTCTGTATTTAAGCCGCAAGTGCATGTTGTGTGAGTCCGTGGGCGTACATGGAGTTAGTGAGGACTTCTGTATTTGAGCCGCAAGTGCAGTCGTGGATACGGGCAAGTCTTAGTCGATCTATTACTCTTACCTTTAGAGATCGATAAAGCCTCTTCGGGGGGTGTGGGCGATCACTTAAGTCGCGTAGGACCTTTTTATGGTTGGGCACTTTAGGTGCTTTGATTGTGCTTGTTAGACTAGTTTATATTTGGAGTGTTAGGACCGAGTCCGCGGACTTGCGTTTTAGCATCTCATACCTCACTGGGCGACTCCCCTGTTGCTCACCCCTCTTTCTTACCCTCCTTCCAGGTGAGCATGATGAGTAGATGGACGCTTAGCTGGATCGGTGCTTTGGTATTTTATCGCGTTTTCCGCATTTTGTTTTTAAACGTTGTTTTATGAATTTATTTCAGTTTATTGCATTGTTGGATTAGTTGGTTCATTTTTGTTATTTATTGAGTTATTGGAGTTACTTAAGGTGTACGGTAGAGTTCGTGACACGCTGTCTCGGAAGGAGGAGACGTGTGTTATATTTTGGTATCAGAGCGGGTTTGTCATCCTGGTCCCGTGAAGGACTTTCTAGCAGATCCTAATCCAATTAGGCAATCCTGGTCTGAATTCCAAGCCTAGGATCTAAGGTTCATGTTATTGAATCTATGGGATCTCAGAATTACCTGGTGATTAGCAGCGGAAGATTTGCAGATAATCGAGATCACGAAGCACCTCAAACGTTGTGCCTGTACTGGTATCCACACGCACACAAACTGAACAGGAGAGATGCTAGTGCCTATAGAGATCGAATCTCCTCAGAGGTTTCTTTTCTAGTTCGGGTGGCTGTGAGTTAGGTTAAGTTCGAGTTTAGGTCGACCATATATCTTATTTATGTCGACTTAAACCGCAACGAGATTAACCAACGATTAAACAGAATTAATCTGGTAATCCGCGAGTTGTGTCGACCGACACACTCTTTGTGTCGATCGACACGGCCCCAGAATTTTGATACCGAATGCATATCAAATATGCATTCACTAGATCATTACATTAATGATCAACCTCGTCTTTAACGTCCAGTTTGCTTAGGTGTGTGACCCTGTAGGATCATATAACACTAGCAATGAGTTTTAAACTCATTGATCATAAGTGGCTTCTAGCAAAGCATTATGACTACCTAGTATTATATGATTGTCTCATCTCGACAATACGACTTTCACTTAGAGTAAGTACAATAGATTTCAGGACATTCCCAACAATCTCCCACTTGTACTGGAATCATCTATTCCTTTAATCCCTTTGTAGCTATATCTCAATCTAGCATAAGGCAAGAACTGTGTCATCCTTATTAAGCCAGATCACGTTTATCGAATCCCGATTTGTACTGATGAAAAACAATTGACTGACAATCACCTCGTTTGAGCGCGGCCACGCATTTCCAGTATCAAATCTTCGATAGGCCCAGAGATATTTAACTCCTGTTATATAGGAGGTACAAATCCCATCTTGTTCCATCCATGTCTCTTTTATATCTCATGATACGCCTAATCAGTGTCTTTATAATCACCAGTTATGGCTGACGTTTGACAAAGTCAAGACGAACCAATCCATATGAGAGAGAACATGATGAACTCAGGTCTTAGGACTACACTCTTTAGTCGTAATGAGAAACTCTTATGACACTCATATAACATCTTGTAGAGTTCTCATTAACGGGTCATGTCCGATCATATGTTCTCTAACACATATCTATGTGATTGACTTTAATACTCTTATTAATGACTCCATGAAACATAGTCATCAGTCACCTCACATACTAGTCTCACGTGGTTGTTAATGTCCCATTTTAAAAACCTCGACCAGGGACCAACATAATTCGTGACAATCATTGTTTATTGGGTTTCATGATCAAGTCACATACTTGATGACCTATAACATTGCCATGAATTATTTCAGGACTATTATTTAATCAGCATAATTGAATAATGATGAAACAAATTTCATTAAAATAACATAACTATTATGTTTTTGTGAACATCATGACATAACTAAAACAAATATAACTCCCACTGAAATCAATATCATATCTTAAGAAATCTAATGCCTACAGCAGCAGTATGAAACTCATGCTTAGGCCTTGGGAGAGGCTTGGTCAGTGGATCGGCAACATTCTCATCCGTCAGGACTCTGCTGATCTTCACATCTCCTATATTCACAATATCACGGATAAGGTGATATCTCCTTTCTATGTGTTTGGATTTCTGGTGTGATCTAGGTTCCTTTGCTTGCGCAATGGCTTTATTGTTGTCACAATACAAAGCCACTGGCTCAGAAATACTAGGAATCACACCAAGTTCAGTGATGAACTTCTTGATCCAAACAGCCTCCTTTGCCGCTTCAGAAGCAGCGAGGTACTCAGCTTCAGTCGTGGAATATGCTACAGTGTCCTGCTTGGAACTCTTCCAGCTGACTGCACCGCCATTCAGGCAGAAGATGTAACCAGATTACGATCGGAAATCATCTTTGTCTGTCTGAAAACTTGCGTCTGTGTAACCACTTACTACCAGCTCATCACTTCCTCCATACACCAAGAATTTATCCTTAGTATTTCTCAAATACTTCAGAATATTCTTAACGGCTGTCCAGTGACTTTCACCTGGATCAGATTGGTATCTACTCGTCATGCTTAAAGCACAAGCAACATCTGGACGAGTACAAAGCATGGCATACATGATGGATCCCAACACCGAGGCATAGGGAATCCGACTCATGCGTTCTCGTTCAACAGGTGTCTCAGGACACTGCTTCTTGCTGAGACTTATGCCATAAGACATTGGTATGAAGCCCTTCTTGGAATCTTGCATTCTGAACCTGTGTAAGACTTTATCGATATAAGTGTCTTGACACAGTCCAATCAACTTGTTTAATCTATCTCTATTGATTCTTATTCCAAGAATATACGCGGCTTCTCCCATGTCTTTCATTGAAAAACAACTTCCGAGCCAAGCCTTAACAGACTGTAACAACGAAACGTCATTTCCGAGAAGAAGTATGTCATCAACATACAACACGAGAAATGCAACTGCGCTCCCACTAGTCTTCTTGTAAACACATGGTTCCTCTTCGTTCCTGATGAAGTCAAACTTTTTGACTGCTTCATCAAAACGAAGATTCCAACTCCGAGATGCTTGCTTCAATCCATAAATGGATCGATGAAGCTTGCATACTTTCCTAGCTGCATTTGGATCGACGAAACCTTCGGGCTGTGTCATGTACACATCCTCTTCCAGAATTCCATTAAGGAAAGCTGTTCTCACGTCCATCTGCCAGATCTCATAGTCATAATGAGCGGCTGTTGCTAGGAGAATCCGAATGGATTTAAGCATGGCGACCGGGGAATAAGTTTCTTCATAGTCAATGCCATGAATTTGTTTGAAACCTTTTGCCACCAGCCTTTCTTTATATATCTGGATATTTCCATCCACATCAATTTTCTTCTTGAAAATCCATTTACACTCAATGGGTCTTGCACCATCGGGTAAATCAACCAAAGTCCATACTTGGTTCTGTGACATGGATCCCATTTCGGATTCAGCGGCTTTCTGCCACTTTTCGGAGTCAGGGCTCATCATCACTTCTTCCAAATTCGCTGGCTCGTCACTGTCAATGATCAACAAATCATGACAATTGGTTACGAGAAATCCATATCTCTTGGGCTCGTGACGGATCCTTTCGGATCGGCGAATTTCAGGCTCCACAGGCGCTGTTTCTAAAACTCTTTGTAGATCCAACTGTTGCTCTTCCTCTTCGGGTTGAGCATTTTCCTGCGGTTCTCGAACTTCTACGAGTTGTACTTTACTCCCACTGTTTCTCTTGGAAAGAAACTCTCTCTCAAGAAAGACGCAGTTCCGAGAAACAAACACTTTGTTCTCGGATTGGTTGTAAAAGTAGTATGCCTTGGTTTCCTTAGGATAACCAACGAAGTAGCATTTATCAGATTTGGGTTCAAGCTTATCTGTAATTAATCGCTTAACATAAGCTTCACAACCCCAAATCTTCAGGAAAGACAAACTCGGAACATTTCCAGTCCACATCTCATGTGGTGTCTTTGCAACTAATTTTGACGGAACCCTATTAAGTGTAAACGCAGACGTTTCTAGAGCGTATCCCCAAAAGGATAATGGAAGAGTTGAGAGACTCATCATTGATCGAACCATATCTAATAAAGTCTGATTCCTCCTCTCAGACACCCCATTCCATTGTGGTGTTCCAGGAGGAGTGAGTTGCGAAACAATTCCACAATCTTTCAAATGATCATTGAATTCTTGGCTTAAGTATTCTCCTCCACGATCTGATCGAAGAGCCTTAATACTTTTGCCAAGTTGATTATGTACTTCATTTTGGAACTCTTTAAACTTTTCAAAAGATTCCGACTTGTGTCTCCTAATCCAATTAGGCAATCCTGGTCTGAATTCCAAGCCTAGGATCTAAGGTTCATGTTATTGAATCTATGGGATCTCAGAATTACCTGGTGATTAGCAGCGGAAGATTTGCAGATAATCGAGATCACGAAGCACCTCAAACGCTGTGCCTCTACTGGTATCCACACGCACACAAACTGAACAGGAGGGATGCTAGTGCCTATAGAGATCGAATCTCCTCAGAGGTTTCTTTTCTAGTTCTGGTGGCTGTGAATTAGGTTAAGTTCGAGTTTAGGTCGACCATATATCTTATATATGTCGACTTAAACCATAACGGGATTAACCAACGATTAAACCGAATTAATCTGGTAATCCGCGAGTTGTGTCGACCGACACACTCTTTGTGTCGATCGACACGGCCCCAGAATTTTGATACCGAATGCATATCAAATATGCATTCACTAGATCATTACATTAATGATCAACCTCGTCTTTAACGTCCAGTTTGCTTAGGTGTGTGACCCTGTAGGATCATATAACACTAGCAATGAGTTCTAAACTCATTGATCATAAGTGGCTTCTAGCAAAGCATTATGACTACCTAGTATTATATGATTGTCTCATCTCGACAATACGACTTTCACTTAGAGTAAGTACAATAGATTTCAGGACATTCCCAACATCCCGACCCGGGAGGCAAGTAGTAGATAATACATTTGCATTGCATTCAGTTTTCAACGTTTTTTTTTGGGAAATGGGAATTTTTAAGGACTGCACCCATTCGGCTTGGCGTTAGTCTATTAATCGTCTTTTCTTTACTCAATCAAATCTAATCAGCTTATCCTTCCTTTCAGATTCCACCTAAGAGACTTGGTCGTCCTCGTGGTGCTAGAGTTGCACATGGTAGTGAAGAAGTTGGAGACAAGAATCATGTTGCAGGCAACCAGATAGAAGTTGAGGTTAACCAAGCAGGTTGTCAGCCCATGGACCCAGAGGCGATAAGACTTATGGTTGAGGAGGCAGCTAGACAAGCTGCTTTGGCTGCAGTTCAACAGGTTGCTCAGAAGGCTGGACAAGCAGCCGCACAGGAGGCAGCCCGGATAGCCGCACGTGAGGCAGCTCGAGTAGCAGGAGAAGAGATTGCTCCCTATATTCCTCATCAGGCATGATAAGTCGCTGCCGCTCAGCAGGCACCACAGGGTGCAGCCGAATTCTCCACATGTTGATGGACATGGACCACATCCACCACCACCACCACCACCTCCACCACTTGTTGTACCCAGAGAGGGACCTACGTATTGGGATTTGATGGGTCAGATGCGGAAATTGGGCATGGAGCAGTTTGGAGGAGATGTCAATACTACTGTTGCAGATAATTGGAGGAGGATGCTAGAACGCAATTTGGAGCATGTGAGGTGTCCAGTAGAGTACCGATTGGACTTGGCCACTCAGCATCTTAGAGATGATGCCCTGTACTGGTGCGAGGGAGTTGTTGAAGGAGCTCGCTGTCGCTATGAGCTTACATATGAGGATTTCAAAAGTTCAACAAGAAATTCTTTCCTCGAGAGGCAATGGATGAGAAACAAAATACCATCGAGAATGTGTTTCAGGGTACGGTGTCTGTCAGAGTGTATGAGCGGGAGGTTAGTATACTCTGCAGGTTTGCTAGGGGAATTGTGGATGAGGATGATCTGATCAGGAGGTTCTTGAAGGGGGTTACGAGTTGATATTCGCAACCGCTGTGCTGTTACGGACTATGGCAACTTCTCAGAGTTGGTGGAGAAAGTTGCTTTCCAGGAAGCGGGGATAGCTGAGGAGCAGAAATTCCTTAAGGCAACACAAGCAAAGCCTGGAAAGGCTCTTGGGGCATCTTCGAGGACATTTAAGAATTCTGGATCACCATATTGTTCTCGTTGCCAGCTACATCATTTTGGAGATTGCCCCAAGTGTTTTTATTGCGAGGAAATGTCGAGTTAAGCCAATGGATGCACCAAATATCAGGCAGATAGCAGCAGCCGCATCAATACCAGTATTTGCACCTAGAGCTTGTTGCAATTGTGGTCAACATGGTCATATTATGAGAGAATGCCAGCATAGTGCGCAGGTGCTGCTTCTGCCACTGCCCAAGCGTCAAGCCACTGTTGCACAAGTGCTTGCTACATGAGACCACGAAGGACTTGAGCCGATAGCCGATATGTGACTCTTGTTTATACTTGATTTTGTTTTCGAGTGTGTGTCTTTTATGGATTATACTATTAGTTAGTATACTTGTGTGAGATTGGTTTTGATTGGGGGTGGGGTAGCAGCTTCGTATATTTTTGTAAGTCTATGTTTCGCCAAGTTTTGGCCATTTTGGGGTACGTTAGAGCCAATGATCAAGAATATTCAAACAGTCGACATGAAATGTAGGAGCTACTTGTATTCATCGAGAAGTATAAGCCGTACTAAGAGGGACTTTAAGTCGAGGCATCGCATATGGATTGAGTTATTGGAGTACTACAGTGGCAAATCAGCTATCATTCAAGAATTGAGGCGGCGATGTATGGGGCTTATATTGTAGGAGGTGTTGTACACTACTATGTTGGTCAAAAGTGGGGGAGCGACGAGTCACAGAACCATCAATGGAATGGTCGAGCAAGTGGAAATGCAAATGACGGCTAAAGGAAGTCCATTATCATCAGAGGAATTATACGGATAAGCGTATGAGCGATTTAAAGTTTTAAGTGTACGAGTAAGCATACCAAAAAAAAGAGAGGATGATTTAGAGAGGAGCTAAGACTCGAAGACTGAAGCAGCTTAAGCTGAGATACATGGAACCATAACCTAATTCAAGAGGATTGAATAGTGTATCATATGGGTTTGTCATCATCTGAGTTTGTATATTCGACGATGTGTTTCATGTTTTAGTATTGATGAAGGTTGTCAGAGAGCCATAGTTTATTTTACAGCAGTCACCCGATAATCTCGGTAGGGTATTGTCAGTGCCTAATCAACTTGTTTTGGATTTAGATCGACAGACAAATGAAGTTTAAGGGAAGGTGACTCGGATGGTCGAACTTGGTTAGGAGAGAGGCGAAACTAAGGAGGAAACTAGGGAGTCAAAGGAGCATATGAGATCAAATTATCAGAGTTTTTTTTGAGTCGAAATCGAGCAGCAGAGTCAGCATCTGAATTCGAGGACGAATTCCCGTTAGGTGGGGAAGAATTGTAACGACCCTAAACTAAATTGGGCTCAAAATCATTTTTCTTCTTCTTCATCTTGTGGCCCATTAAGCCCAATTTATTCCCTTTTTCGTTATGTCGTGTGTAATGTATATTGATGCTTACATCTCCTTCTCCATTAACATGCAACCCTAGCCGCGTCAATTTTTACGGAGTGGAAACGGAGCCATCGATCATCTCCTCCTCATTCTTCTTCTTCACGCTTTGCTTCTCCTCCTCGTTTTATTCTCGAAATCTCTTACCGTCAACGACGAGCCACTGGCACATCACCATCGTCATCACCGTGCAGCACCACACCGTCACCTCGGTCCGACATCCTGAAGCATCAGCAATCCATCGGAGAGCTTCGTTTTTATCGTTGGAGTTGTCACAGGTCATCGTCACGTCGATCCGAGCCACTTAGGTCACGATATAAGGTTTGCTTTTTGCGCAAGCCACCTCTTTCTTCACCTCCGTTCAATCGCCCCTGATCTGATTCATGTGCATTTTTTTGATCCACCAAAGGCCGCTTCTTATGCCGGTGTCCGTCGTAGACAAACCACCGTCGCTCGCTCTTTGTCGGTGTCCATTGGTTTCGTGTTCCAATCTTTAGTCGTGATCTCTCTATGCAATCTTTGGTTCGTGTAAACAAGCTAAGGTGATGATCATACGCTCAATTTCCATAATATTATGGTTTTGTTTATCGTCGTTCACTAGCGTATGTTAGTAAAAATGTGGCTTATATATTATGATTCTTGTGTTATAGTAAGTAATGAACTTACATATACGATGGATATTATATATATATTGAAAATGAAGACTTCTGTTATTGTATGCTATAGTTTCTTCGACTCAAAGCGCCGACTGGATCCGAGAGGAACTAGGTCAAATTTGAGACCTTACGTGTATTCTGCAAGTCAACGTGTTTGTCCGTGTTCGTGATCGCCGTTCTTAAACTTTCATCGTTCTTTCTTCTCAGCTGACTTTGGCCAAGGTGAGGGCTATTCCGTAACTCTCCGGTTTCCGTTTTAACCTTCTAATATAGCTAGTGTAGTATCTAATGTGTTTCGTTTGTTTGCTAAGTCTATCTAGGATGTTTGTTAAACTGGAGATAGGATTATAGATGATTCAACCCCATTGTATGCGTTGCTGGCTAAATTGTTTAATTGTTTGATAATTGAAAGTATAAATATATATTCACTATTAGTCGTAGTGTGATGAGTAGGGAGGCTGCGGGCGTACATGGAGTCAGTGAGGACTTCTGTATTTGAGCCGCCAGTGCATGTTGTGTGAGGCCGCGGGCATACAGGGAGTTAGTTAGGACTTCTGTATTTGAGCCGCAAGTGCAGTCATGGGTACGGGCAAGTCTTAGTCGATCTATTGCTCGTACTTTCAGAGATCGATAAAGCCTCTTCGGGGGGGGGGGGGGGCGATCACTTAAGTCGTGTAGGACCTTTTTCTGCTTGGGCACTTTAGGTGCTTTGATTGTGCTTGTTAGACTAGTTTATATTTGGAGTGTTAGGACCGAGTCCGCGGACTTGCGTTTTAGCATCCCATACCTCACTGGGCGACTCCCCTGTTCCTCACCCCTCTTTCGTACCCTCCTTCCATGTGAGCATGATGAGTAGATAGACGCTTAGCTGGATCGGTGATTTGGTATTTTATCGCGTTTTCTGCATTTTGTTTTTAAACGTTGTTTTATGAATTTATTTTAGTTTATTGCATTGTTGGATTAGTTGGTTCATTTTTGTTATTTATTGAGTTATTGGAGTTACTTATGGTGTACGGTAAAGTTCGTGACACGCTGTCTTGGAAGGAGGAGACATGTGTTATATTTGGTATCAGAGCGGGTTTGTAATCCCGGTCCCGACCCGGGATGCGAGTAGTAGATAATACATTTGCATTGCATTCAGTTTTCAACGTTTTTTTTTTGGGAAATGGGAATTTTTAAGGACTGCACCCATTCGGCATGGCGTTAGTCTATTAATCGTCTTTTCTTTACTCTATCAAATCTAATCAGCTTATCCTTCCTTTCAGATGCCACCTAAGAGACTTGGTCGTCCTCGTGGTGCTAAAGTTGCACGTGGTAGTGAAGAAGTTGGGGACAGCAATCATGTTGCAAGCAATTAGATAGAAGTTGAGATTAACCAAGCAGGTTGTCAGCCCATGGACCCAGAGGCGATAAGACTTATGGTTGAGGAGGAAGCTAGACAAGCTGCTCTGGCTGCAGTTCAACAGGTTGCTCAGAAGGCTGGACAAGCAGCCGCACAGGAGGTAGCCCGGATAGCCGCACGTGAGGCAGCTCGAGTAGCAGTAGAAGAGATTGCTCCCTATATTCCTCATCAGGCATGACAAGTCGCTGCCGCTCAGCAGGCACCACAGGGTGCAGCCGAATTCTCCACATGATGATGGATATGGACCACATCCACCACCACAACCACCACCTCCACCGCTTGTTGTACTCAGAGAGGGACGTACGTATTGGGATTTGATGGGTCAGATGTGGAAATTGGGCATGGAGCAATTTGGAGGAGATGTCGACACTACTGCTGCAGATAATTGGAGGAGGATGCTGGAGCGCAATTTGGAGTATGTGAGGTGTCCATTAGAGTACCGATTGGACTTGGCCACTCAGCATCTCAGAGATGATGCCCTGTACTGGTGCGAGGGAGTTGTTGAAGGAGCTCGTTGTCGCTATGAGCTTACATATGAGAATTTCAGAAGAGAGTTCAACAAGAAATTCTTTCCTTGAGAGGCAATGGATGAGAAACAAAATACCTTCGAGAATGTGTTTCAAGGTACGGTGACTGTCAGAGTGTATGAGCGGGAGTTTAGTATACTCCGCAGGTTTGCTAGGGGAATTGTGGATGAGGATGATCTGAGCAGGAGGTTCTTGAAGGGGTTACGAGTTGATATTCGCAACCGCTGTGCTGTTAGGGACTATGGCAACTTCTCAGAGTTGGTGGAGAAAGCTGATTTCCAGGAAGCAGGGATAGCTGAGGAGCAGGAATTCCTTAAGGCAACACAAGCAAAGCCTGGAAAGGCTCTTGAGGCATCTTCGAGGACATTTGAGCATTTTGGATCACCATATTGTTCTCGTTGCCAGCGACATCATTTTGGAGATTCCCCCAAGTGTTTTTATTGTGGACGGATAGGCCATGTTGCGAGGAAATGTTGGGTTAAGCTAATGGATACACCAAATATCAGGCAGACAGCTGCAGCCGCATCAATACCAGTATTTGCACCTAGAGCTTGTTGCAATTGTGGTCAACATGGTCATATTATGAGAGAATGCCAACATAGGGCACATGTGCTGTTTCCGCCACCGCCCAAGCGTCAAGCCATTGTTGCACGAGTGCTTGCTACATGAGACCACGAAGGACATGAGCCGATAGCCGGTATGTGACTCTTGTTTATACTTGATTTTGTTTTCGAGTGTGTGTGTCTTTTATGGATTATACTATTAGTTAGTATACTTGTGTGAGATTGGTTTTGATTGGGGGTGGGGTAGCAGCTTCGTATATTTTTGTAAGTCTATGTTTCGCCAAGTGTTGGCCATTTTGGGGTACGTTCGAGCCAATGATCAAGAATATTCAAACAGTCGACATGAAATGTGGGAGCTACTTGTATTCATCGAGAAGTATAAGCCGTATTAAGAGGGACTTTAAGTCGAGGCATCCCATATGGATTGAGTTATTGGAGTACTATAGTGGCAAATCAGCTATCATTCAAGAATTGAGGTGGCGATGTATGGGGCTTATATTGTAGGAGGTGTTGTACACTACTATGTTGGTCAAAAGTGGGGGAGCGACGAGTCACAGAACCATCAATGGAATGGTCGAGCAAGTGGAAATGCAAATGCCGGCTAAAGGAAGTCTATTATCATCAGAGGAATTATACGGATAAGCGTATGAGCGATTTAAAGTTTGAAGTGTACGAGTAAGCATACCAAAAAAAAAAAAGAGGATGATTTAGAGAGGAGCTAAGACTCGAAGACTGAAGCAGCTAAAGCTGAGATACATGGAACCATAACCTAATTCAAGAGGATTGAATAGCGTATCATATGGGTTTGTCATCATCTGAGTTTGTATATTCGACGATGTGTTTCATGTTTCAGTATTGATGAAGGTTCTCAGAGAGCCATAGTTTATTTTACAGCAGTCACCCGATAATCTCGGTAGGGTATTGTCAGTGCCTAATCAACTTGTTTTGGATTTAGATCGACAGACAAATGAAGTTTAAGGGAAGGTGACTCGGATGGTCGAACTTGGTTAGGAGAGAGGCGAAACTCAGGAGGAAACTTGGGAGTCAAAGGAGCATATGAGATCAAATTATCAGAGTTTTTTTTGGTCGAAATCGAGCAGCAGAGTCAGCATCTGAATCCGAGGACGAATTCTCGTTAAGTGGGGAAGAATTGTAACAACCCTAAACTAAATTGGGCTCAAAATCATTTTTCTTCTTCTTCATCTTGTGGCCCATTAATCCCAATTTATTCCCTTTTTCGTTATGTCGTGTGTAATGTATATTGATGCTTACATCTCCTTCTCCATTAACCTGCAACCTGTTGGGAATGTCCTGAAATCACACTTGTAATAATTCTAGAGATAGTTGTGTTGTCGAGATTAGACATTCATATATTACTGGGCAATCATAATGCTTTGCTAGAAGCCACTTATGATCAATGAATTTATAACTCATTGCTAGTATTATATGATCCTACAGGGTCACACACCTAAGCAAATTGGATATAGAATATGGGGTATCATTAGTGTAATGATCTGATGAATGTATATATGATATGCATTCGATAACAAGTTTCTGAGGCAGTGTCGATCGACACAACATGTGCATCGATCGACACAGATCGCGGACCAAAATAGCGATTTTGGTTTATGACTTAATTAACCACGGTTTGAGTCTTCGTTAATAAGGTCATGGTAAAAGTCAATATATATATGATATATGGTCGACTTTTACAGCAAAAAAAAAGACCTAATTCACAGCCACTAGAAAGAAACTGAAACCCTCTGAGAGATCCGATCTCTAAACGGCACTAGCATCCCGTCTGTTCCAGTTTGTGTGTGTATGGATACCAGTAGAGGCGCAGCACTTGAGGTGCTATAGATCTCGAATACTTGTTCATCTTCCGCTGCTAATCTCCAGGTAATTCGAGATCTGTTGTAGATTCAATATAACTAGACCCTGGATCCTAGGCTTGGAATTATACCTAGGGTTGCTAATTGGATTAGGAACAGCTAGAAATTCCTTCAGTGGTATCAGAGCCTTAGGGTTTATCCTATTTAAACTAACAGCATGATATTCGAATTAGATGAATTTGAATCAATGTATGTGATATATGCATGCTAGATTGTGTTTTGTTCAAAGAATTCTCGTTTTAGGGGTTTTGTTCATAAACGAATCTGTGTTTTCGCATAGTGTCGATCGACACCAATCCGGCATCGATCGACACAAGATGGAAACCCGAATAAAATTCAGGTTTACCCTAATTGTGACGATCGACACAAGAGTTGTGTCGGTCGACACAGACCTCGCGAAAAGGTCAATCGGTTCAATTGGATTGGACCGGTTATCGAGCTTGGTTAAAATTGGTTAAATCGATTAGAACGGTTTATTGCGATTGTTTTGATATGGTTGGCGTCGACCGACACTAATGTAGTGTCGATCGACACTTACCGGTTATCAAAGCCGGTTCAATTGGATTGATCGGTTATCGCAAATTGGTTATGGTATGTTGCATCGATCGATGCTAGTGTAGTGTCGATCGACAAAGAATTAAATTGTTTGGTTATTGAACCTGCAATTACAGAACCAAACCAGAATTAAACTCACTTCTTAGAATTATTAAAGCCTAATTAGATTAGTTTTTTCTAAGATCTAAACCTTATAGGATGCATATATGATATGCGTTAGACCAAAAGTTCCGTTCCTCAACTAAATATCAAGTATGTTTACATTTCTTTCCAATCTTGTCAACTGTCAAGACTTGTTTCATTGTGCGATAGACTTGCAGTGCAAGGTGTCCACAATTACATGAGTAAGGCAGGAGGTAATCGTGTTGATAGGCTTGCAGTGCAAGGTATCAACAATTACATGACTTAAGAGATTGGTTTACTTGACTGGGCCATCAAAATCATTTTGAGCCCAGAGACATCAGGTGGATTGGACATGAGATGTCAGTCCACAACCAAGAGTTATATTGGATATAACTATCAAAGAGTTGCTTACCTAGATAACTAAAATTTGGGCGATAGCCAGTGGCTCACTCAAATTTCAGTGAAGTATGGGTCTTGAATCATTATATTCATTTGAGGAAACATTGTTTTGAATATAATGCGACTCTTCTTAATAGTTAAGATTTCTCATTTCTTGAACATCATAACTAAACCTCTCTTGTTTTCAGCTATGTCTAGCACAAACAATCATAACAATTTCTCCCTACGATCCGTCCTTAAGAAGGACAAGTTAAATGGATCAAACTTTCTTGAATGGTATCGGAATTTGAGAATTGTTCTCAAACAGGAGAAAAAGGACTATATCCTTGAGAAAGTTCCCCCCAAGAAGTATCGAGCCAATGCCTGGCAGTCAGAGAAGGATACTTGGGATAAGCATTCTAATGATGTGGTCGATGTGTGTTATCTAATGTTGGCTACCATGAACTTGGACTTGCAGAAGCAATATGAGTACATGGAGTCGCCAATAGAGATGATCACTGGCCTGAAAAGTATGTTTCAGGAGCAGGCACGAACTCAGAGATACCAGACGGTTAAGTCTCTAATTGAGTGCAAGCTACAAAAGGACGGACCAGTTAGTCCTCATGTCATTAAGATGATGGGTTATATTGATAACCTGGGAAACTGGATTGTCCCATTAGCCAAGAGTTGGCTACTGACATCATTCTGCAGTCACTGCCGTCAAGCTATGATATGTTTGTTATGAACTATAACATGAACAACTTGACGAAAACGTTGACTGAATTGCATGGGATGCTGAAAACTGCTGAACCTAACATCAAGAAGGACACCCCAAATGTCCTTATGGTACAAAAGGGTAAAAGGTTTAAGAAACTTGGTAAGAACAAAGGTGATGGCAAGACGAGCTCGATTGTGAATCCAAGCGAGTCTAACCATGTTCCTAAGGTTAAAACCGGTCCTTCTAAAGATGATAAGTGCCATTATTGTAATTGTTATGGGCATTTGAAATGAAACTGCAATAAATTCCTGGAAGATTATGAGAAGCTGAAGAAGACGTACGAGACTTCTTCTTCAGGTATTTATGTTATAGAAGTAAATTTTACTACTTCTGGTCCTATTTCTTGGGTATTGGATACCGGCTGTGATGCTCATATTTTGTGAAAATATGCAGGGCCTAAGCAATAGTAGGACTTTGGAGAAAGGACAAGTGGACCTGTGCGGTGGAAATGGAGCAAGAGTTGTTACATTAGCCGTAGGAATTCATTTGTCTTTTACCTTCTGGCATGGTTTTAGAACTTAATAATTGCTACTATGTACCTGCTATAAGCAGAAATGTTATTTCTATTCCTTGTTTGGATTTAGAAGGATATCAGTTTTCAATTATGAATAAATGTTGTTCATTTGATTACAATGATATATCTTATGGTAGCGGTCCATTATAGAATGGACTTCATGTTCTAAACAAAAGTGTACCAGCCTATAACATTAGTATTAAGAGATTCAAGTCAGATGACACGAATCAAATTTTTTTCTTGGCATTGTCGTTTGGGCCACATAAATGAGAAATAGATTCAGAAGCTCCATAGTGATGGGCTTTTGGGCTCATTTGATTATGAATCATGTGAGAAATGCGAATCTTGTTTATTGGGTAAAATGACGAAGGCCCCTTTCAACAAAAGGTAGTGTCGATCGACACAAAAGGTGTATCGATCGACACATGTCGCGAACAAACAAAATGAAAGGGCCAATGACTTATTGGGCTTTATACATATGGATGTGTATGGCCCGATGAGCCCAAGTGCTGGAGGAAACTTTCATTACTTCATTACCTTTACTGATATTTGCAGTAGGTACGGTTATGTCTATTTAATGAGACATAAATCGGAATCTTTGGAAAAGTTCAAAGAGTTCCAGAATGAAGTACAGAATCAACTTGGCAAAAGTATTAAAGCTCTACGATAAGATCGTGAAGGAGGATATTTAAGCTAAGAATTTAGTGATTATCCGAGAGATTGTGGAATTGTTTCACAACTCACGCCTCCTGAATCAGACTTTATTAGATATGGTTCGATCAATGATGAGTCACTCAGATCTTCCACTATCCTTCTGGGAATACGCTCTAGAAACGTCTACATCTACACTAAATAGGGTTCCATCAAAATCAGTTACAAAGACACCACATGAGATGTGAACTGGAAATGTCCCTAATTTGTCTTTCATGAAGATTTGGGGTTGTGAGGCTTATTTAAAACGTTTAATCTCTAATAAGCTCGCACCCAAATCTGATGAATGCTACTTCATTGGTTATCCTAAGGAGACCAAGGCATGTTACTTTTACTATCATCGATCAAATTAATGGGTATTTGATACACATTAATATACGTGTTTAGAGGGTGTGTCGGTCGACGCAAGTGTTGTGTCGATTGATGCAAGGCGAAGAACAACACAATTGACCGTGTTTTCCCTGAGAAAGATTTTCTTTCCAAGAAGAACAGTGGGAGTAAAGTACAACTCGAAGAAATTCAAAAATCACAGGAGACTGCTTAACCTGATAAGGAAGAGCAGCAGTTGGATCTACAAAGAGTTGTAGAACCTACACCTGTAATGCCTGAAGTTCGCAAAACCAAAAGGATTCGTCACGAACCCGAGAAATTTGGATTTCTCGTAACTAATTGCCGTGATCTGTTGATCATTGAAAGTGACGAGCCGGCGAATTTTGAAGAAGCAATGATGGGCTCTTACTCCGAAAATGGCTGAAAGCCGCTGAATCCGAAATGGGATACACGTCACAGAACCAAGTATGACTTGGGTTGATTTACCCGATGGTGTAAAAGCCGTTGAGAGTAAATGGATTTTCAAGAAGAAAAGTTGACGTGGATGGTAATATTCAGATATACAAAGCTAGGTTGGTGGCAAAAGGTTTCAAGAAAATTCATGGTATTGACTATGAAGAAACCTATTCCCCAGTCACTATGCTTAAGTCCATTCGGATTCTCCTAGCAACCACCGCTCAATGTGATTATGAGATCTGCCAAGTGGATATGAAAACAGTTTTCCTTGATGGAATTCTGGAAAAGGATGTGTACATGACACAACCTGAATGTTTTCATTGATCTTAATGCTGCTAGGAAGATATACAAGCTTCATCGATCCATTTATGGATTGAAGAAAGTATCTCGGAGTTGGAATCTTCGTTTTGATAAAACAGTCAAAAGGTTTGACTTCATCAGGAACGAAAAGGAACCGTGTGTTTACAAGATGACTAGTGGGAGCGCAGTTGCATTTCTAGTATTGTATGTTGATAACATACTGCTTTTCGGAAATGAAGTTCCACTGTTTCAGTCTGTTAAGACTTGACTCGAAAGTTGGTTTTCGATAAAATATGGGAGAAGTCGTATACATTCTTGGAATAAGAATCTATAGAGATAGATTGGACAAGCTAATTGGATTGTGTCAAGATACTTATATTGATAAGGTCTTGCACAGGACCAGTATGCATGATTCCAAGAAGGGCTTCATGCAAATGACTCTTGGCATTACTCTTAGCAAGACGCAGTGTCCTTCGACACACGCTGATCGAGAGCGAATGAGGGTCAGACTACTGCTAAAGGCATTAGATGTCTTAAGATGTGATCTTAATTTTAGTGGGAGTTGTTGTTGTGGATTTTAGTTATTATATGATGTTCATGTAAACATAATTTGACTATGTTAATGAAATCTGATTTCAGTATTATTTAATTATGGTTATTAAATAATAGTCACAGAGTAATTTAAGACATTTTATAGGTCATAAAGTATGTGACTTGATCATGAAACCCTATAAATGATAAAAGACATAAATTATGTTTGTCCCTGGTCAAGGTTGTTAAAGTCGGACATTAACAACCGCGTGAGACTAGTATGTGAGGTGACTGATGACTAAGTTTCATGGAGTCATTAATAAGAGCATTAAAGTCAATCACATAGGTATGTGTTGGAGAACACAGGATCGGACATGACCCGCTAATGAGAACTCTACAGGATAGTTATATAAGTGTCATGAGAGTTTTCATTACAACTATAGAGTATAGTCCTTAGACCTGAGTTCGTCATGTTTTCTTACATGTGAATTGGTCCGCTTTAACTCTGTCAAACGTCAGCCGTAACTGGTGATTATAAAGGCATTGATTGGGCGTATCATGAAGTGTGTGAAGAAACAGGGATGGAACAAGATGGGATTTGTCCCTCCTATATAATAGGAGATAAATATCCCAGGGCCCATCGAAGATTTGATACTGAGAAATGTGTGGCCACACTCAAACGAGGTGATTGTCAGTCATTTGTCTTGTCAGTATAAATCAGAGTTCGATGAACATGTTCTTGGCTTAATAAAGATGACACAGATCTTGCCTTAAGCCAGATCGAGATATAGAGACGAAGGGATTATGGGAATAGATGATTCCAGTACAAGTGGAAGATTGTTGGAAATGTCCTGAAATCACACTTGTAATAACTCTAGAGATAGTTGTGTTGTCGAGATTAGACATTCATATAATACTGGGCAATCATAATGCTTTGCTAGAAGCCATTTATGATCAATGAATTTAGAACTCATTGCTAGTATTATATGATCCTACAGGGTCACACACCTAAGCAAACTGGATATAGAATATGGGGTTGATCATTAGTGTAATGATCTGATGAATGTATATATGATATGCATTCGATAACAAGTTTCTGAGGCAGTGTCGATCGACACAACATGTGCATCGATCGACACAGATCGCGGACCAAAATAGCGATTTTGGTTTATGACTTAATTAACCACGGTTTGAGTCTTGCTTAATCAGGTCATGGTAAAAGTCAATATATATATGATATATGGTCGACTTTTACAGCAAAAAAAATACCTAATTCACAGCCACCAGAAAGAAACTGAAACCCTCTGAGAGATCCGATCTCTAAACGGCACTAGCATCCCGTCCGTTCCAGTTTGTGTGCGTGTGGATACCAGTAGAGGCGCAGCACTTGAGGAGCTATAGATCTCGAATACTTGTTCATCTTCCGCTGCTAATCTCCAGGTAATTCGAGATCTGTTGTATATTCAATATAACTAGACCCTCGATCCTAGGCTTGGAATTATACCTAGGTTTGCTAATTGGATTAGGAACAGCTAGAAATTCCTTCAGAGGCGACAATACAACATATTGAAGGAATTTCTTGCAGTTCCTAATCCAATTAGGCAACCCTAAGTCTGAATTCCATAGCCTAGGATCTAGGGTTCATGTTTATATCTTTGAATCTACATCAGATCTCGAAGACACCTGGAAAGTTATGCAGAAGAAGATGATTAGGTATTCGAGATTGATTAGTGCCTCAAGTGCTGCGCCTCTACTGGTATCCACACGCACACAAACTAGAACGAGCGGGATGCTAGTGCCGTCAGAGATCAGATCTCTTTTAGGGGTTTTTATTTCACCGAGGTGGCTGTGAATTAGGTCTAGTCACTGTAAAAGTCGACCATATATCATATATATATATTGACTTTTACCATGACCTGATTAACCAAGACTCAAACCGTGGTTAATTAAGTCATAAACCAAAATCGATATTTTGGTCTGCGATCTGTGTCGATCGATGCACATGTTATGTCGATCGACACTGCCTCAGAAACTTGTTATTGAATGCATATCATATATACATTTATCAGATCATTACACTAATGATCAACCCCATACCTATGTATCCAGTTTGCTTAGGTGTGTGACCATGTAGGATCATATAATACTAGCAACAAGTTCTCAACTCATCGATCATAAGTGGCTTCTAGCAAAGCATTATGATTGCCCAGTATTATATGATTGTCTCATCTCAACAATACAACTTTCACTTAGAGTATGTACAATAGATTTCAGGACATTCCCAACAATCTCCCACTTGTACTGGAATCATCTATTCCTATAATCCCTTCGTCTCTATATCTCGATCTGGCATAAGGCAAGATCTGTGTCATCCTTATTAAGCCAAGATCATGTTCATCGAACTCCGATTTATACTGACAAGACAAACGACTGATGATCACCTCGTTTGAGTGTGGCCACACATTTCTCAGTATCAAATCTTCGATGGGCCCTGAGATATTTATCTCCTGTTATATAGGAGGGACAAATCCCATCTTGTTTCATCCATGTTCCTTCACCCACTTCATGATATGCCCAATCAATGCCTTTATAGTCACCAGTTACGGCTGACGTTTGATAGGGTTAAAGCGGACCAATTCACATGTAAGAAAACATGATGAACTCAGGTCTAAGGACTATACTCTATAGTCGTAATGAAAACACTCATGACACTTATATAACTATCCTGTAGAGTTCTCATTAGTGGGTTATGTCCGATCCTGTGTTCTCCAACACATATCTATGTGATTGACTTTAATACTCTTATTAATGACTCCATAAAACTTAGTCATCAGTCACCTCACATACAAGTCTCACGCGGTTGTTAATGTCCCATTTTAACAACCTTGACTAGGAACCAACATAACTTATGTCATTTATTATCTATAGGGTTTCATGATCAAGTCACATACTTGATGACCTATAAAATGTCATAAATTACTTTGGGACTATTATTTAATAACATAATTAAATAATACTGACTCTCATACGCTCTCGCTCAGCATGTGTCGAAAGGGACTCCGCGTCTTGCTAAGAGTAATGCCAAGAGGCATTGGCATGAAGCCCTCCTTGGAATCATGCATATTGGACCTGTGCAAGACCTTATCCATATAAGTATCTTGACACAATCTAATTATCTTGTCCAATCTATCTCTATAGATACTTATTCTAATAACGTACACGGCTTCTCCCACGGGTTTTTGTCGAAAAACAACTTTCGAGTCAAGTCTTAACAGACTGAAACAATGGAACTTCATTTCCGAGAAGCAGTATGTTATCAACACACAATACCAGAAATGCAACTGCGCTCCCACTAGTCATCTTGTAAACACACGGTTCCTCTTCGTTCCTGATGAAGTCAAACCTTTTGACTGCTTCATAAAAACGAAGATTCCAACTCCGAGATGCTTGCTTCAATCCACAAATGGACCGATGAAGCTTTCATACCTTCCTAGCTTCATTAGGATCAATGAATAACTTCAGGTTGTGTCATGTACACATCCTTTTCCAGAATTCCATTAAGGAAAACTGTTTTCACATCCATCTGCCATATCTCATAACCATTATGAGTGGCGGTTGCTAGGAGAATCCGAATGGACTTAAGCATGGTGACTGGGGAATAGGTTTCTTCATCAATACCATGAATTTACTTGAAACCTTTTGCTACCAACCTAGCTCTTTATATCTGAATATTACCTTCCACGTCAACTTTTCTTCTTTGACGATCCATTTACTCTCAATGGTTTTTACACCATCTGGTAAATCAATCCAAGTCATACTTGGTTCTGTGACATGGATCCCATTTCGGATTCAGCGGCTTTCAGCCACTTTTCGGAGTCAAGGTCCATCATTGCTTCTTAAAAGTCGCATATTCGTCACTGTCTATGATCAACAGATCATGGTAATTGGTCATGAGAAATCCAAATTTCTCGGGTTCGTGACGAATCCTCTCGGATTTGCGAACTTCAGGCACCACAGGTGTGGGTTCTACAACTCTTTGTAGATCCAACTGCTGCTCTTCCTCATCAAGTTAATCAGTCTCCTGTGATTTTCGAATTTCTTCGAGTTGTACTTTACTCCCACTGTTCTTCCTGGAAAGAAAATCTTTCTCAGGAAAAACACAGTCAATTGTGTCGTTCTTCGCATCGTATCGATCGACATAACACTTGCGTCGATCGACACACCCTCTAAACAAGTGTGTTAATGTGTATCAAATACCAATTAGTTTGATCGATGAGAGTAAAAGTAACATGCCTTGGTCTCCTTAGGATAACAAAGAAGTAGCATTCATCAGACTTGGATGCGAGCTTATCAGAGATTAAACGTTTTCATAAGCCTCACAACCCCAAATCTTCATGAAAAACAAATTAGGAACATTTCCAGTCCACATCGCATGTGTTGTCTTTGTAACTTATTTTGATGGAACCCTATTAGTGTAAACGCAGACGTTTCTAGAGTGTATTCCCAGAAGGATTATGGAAGATCTGAGTGACTCGTCATTGATCGAACCATATCTAATAAAGTCCGATTTAGGAGGAGTGAGTTGTGAAACAATTCCACAATCTCTCGGATGATCACTGAATTCTTAGCTTAAGTATCCACCTCCACGATCTTATCGTAGAGTTTTAATACTTTTTCCAAGTTGATCCTGTACTTCATTCTAGAACTCCTTGAACTTTTCAAAAAATTCCTATTTATGTCTCATTAAATAGACATAAACATACCTACTAAAAATGTCAGTAAAGGTAATGAAGTACTAAAAGTTTCCTCTAGCACTTGGGCTCATCGGGCCATACACATCCGTATGCATAAAGCCCAATAAGTCACTGGCCCTTTCATTTTGTTCGTTCGCGACCTGCGTCGATCGATACACCTTTTGTGTCGATCGACACTACCTTTTGTTGAAAGGGGCCTTCGTCATTTTACCCAATAAACAAGATTCGCATTTCTCACATGATTCATAATCAAATGAGCCCAAAAGCCCATTACTATGGAGCTTCTGAATATGTTTCTCATTTATGTGGCCCAAACGACAATGCCAAGGAAAAATTTGATCCGTGTCATTTGACTTGAATCTCCTAATACTAATGTTATAGGCTGGTACACTCTTGTTTAGAACATAAAGTCCATTCTATAATGAACCGCTACTATAATATATATCATTGTAATCAAATGAATAACATTTATTCATAATTGAAAACTGATATCCTTCTAAATCCAAACAAGGAATAGAAATAACATTTTCTGCTTATAGCAGGTACATAGTAGTAGTTCTTAAGTTCAAAAACCAAGCCAGAAAGCAAAACAAATGAAATATTCCTACGGCTAATGCAACAACTCTTGCTCCATTTCCCACGTGCAGGTCCACTTGTTCTTTCTCCATAGTCCTACTGTTGCATAGGCCCTGCATATTTTCACAAAATATGAGCACCACAGCCGGTATCCAATACCCAATAAATAGGACCAGAAGTAGTAACATTTACTTCTATAACATAAATACCTGAAGAAGAAGTCTCGTACGTCTTCTTAACCTTCTCATAATCTTCCAGGAATTTATTGCAGTTTCTTTTCAAATGCCCATAACCATTACAATAATGGCACTTATAATCTTTAGAAGGACTGGTTTTAACCTTAGGACCATGGTCAGACTCGCTTGGATTCACATTCGAGCTCGTCTTGCCATCACCTTTGTTCTTACCAAGTTTCTTAAACTTTTTACCCTTTTGTACCATAAGGACATTTGGGGTGTCCTTCTTGATGTTAGGTTCAGCAGTTTTCAGCATCCCATGCAATTCAGTCAACGTCTTCGTCAAGTTGTACATGTTATAGTTCATAACAAACTGATCATAGCTTGACGGCAGTGACTGCAGAATGATGTCAGTAGCCAACTCTTGGCTAATGGGACAATCCAGTTTCCCCAGGTTATCAATATAACCCATCATCTTAATGACATGAGGACTAACTGGTTCGTCCTTTGGTAGCTTGCACTCAATTAGAGACTTAACTGTTTGGTATCTCTGAGTTCGTGCCTACTCCTGAAACATAATTTTCAAGCCATTTATCATCTCTACTAGCGACTCCACGTACTCATATTGCTTTTGCAAGTCCGAGTTCATTGTAGCCAACATGAGACAACACACGTCGACCACATCATTAGAATGCTTATCCCAAGCATCCTTATCTGACTGCCAGGCATTGGCTCGGTACTTCTTGGGGAGAACTTTCTCAAGGACATAGTCCTTCTTCTCCTGTTTGATCCATTTAACTTGTCCTTCTCAAGGACGGATCGCAGGGAGAAATTGTTATGATGGTTTGTGCTAGACATAGCTGAAAACAAAAGAGGTTTAGTTATGATGTTCAAGAAATGAGAAATCTTAACTATTAAGAAGACTCGCATTATATTCAAAACAATGTTTCCTCAAATGAATATAATGATCCAAGACCCATACTTCACTGAAACTCAAGTGAGCCACTGGCTATCACCCAAATTTCAGCTATCTAGGTAAGCAACAACTTTGCTAGTTATATCCAATATAACTCTTGGTTGTGGATTGACATCTCATGTTAAACCCACCTGATGTCTCTGGGCCCGAAACGATTTTGATAGCCCAGTCAAGTAAACCAATCTCTTAAGTCATGTAATTGTTGATACCTTGCACTGCAAGCCTATCAACACGATTACCTCATGCCTTACTCATGTAATTGTGGACACCTTGCACTGCAAGTCTATCGCACAATGAAACAAGTCTTGACAGTTGACAAGATTGGAAAGACATCTAAACATACTTGATATTTAGTTGAGGAACGGAACTTTTAATCTAATATACACATCATATATGTATCTTAGAAGGATTATAATTAATTAAAACAACTAATTTTATTAAGTTTTAATTATTCTAAGAATTGGATTTATATTGGTCTGGTTCTGTGATTTCAGGTTCAATGACCGAAACCTTTTGATCCTGTATCGACCGACACTATTTTAGTGTCGATCGACACAATTCTACCAAAACCAAATTGCGATAACCGATCAATCCAATTGATTCGGTTTCGACAACCGATCAGTGTCGATCGACACTACATTAGTGTCGGTCGACACCAATCAAATCAATCGCAATAAACTGTTCCAAGTGGTTTAACCAATATTTAACCAAGCTCGATAACCGGTCCAATCCAATTGAACCGATTATCCTAATTGCAAGGTCTGTATCGACCGACACAACTTTGTGTCGATCTTCACAAGGCGAAATTATGATCGGGTTATCGCCTTGCGTCGATCGACGTCGGATTGGCATCGATCGAAAAATGCAAAAAACCTAGAACAGTTTACGATTTTGAACAAAACCTAAACTAGATTTCTTTGATCAAAATTCAATTTAGCATGCATATATCCAATATACAATGATCTAGATTCAACCAATCTAATCAACATGCTACAGATTCAATGGAACCCTAAGGCTCTGATACCACTGAAGGAATTTCTAGCAGTTCCTAATCCAATTAGGCAACCCTAAGTCTGAATTCCATAGCCTAGGATCTAGGGTTCATGTTTATATCTTTGAATCTACATCAGATCTCGAAGATACCTGGAAAGTTATGCAGCGGAAGATGATTAGGTATTCGAGATTGATTAGCGCCTCAAGTGTTGCGCCTCTACTGGTATCCAGACGCACACAAACTGGAACGAGTGGGATGCTATTGCCGTCAGAGATCAGATCTCTTTTATGGTCGACTTTTACCATGACCTGATTAACCAAGACACAAACCGTGGTTAATTAAGTCATAAACCAAAATCGATATTTGGTCCGTGATCTGTGTCGATCGACACTGCCTCAGAAACTTGTTATTGAATGCATATCATATATACATTTATCAGATCATTACACTAATGATCAACCCCATACCTATGTATCCAGTTTGCTTAGGTGTGTGACCGTGTAAGATCATATAATACTAGCAACAAGTTCTCAACTCATCGATCATAAGTGGCTTCTAACAAAGCATTATGATTGCCCAGTATTATATGACTGTCTCATCTTGACAATACAACTTTCACTTAGAGTATACACAATAGATTTCAGGACATTCCCAACAATTCGAGGACGGACTTAGTTAGGAGAGAGGCGAAACTCAGGAGGAAACTTGGGAGTCAAAGGAGCATATGAGATCAAATTATCAGAGTTTTTTTCAGTCGAAATCGAGCAGCAGAGTCAGCATCTGAATTCGAGGACTAATTCCCGTTAAGTGGGGAAGAATTGTAACGACCCTAAACTAAATTGGGCTCAAAATCATTTTTCTTCTTCTTCATCTTGTGGCCTATTATTCCAATTTATTCCCTTTTTCGTTATGTCGTGTGTAATGTATATTGATGCTTACATCTCCTTCTCCATTAACCTGCAACCCTTAGCCGCGTCAATTTTTACGGAATGGAAACGGAGCCATCGATCATCTCCTCCTCATTCTTCTTCTTCACGCATTGCTTCTCCTCCTCGTTTTATTCTCGAAATCTCTTACCATCAACGACGAGCCACCGGCACATCACCATCGTCGTCACCGTGCAGCACCACACCGTCACCTCGGTCCGACATCCTGAAGCATCAGCAATCCATCGAAGAGCTTCGTTTTTATCGTTGGAGTTGTCACAGGTCATCGTCACGTCGATCCAAGCCACTTAGGTCACGATATAAGGTTTTCTTTTGGCGCAAGCCACCTCTTTCTTCACCTCCGTTCAGTCGCCTATGATCTGATTCATGTGCATTTTTTTTATCCACCAATGGCCGCTTCTTATGCCGGTGTCCGTCGTAGACAAACCACCATCGCTCGCTCTTTGTCGGTGTCCATTGGTTTCGTGTTCTAAGCTTTAGTCGTGATCTCTCTATGCAATCTTTGGTTCGTGTAAACAAGCTAAGGTGATTATCATACGCTCAATTTCCATAATATTATGGTTTTGTTTATCGTCGTTCACTAGCATATGTTAGTAAAATGTGGCTTATATATATCATGATTCTTGTGATATAGTAAGTAATGAACTTACATATACGATGGATATTATATATATATATATATACATATATTAAAAATGAAGACTTCTGTTATTGTATGCTATAGTTGCTTCGTCTCAAAGCGCCGACTGGATCCGAGAGGAACTAGGTCCAATTTGAGACCTTACGTGTATTCTTCAGGTCAACGTGTTTGTCCGTGTTCGTGATCGTCGTTCTTAAACTTTCATCGTTCTTTCTTCTCAGCTGACTTTGGCCAAGGTGAGGGCTATTCCGTACCTCTCCGGTTTCCGTTTTAACCTTCTAATATAGCTAGTGTAGTATCTAATGTGTTTCGTTTGTTTGCTAAGTCTATCTAGGATGTTTGTTAAACTGCAGATAGGATTATAGATGATTCAACCCCCTTGTATGCGTTGCCGGCTAAATTGTTGAATTGTTTGATAATTGAAAGTATAAATATATATATATATATTCACAATTAGTCGTAGTGTGATGAGTAGGGAGGCTGCGGGCGTACATGGAGTCAGTGAGGACTTCTGCATTTGAGCCGCAAGTGCATGTTGTGTGAGGCCGCGGGCGTACAGGGAGTTAGTTAGGACTTCTGTATTTGAGCCGCAAGTGCAGTCGTGGGTACGGGCAAGTTTTAGTCGATCTATTGCTCGTACTTTCAGAGTTCGATAAAGCCTCTTCGGGGGGGGGGGGGGGTGGGCGATCACTTAAGTCGCGTAGGACCTTTTTCTGCTTGGGCACTTTAGGTGCTTTGATTGTGCTTGTTATACCAGTTTATATTTGGAGTGTTAGGACCGTCCGCGGACTTGCGTTTTAGCATCCCATACCTCACTGGGCGACTCCCCCGTTGCTCACCCCTCTTTCTTACCCTCCTTCCAGGTGAGCATGATGAGTAGATGGACGCTTAGCTGGATCGGTGCTTTGGTATTTTATCGCGTTTTCCGCATTTTTTTTTAAACGTTGTTTTATAAATTTATTTCAGTTTATTGCATTGTTGGATTAGTTGGTTCATTTTTGTTATTTATTGAGTTATTGGAGTTACTTGAGGTGTACGGTAGAGTTCGTGACACGCTGTCTCGGAAGGAGGAGACGTGTGTTATAATTTGGTATCAGAGCGGGTTTGTCATCCCAGTCCCGACCTGGGAGGTGAGTAGTAGATAATACATCTGCATTGCATTCAGTTTTCAAAGTTTTTTTGGGAAATGGGAATTTCTAAGGACTGCACCCATTCGGCTTGGCGTTAGTCTATTAATCGTCTTTTCTTTACTGAATCAAATCTAATCAGCTTATCCTTCCTTTCAGATGCCACCTAAGCGACTTGGTCGTCCTCGTGGTGCTAGAGTTGCACGTGGTAGTGAAGAAGTTGGAGACAGCAATCATGTTGCAGGAAATCAGATAGAAGTTGAGGTTAACCAAGCAGGTTGTCAGCCCATGGACCCAGAGGCGATAAGACTTATGGTTGAGGAGGCAGCTAGACAAGCTGCTTTGGCTGCAGTTCAACAGGTTGCTCAGAAGTCTGGACAAGCAGCCGCACAGGAGGCAGCCCGGATAGCCGCACGTGAGGCAGCTCGAGTAGCAGCAGAAGAGATTGCTCCCCATATTCCTCATCAGGCATGACAAGTCGCTGCCACTCAGCAGGCACCACAGGATGCAGCCGAATTCTCCACATGTTAATGGACATGGACCACATCCACCACCACCACGTTAGAGTTGTCACAAGACGTCGTCACATCGATCCGAGCCACTTAGGTCACGATATAAGGTTTGCTTTTGGCGCAAGCCACCTCTTTCTTCACCTCCGTTCAATGGCCTCTGATCTGATTCATGTGCATTTTTTTGATCCACCAATGGCCGCTTCTTATGTCGGTGTCAGTCGTAGACGAACCACCATCTCTCGTTTTTTGTCGGTGTCCATTGATTTTGTGTTCCAAGCTTTAGTCGTGATCTCTCTATGCAATCTTTGGTTCGTGTAAACCAAGCTAAGGTGATTATCATACGCTCAATTTCCATAATATTATGGTTTTATTTATCGTCGTTCACTAGCGTATGTTAGTAAAAATGTGGCTTATATATTATGATTCTTGTTTATATTTGATTTTGTTTTTGAGTGTGTGTTTTTTGTGGATTATACTATTAGTTAATATACTTGTGTGATATTGGTTTTGATTGGGGTGGGGTAGCTTACACCTGTTGGGTACTAGAGCTTCGTATATTTCTGTAAGTCTATGTTTCGCCAAGTGTTGGCCATTTTGGGGTACGTTCGAGCCAATGATCAAGAAGATTCAAACAGTCGACATGAAATGTGGGAGCTACTTGTATTCATCCAAAAGTATAAAACATACTAAGAGGGACTTTAAGTCGAGGCATCGCATATCGACTGAGTTATTGGCGTACTACAGTTGCAGATCATCTATCATTCAAGAATTGATGCGGCGATGTACGGAGCTTATATTGTAGGAGGTGTTGTACAATACTATGTTGGTCAAAAGTGGGGGAACGACGAGTCACAGAACCATCAATGGAATGGTTAAGCAAGTGGAAATGCACATGACGGCTAAACGAAGTCCATTATGTTGGTCAATACTATGTTGGTCAAAAGTGGGGGAACGACGAGTTACAGAACCATCAATGGAATGGTTGAGCAAGTGAAAATGCACATGACGGCTAAACGAAGTCCATTATAATCAGAGGAATTAAACATATAAGCGTATGAGCGATTTAAAGTTTAAAGTGTACGAATAAGCATACAAAAAAAGAGGATGATTTAGAGAGGAGCTAAGACTCGAAGACTGAAGCAGCTTAAGCTGAGGTACATGGAACCATAACCTAATTCAAGAGGATTGAACAGCGTATCATCTGGGTTTGTCATCATCATAGTTTGCATATTCGACGATGTGTTTCATGTTTCAGTATTGATGAAGGTTGTCAGAGAGCCATATTTTCTTTTACAGCAGTCACCCGATAATTTCGGTAGGGTATTGTCAGTGCCTAGTCAACCAGTTTTGGATTTAGATCGACAGACAAATGAAGTTTAAGAGAAGGTGACTCATATGGTCTAACTTGGTTAAGGAGAGAGGCGAAACTCAAGAGGAAACCTGGGAGTCAAAGGAGCATATGAGATCAAATTATCAGAGTTTTTTTGAGTCGAAATCGAGGACGAATTCTCATTAAGTGGGGAAGAATTGTAACGACCCTAAACTAAATTGGGCTCAAAATCATTTTTTTCTTCTTCTTCATCATGTGGCCCATTAAGCCCAATTTATTCCCTTTTTTGCTATGTCGTGTGTAATGTATATCGATGCTTACATCTCCTTCTCCAGTAACCTGCAACCCTAGCCGCGTCAATTTTTACGGAGTGGAAACGGAGTCATCGATCAGCTCCTCCTCATTCTTCTTCTTCACGCTTAGCTTCTCCTCCTCGTTTTATTCTCGAAATCTCTTACTGTCAACGACGAGCCACCGGCACATCACCATCGTCGTCACCGTGCAGCACCACACCTTCACCTCCGTCCGACATCCTGAAGCATCAGAAATCCATCGGAGAGCTTCGTTTTTATCGTTGGAGTTGTCACAGGCCATCGTCATGTCGATCCGAGCCACTTAGCTCACAATATAAGGTTTGCTTTTGGCGCAAGCCACCTCTTTCTTCACCTCTGTTCAATCGCCTTTGATCTGATTCATGTGCATTTTTTTGATCCACCAATGGCCGCTTCTTATGCCGGTGTCTGTCGTAGACGAACCACCATCGCTCTCTCTTTGTCAGTGTCCATTGATTTCGTGTTCCAAGCTTTAGTCGTGATCTCTCTATGCAATATTTGGTTCGTGTAAAGCAAGCTAAGGTGATTATCATACGCTCAATTTCCATAATATTATGGTTTTGTTTATCGTCGTTCACTAGCGTACACTACAAGAAAACAGGGATTTTGCGACTCTAAGTTGCGACTGATTGTATAGTCGCTAAATTTTGCGACTGCTTAGCGACTAAGTTGCGACTAATATTGCGACTAATAGAGAATAGTCGCTCTTTAGTCGCTAAATTGCGACTACAAGTAAAATGTCGCTAAATAGTCGCTAAATAGCGACTATTTAGCGACTAAATTCGGCGGGTCGCTAAACCGTATTTTTGTTAGTCGCTAAAAGTCGGTATAAAAACACGTTTTTAATGTTTTTAACCGCGTGTACCTAACTTTGTAACAAATTTACGAATCAGTCGCTAAATTAGTCGCTAAATAGTCGCAAAAACTTATATATATACAAACATGGATCAGCTCGGTTTCTCCTGAGCCACACACTTAGTTTGCGATATTCATCAGAAAAAATTGAAAAAAAAACCCAGAGAGGAACGTTTTCTAGGTCAGCGATAATGTCAGGAGCTTATAACTACACTAACGGTCGAGAGTGGATGTATAACCAGATCGATCCAGCTACGGGAGATTTCACGGCAGAATTCATGGAGGGGGTCGATAAACATTTCATCCCGTTTGCAAATAGCCAGCCCTTCGCGCAGAGCAATGGAGGTAAGTTTCACTGTCCTTGTGATACTTGCAGGAATGATAAACGACTTATGACGGGGAGAAAAATACAAAAGCATTTGTATAGGAATGGATTTATGCCTGATTATTATGTTTGGTATAAGCATGGTGAAGAAGTCGATATGGGTTTAGGAACGAGTAATGCTGATACGACCTGGGTTAGTGGAAGTGAAGGAATGGGTAATGTAGTAGAAGATAGGTATGTGGATATGGTGAATGATGCATTTCGTGATAACGAACATTTTGATAACTATCATCAATATAGTTATCAGAATGTGGAGGAATATGGTAGTTATCCGAATGTAGACGAACCGGTACGTAATCATTCAAAAAAATTCTACGACTTGCTAGAAGGAGCGAACAATCCTTTGTACGATGGTTGTCGTGAAGGTCAGTCACAGTTATCCTTAGCTGCTCGAGTCATGCAAAAGAAGGCGGAGCATAATATGAGTGAAAGGGCAGTGGATTCGATATGCGAAATGTTTACAGAGTATCTACCAGAAGGAAATCAGGCAATCAATTCACATTACGCGACAGAGAAATTGATGCGCAATTTAGGCCTCCCATGTCAATCGATTGATGTTTGCTTCAACAATTGTATGATATTCTGGAAAGATGACGAAAGCTTAGATAAGTGTCGGTTTTGTGATTCACCAAGATGGAGGCCTAACGAGCAGCACCGTAGGACCAATATACCATATAGCCGTATGTGGTATATGCCTATTGCTGACAGATTAAAGAGAATGTATCAGAGCCAGAAGACTGCAGCGGCAATGAGATGGCATGCCGAGCACCAAGCAAAGGAGGGAGAAATGTGTCATCCGTCTGATGCGGCAGAGTGGAAATATTTTCAAGATCAGTATCCCATGTTTGCACAAGAGACCCGCAATGTTTATCTTGGACTATGTACAGATGGATTCAATCCATTTGGCATGTCCAATAATCATTCGTTGTGGCCTGTGATCTTGACTCCTTATAATTTACCCCCTGATATGTGCATGAACACGGAGTACCTGTTCCTTACAGTAATGAACTCTGGGCCAAATCATCCGCGAGGTAGTCTCGATATATTCCTCCAGCCTCTTGTTGAGGAATTAAAAGGATTGTGGTTTAATGGAGTCGATGCATACGATGTGTCCTTGAATCAAAATTTCAACCTAAAAGCAGTTCTGTTGTGGACGATCAGCGATTTTCCGGCGTATAGCATGTTATCAGGATGGACCACTCATGGAAAATTATCATGTCCATGGTGCATGGATGATACCAAATCTTTTTATCTGCCGAATGGAAGAAAGACGTGTTGGTTCGATTGTCACCGGAGATTTCTTCCTGCAGATCATCCACTGAGGAAAAACAAAAAAGACTTCTTGAAGGGAAAGGATGCTAGGAATGAGTATCCACCTGAGTCTTTAACCGGTCAGCAAGTCTATTCATACCATTTGCGCGGTGTAAATCCACCTAAAACTAAGGATGTTGGTGGAAACGGGCACGAGAAGAAGATGCCCGGATATGGAAAGAAGCATAACTGGCACAAAGAAAGCATCTTTTGGGAGTTACCTTACTGGAGGGACCTCAATCTTCGACACAATCTCGATTTGATGCATATAGAGAAGAATGTTTTCGACAACATTATCAAAACTCTTATGCGTGTGAAGGGTAAATCAAAAGACAACATCCCATCAAGATTGGATATAGATCAATTCTGTTCTCGGCCACACTTACATGTTGATAGTGCTGGTAGATCTCCTTTCCCAGTTTACTCACTGACAAACGAAGCTAGAACCAAGTTGTTGGAATGTGTTAAACATGAGGTCAAATTCCCAGATGGTTATGCTTCAGACTTAGCAAGTTGTGCTGATTTGGGTAACGCACAGTTTTCTGGGATGAAGAGTCATGATTGCCATGTCTTTATGCAGCGACTACTTCCATTTATCTTTGCTGAACTCCTAGACAATAACGTTCACCTCGCGTTAGCAGGTACCCGATTATTCATTGTATTTTGAATATGTTGTATTAACCATTAATGTTTTAATTTCTTTATATTGTAGGGATCGGAGGATTTTTTCGTGACTTATGTTCACGAACTTTGCAGAAGAGTCGCGTCCAAATTCTAAAGCAGCACATTGTTTTGATTCTCTGCAATTTGGAGAAGATTTTTCCACCATCATTTTTTGACGTGATGGAGCACCTTCCTATACATCTCCCCTACGAAGCTGAATTAGGAGGCCCTGTTCAATACCGGTGGATGTACCCCTTTGAAAGGTTTTTCAAAAAGCTGAAAGGGAAAGCAAAGAACAAAAGATATGCAGCTGGATCTATTGTTCAATCATATCTAAATGAAGAGATTGCATATTTCTCTGAGCATTATTTCGCGTCTAATATACAAACGAATTCAAGGTAAATTTCTCTCTAGTTAACGGAGACATGTACATGATGTCTAATATTATGAGGTTTCTAAATGTTTACTCATGTTGTCAGGTTAACAAGATACAATGAAGGTGGAGTCCCCGAATATCATGACCAAGAAGTACCTGATATATTTACTCAGGTTGGTCGTCCAAGTGGGGAAATGCATGAAGTATGGCTTTCACCAGAAGATTGGAAATGTGCACATGCTTACGTTTTGCGAAATTGCGCTTATTTTCGACCATTTGAAAGGTATAACACAGCATAAATGAATTTATATTTTGTGTTGGTCTCATATATATGTTGGTCTTAAACAGTATGTTCGAAGACTATATCTCTGGAAAATATCCAGATCTCTCCGAGAACGAACTCTCTGGGAAAAGGGCTGACGAATATCATACTTGGGTGCGAGATTATGTATGTTCGTGAAATTTTTCTTATGTGATTTTATACATGACGAATAACATACATGTGATTTTATCTACTTATTTGTCATTGTCTGTTTATCTATATGCAGGTTGTTTACTGGAACGAGACCTATAAATTTCCTCCTTGGGTTCAAGACATTGTGCATGGACCCGTCAACAAGGCTAAAACTTGGCCTATCTTCTATACAAGAGGATATCTGTTTCATACAAAAAATCACAGCGAGGGACGGAAGACATGTAACTATGGTGTCTGTGTTAAAGGAGAAAATTACAGTGATGCTTCCGATGCAGCTGATTTCAATGGGATCTTAACAGATATAATACAACTTCAGTACGAGGGGTTGGTTAATTTGAGAATAACACTCTTTAAGTGTATCTGGTATGACCCTGTTTTAGGTAGAGGCACTCGAAGGAGCAATGCTGGCGTTGTCGACGTTCGTGCATCCAGGAAGTACAACAAATACGAACCATTTATTCTCGGTACGTAAATTTAATTGTCGCTTTCTTGTTAATTACTCTTTGGATATCATAGATACTCGAGTATAACTTCCACATTTATAATCTACACAGCCTCTCAAGCGGAGCAAGTTTGTTATATCCCGTATCCGTACACAAAGAAACCGAAGCAATTTTGGCTCAATGTTGTTAAAGTCAACCCGAGGAGCAATATCTCAGGGGAATATGTCAACACAGAACTCACTCTTTTGCAACAAGAAAATGATGATCCGGTAATGATGACTACAATTGAAGATCTTGTTCCTGAGAATTTGGTACAACACGAAGACACAGTCAATCTCGATTACGACGTTGGAGATGCAGAACCAGAAGACGAATTCCGATGTAATCTATCATCTTCTGATGATGACGATGAGGATGATGAAGTGGACAATGATGAAGAACCGTACTGATATTTGTATTTCATAGTTTTAATAATCTCAGATTTGTTCAATATTAAATATGTCTAGTGTTTGATGTTTATGTTTAAGGTTTATGTATAATGTCTAATGTTTATGTATAATGTTCAATGACATCTTCCCTTTGTTTAATTCATAATGTTATTGTTTTGTTTTGTTTTCTAATTTGTTAATGTTTGTGTCTTTATTAAATGATATATGTTTTACTTAAGTATTAGTTTTAAGTATATAATTCGTTAATCGAGCTATTTAAGATTAAAATTTGCATCAAACCCTGATTAGTCGCAACTTAGTCGCAATTTAGTCGCCAATTCGCAACCATTTAGCGACTAACTTGCGACTAATTAGGATTTGGCCCAAATAAAATCAGGCCCGCCAATATTTCGCTAGCCCGCGAACATTTTTGTTAGACCTGCCTAGATTTTTGCTAGCCCGCGAACATTTTTCTGGCCCGCCAAAATCCAGATATTTTCCTAATTTTTTCTAAGGGTCGAAAACCCTAGTTCATTTGTTCAGAACCAATTTTCATCGCCGTCTTCTTCTCTCTCGTTTCCATCTCTCCAAGAAATCACGATCTCCTTCTCTCGCCGTCTTCTTCTCTCTCGTTACCATCTCTCACACTCTCAACCACTCTTTCGCAACCCTAACACCATCTATCTCCCACCAAAATCTCTCTGTTCGATCTCTGTCAAAACCCTAACCGTGTATATCTGATGGCGAAATCAAAACCTAGAGGAGGTAGAGGACGAGGCCGAGGTAGAGGAGGTAGAGGACGAGGGCGAGGAAATAGCACCGACGGACCAGAGCCTTCCTCATCAACCCCATCGAGGCCCATAAATCTGCCGCCGCAGTACAACTTCGATCCGGCGACAGACGGTACACCTCCACCGCGTCCCACCATGACTCAAACCCAGCTGCATGTCAGCCAGTACCCACCGCCGCATCAACTCTTATACACCGAAGCGAGCTCTCCACGACCGACATCTCTTGGATACGGTCCTGCCACCACCGCAGCTCCTTCGAATTCTCAGCGGACAACCTCGGTGACTCCACCTGCTCATAGGACAGCCTCGGCGAATCAGGCTGGTCAGAGGACAACCTCGGTGACTCCACCTGCTCATAGGACAGCCTCGATGACTGTGACTCCACCTGCTCAAAGGACAGCCTCGGTGAGAGAACCTGCTCATCAGAGGACAGTCTCAGTGACTCCACCTGCTCATAGGACAGCCTCTGGGAATCCCCAAGGTAATTGTCTTTGAACCGATTGTTGTGAGTGTTGTGAGTGTTGAGAGTGTTGAGAGTGTTGAGACTGTTGAGATTGTTGAGATTGTTTGTGATTGCTTTATCTTGTCTTGATTCGTTTGATGATATTACTTGAGACAACTTGTGGATTTAATATGTGACTTGTTAGTGTTTTTAAGTCTGTTAAGACTGTTGAGACTGTTGAGATTGTTGAGATTGTTTGAGATTGCTTTATCTTGTCTTGATTCGTTTGATGATATTACTTGTGACTTATTTGATCCTCTATTGAGTTTAATTGAGATTGCTTTGAACCGTTACTTGAGAATGCTTTGAACCGTTACTTGTTTCATTTACTGAGAGTACTTGAGATTACCGAGATTGCTTGAGATTACTTGAAAGCTTAGTGAGATTGCTTGAGATTTCTTATATGCAAGATTGCTTCATCCTGTCTTGATTCAATTACTGAGCTTACTGTTGAGAGATTTCATATAATTGATATTAATTGAAAGCTTAATGAGATTGCTTGGTGGTTATTATCTGTTACTTGTGACTTATTTGATCCTCTATTGAGTTTAGTTGAGATTGCTTTGACTGTTGAGACTTGTGATATTTAAGAATGAAAGCTTGTTTCCGTTTGAGTTTACTTGAGAATGCTTTGAACCGTTACTTATTTCTGTTTGAATTTGTGAGCTTTGATTTGTGTGTTGATCATATTTTCAGGTCATATGTCTTCTCCACAACCCTCTCCGAGTCAATCAGTTCATCTGTCTCAACAACCAAGGGCGTCTCCGGTGCAAAACTCTGAAGGTCAGAGCAATCAAGTGGATGAGAATCTGATTGACGGGGTTGACGACCATGTGGTAATTCAACCTAATCTTGAAGCAAGCCGTCTCCGCTATCTTGAGAGACTACTAAGCATGCCAGGACGAGAAGGGTGGACTACTGTTCTCTCACCAGTTCTTCCCCAGCCGCCAAATACAACTTGGTAAATGTTTATTTCCATCTTTTCATCTAGTTATTTGCTTTGATTCAGAATTTTACTGATTCTTTGTTGTCTGTGTAGGTTTGGTCGTGACAAGTCTTCTCTGGTCCGAAAGATCACAAAGGTCTTCCAAAACAAATTTGATGGTGAGTTCTATAGTTGGAGCCATGTGCCTCGACCGCGAGTAGAGCGATACTTCTTAGAGTTTGCGGTAAGTATATAGGTACAGTAGTCTAATTTTTTGTAAACTTTTGTTTAGTTTCTCATTAAATTGATTAAGCTCTTTATATTGTAGAAAGAGCACCACTGGGATCCATTAATCACAGGGACCGTTCAAGCACATTTTGAGGCCATATGTCAAAGGAGAATGAAGGACATGGTGAGCAAAGCTCACCTTTCTGGTGTCCGACCTGCATGGATAGAACAAGACATTTGGGAAAAGATGACTGCATACTGGGAAACTGACGAGGGTAAACAGAGGAGTGAGACCACTTCTGCTGCTCGGAATTCTGATCGTGCCGGTCTTGGTGTGAGCAAAACCTACACTGGCCAAAAGTCTATGGAGCAAATTCACCAAGAAATGGTAGTAGGCATTCTTCCTCTTATCTACTTTTGTCTCTGAATTTTTAATCTTCTTTGTTAGCTATTAATTTTGTTATATTTTCAGGAAAAGGAGATGGGTAGACCTGTCAGCTTTGGTGAGGTTTTTCTGAAAACCCACAAAAAACCTGATGGAACATTCATCGACTTGAAGGCACAACAGATTGCAGAGAAGTATGAGGAGATGCTCAATGCAAAGAAGGCCGAGATTGAGGCAGAAACTTCTGATGGCACTTCGCGACCTAGAGAGCTGACCACCGATGAGTTCAATGAAATCTTTCTTCAGGTAAATCCAATTCTTATTATTTATATATACATTTGCGTTTGACTGCTTGGTTGACTGTCTTTGATTTTGTTAATGATTTGGTTGACTGTCTTTGATTTGGTTGACTGTCTTTGTCCTTGTGTTGTCTGTTGGTTGTGTACAAAATTGTTCTATTTATTGTTGTCTGAATTTAACCATTTCCTAACAATTTAACTTTCTTCTTATGTTTCCTAGTCAACAATTGTTGATGACAGAGGCTATGCATATGGTATTGGAAGTCTTGGAGAGTCTCACGCCTCTGGAAAGCGCAAGTACCCGGGTAGCTCGTGGCCTTATAACTCGCTCCAAAATCAGCTCGAAGAAGCTCAGCGCCAGATTGAAACACAAGCTGCTGAGTTAGCTCGACAGGCGAGTGAGCAGAAGGAGTTGGGCATGGTGAAAAGGTATCTAATCGAAACAGATCCTGCATACCTTGATTTCTGCAAAACCCAGTCTGATGCAGCTCCTCCCACGTCTCCTCCTAATTCTCCTTAAGACTTGTTTATAGTTTGTATGTTTGAATTCTCCTTAAGACTTGTTAGCTCTACTTGTTAAGACTTGTTTGTAGTTTGTATGTTTGAATTCGGTTAAGACTTTAATGTATGAATTTATGTTCTTGTACTTTAATATAAGTTGTGTTTTATTCAGAAGTGATTTAGATTTACTATTATTGCATTACATTATGCATTTAATTCAGATTTAAATGGTGGAAAACCGAAACCAAATCAGAATGCATTCAGGTTCATATTAGTCGCTAATTAGTGGCTATTTAGTCGCGATATCAGTCGCTAAAACGTCACTAAGTAGTCGCTATATGGTAAATTTAAATTCATTATGGCATAATTAGTCGCTAAAACGTCGCTAAATAAGTCGCTCTTTAGTCGCTATATAGTTGCTACTTTAGCGACTATTTAGCGACTACATGGTTAGCGACTAATTTGCGACTACAATACAGTCGCTATATTCGTCGCTACTGAGTCGCTATATTAGTCGCTAAAGTAGCGACTAATATAGCGACTAATATTCACAATATATATATAGTCGCTATATAGTCGCAATTTAGCGACTGATATAGCGACTAATAAATTTAGCGACCACAGATTAGCGACTAATGCAATTAGTCGCTACTGGGTCGCAAAACGTAATATAGCGACTAAATAGCGACTATATACGCAGTCGCAAAAACCCTGTTTTCTTGTAGTGGTATGTTAGTAAGAATGTGGCTTATTTAAATTATGATTCTTGTGTTATAGTAAGTAATGAACTTACATATACGATAGATATTATATATATATATATTGAAAATAAAGATTTTTGTTATTGTATGCTATAGTTGCTTCGACTTAAAGCGCCGACTGGATCCGAGAGGAAGTGGGTCAAACCTGAGACCTTATGTGTATTCCGCAAGTCAACGCGTTTGTCCGTGTTCGTGATCGCCGTTCTTAAACTTTCATCGTTCTTTCTTCTCAGCTGACTTTGGCCAAGGTGAGGGCTATTCCGTAACTCTTCGGTTTCCGTTTTAACCTTCTAATATAGCTAGTGTAGTATCTAATGTGTTTCGTTTGTTTGCTAAGTCTATCTAGGATGTTTTTTAAATTGGAGATAGGATTGTAGATGATTTAACCCCCTTGTATGCGTTGCCGGCTAAATTGTTTAATTGTTTGATGATTGAAAGTATAAATATAAATATAAATATATATATATATACACACAATTATCCGTAGTGTGATGAGTAGGGAGGCCGCGGACGTACATAGAGTCAGTGAGGACTTCTGTATTTGAGCCGCAAGTGCATGTTTTGTGAGGCCGCAGGAGTACAGGGAGTTAGTGAGGACTTCTGTATTTGAGCCGCAAGTGCAGTCGTGGGTACGGGCAAGTCTTAGTCGATCTATTGCTCGTACCTTCAAAGATCGATAAAGCCTCTTTGGGGGGTGTGGGCGATTACTTAAGTTTCGTAGGACCTTTTTCTGCTTGGGTACTTTAGGTGCTGTGATTGTGCTTGTTAGACTAGTTTATATTTGGAGTGTTAGGACCGAGACTCCCCTGTTACTCACCCCTCTTTCTTTCCCTCCTTCCAGGTGAGTAGGATGAGTAGATGGACCCTTAGCTGGATCGGTGCTTTGGGATTTTATCGCGTTTTCCGCATTTTGTTTTTAAGTGTTGTTTTATGGATTTATTTCAATTTATTGCATTGTTGGATTAGTTGGTTCATTTTGGTTATTTATTGAATTATTGGAGTTACTTGAGGTGTACGGTAGAGTTCGTGACAAGCTCTCTCGGAAGGAGGAGACGGGTGTTACAATATCGTTATGGGCCTTCTCCTTCTATGCTTATTCAAAACATTGGCTACTCTTGAATTGTCTGCAATTCCAATATCAATGTACACGGTCTCTAAATATATCTTTTAGTCGCCCTTGCTCCAACCATATATCATACCTGAAAAAAGTCTCTCACCCACTTTTGATTTCCATTTTATGAAGAATTTTGTCCACATTTAAGAACCACTTGTGGATTTTTCACTCATAGACCAAAATGAACCTTTGCGAATCAGACAAACCGTAATCCAGTTTACCCACAACAATTGTTGAGGAGAGTTTAACCGCCAAAAGAGTTTAAGACCCGTGACCAAGTTCATTTACTTGAGTGGGCGCAATCCGAGAACCCCCTCTTGTTTCCGTTTACATACATCCTGTCAAAGAATGTCTTACTTGGTCTATCTCACTATTTCATAGTTTAACTCACTATTGCTCCTATGTTTTAATTCTCTTTTTTTCTTTCAAAAACTTATGTTTAGTGTTTCGTTTTGTTTGTTTGTTGAAATGCTACTAGATTTTTGTACAATATTAAAAGTTAATATTTATATTTTTATTTAAAATTTTAACTACTACCATACCAAATGTAATTCCGTGTGTTTATAGAATATAAAACCGATTTTTATGGAATATCTTTGTTTAAAATATCACTAAACAAAATTTGAATATCTCTTACAATTTAAATATGGAACTACTTATCGAACACATTAATGAATTATACTATATCCTGGTAGCAAATAAGATATTCTTGTTATTAAAATAGAACATATTATAATAACTATGATATTCTAATTTGTAAACTGTGGTATTTTTGGAATAATTATGTAGTCGATAATAGTAAACAAAACCCTAACAAGCGATATTATCCCTAAGAAACCATAATATCATAGTACTATATATTTGATATCCTCTTCTATTAGTATCATTTCTATCTCGAGTTGCTAATGGAAGCTATAGGTAAATTTGAGAACTCTTTGGTATCTTTATTTTTTAACAATACATACTTTTTTATTTCTATTGAACAAGTCTTACTATTATAATTAACAAATCTAATTTTTAACATTACCTATTGTTCTTCCTTCACCACAAATTGTTTTCGACGAAGATGACAGTTTGGCATGTAAGGAAAAAGAAGATAAATTTCTGGCTTGGATGAAATGCAATCGAATTCATCCTCAAGCAAGACGTCTTCTATATTCACAAATAACAACTAAATTTGTTTGGAATAAAAAAAACTCTTCAATGGAAACCCCGCAAACAAGGTAAACCGGGTTTATGTGTTTTACCAATATTTGCAGAAGAAGTTGGAGACTTATATTATTTAGGTCTTCTATTGGATGTGATAAGGGGACCATGTGGCTATTCGGATCTAAGGACTATTAATAATGTTGTTTATGACACATTCCGAGATGAATGTTTTGCCTTGCAAAATATTGAAATTCCCTAATTTATGTTCTATTGTTAATCATCTATTTAGTTATTTACTTGAAATAATTGTTGTCATTCTCTTCAGTGATAGAGAATTAAGGACTTTACATTATCATTTTAATTTTCACTTTCTATAAAATCACACTTCATTTACCATTTCTATAGTTTCGAATATTCGACTACATGTGTTTCTACTAATTAAATTAAGTTAAACACTACGTATGAGTATATACTTATTATTTTATGCATCCAATCCGAACGTAATAACTCCGATATGCATATGAATCTATGAATTCAATCTTACACCATCACGATGTAGGAAAAAAAACTATAGCATGTTTTATCTTGACACCAATCGAGAAATACACCTAAATGCATTAACAACAGAATAATGCCCGACATGGGTGCGGGTCGATCACCTAGTATTATTACTAAATCAAAAACATACTATATGATATGACTCATACCGACTACTTTGCGGCACGAATAACGAGTCGCATATTAGTGGTACAAAGAGAGACAAATTAATGACTTTGTTACTACTATAAACGGAGAAGAAAATTAGTCGCCCAAGTAGTGACTAATTTTTGACTTATATACGACCCTTCACCGCAGACGCAACGTAGTCGCCAAATTACTGACTACGTTGTGACTAATATTTCTGGATCTCGACAATAATCGTTAGTCTGTCGTAAATCAGCGACTAAATTGGCAACAACCATTTTTGGTCGTATATTAGCGACTAACAGACCACCATATATCTGTAATCGCAAAGTAGTCACAATTGTGTCCCTAATTAGTCGCCAAATGTTACGACTACAAATATAGTCACAGGTTGCAGTCGCAAAAACACTGTTTTCTTGTAGTGTATATCGGTTACCTGGTAGGGAGGGACCTTCCCACTTTGCACATAATATTCCAGGATTGTATTCCTTTATATGGTCGAATATCTTTCTTAAGACGAGTTTGCCTATTTGATTCCTCGAGTTTTAATCCAATAATCGTAATAGCAAGCTGCGGCCTGTTGGTAGTTTTGGATTCAAGCGAGAGCAAGGTACCTACATTCGTCGACGAAGTCAAGCTCGTAAGTTATCATTTGATTGTTGAGTTCCTTGTTTTGTGGGCTTTCAGTCTTTCAAATAATCCAGACATGGAGGAACTACATCCTCAATGTCGTAGGCAAGGGAGAAGGGTGTTCACCCATGGATTTTCGAGGTGTAGTTATATAGGTCCATAGTATTGCTTGCACTCGTCGAGCCTTTTCTTGAGGTTTTTCATGATTGATTTGTTAGCTTCTTCTGGTAGCTTGTTTCCTTGCGGAAAGCGATGTGTTGAGTGAGTTAGCTTAACATTCCATGTGTTGCAGAATTTTTGGAAAACATTTGATATGAACTGAGATCCGTTATCAGTGACGATCTCATGGGGAATTTTGTGGAGCCATAGTATGTTTCGCCAGACAAACTCCTTTACATGAATGTCCTTGATTTGGTGAAGTAGTCAGTCATGACCCAGAGGTACATCACTTTTTTTTTCCAGATGCGACAAGAGGTCCCACTATATCCATTACCCATTGCATAAACTGATATGGTAAGGAAATCAAAGAGAGTTTCTTTGATGGTTGATGGATTTTTCTGCGTGCCTCTGGCACTTGTCACACTTCTCAAAAATGATTTGCACTTGGAAGATATGGTTGGCCAGAAGAAGACTTGTAGATTGATTCTTATGGCCAAACCTCGAAAACGCTTTTTCCTTTCTATATAAGAAGCACTACGTCCAGAATGACTTCCGCAAGACCCCTCTTGAGCTTGGGTCATCACTGTTGGGGTCTTTTCACTGCTAAGGAATTTGATGTATGGTCCAAAAAGACTTTCTTTGAAGAGTTTTTTGCGTGACGCAGTCCCTCGCACTTTGTATTTTAAGCTTTCTGATAGCCCACATGTCGGAAGGGGTTATGCCGTCAAAGATGTACCGGATGATAGGGGTTTTTCCAGTCATTGTTGGTCTTGGAATATGGAACTTGGTTCCCATAAGGTTGCTTTAATGGACCGTCTGGATCATTAGCCTCATAAATGGACCTTTTGGGGTCGATAACGTCGTCGACATCATCCACATTTTGATTGACCCAAGAAATTGATGATTCATTCTCAGTTGATTGCTCGACATTAGTTCCTATTTTGGAGATGTCATCTTTTAGGGATAATGATTTTAGTGCGATATCGACTCTAGGTTTCTCGATCATTTCGATTGGTATGATCCTCTTTAGGTTGGGATCTGATGTCGAGGCTATCCCTGCAAGGAAATAATCTACGGAGTTTTCACCTTGAGGGATTCAAATTTGGTCAAACACGTCGAATTGGTCTGCGAGGCTTTAAATTATGTGAAGATATGCTTCAATTCGTTCATCCTTGAATTTGTAGTGACCATGGATATGGCTGGTAACTAGTTGAGAATTGCTGAAAGCATCTACTTCTCTAGATTGCTATCCCGAGTTTGACTCTGAAAATCAATGTCTCATACTCTGCTTAATTGTTCCATGAAACGAACACGAGCCTGAATATTTTTCTAGTACCTCGCTTATTGGGGAGACTAGTTTAACACATACCCCAAATCCTTGTTTTGAGGATGCACCATCGACAAGAAGAATCCATTTCTTGGAAGAAGATGGCTCGAGGTAGACGGTCAGGGGTGTTAGATTATAAAATAATAAACTTCTTGTGCCTTAGCACATGTTCGGGGTTCTATACTCTATGTCGTATTTTCTCAGCTCAATATCCCATTTCACTAATCGACATGATTGGCTAGGATTATAGATGATTTTCCTCAATGGTGGCAAGGTCATTACGAAGACCAAATGAGACTGGAAATAAGGTGGAAGTTTTTTATATGATGTTATCAGTTCTAATTCGAGTTTTCCATTGCTTAATATCTTATTTCAGCATTTTCATGACGAGGTAAACCGGTTTCTGCTCGCCCAGTTCCTTGCGAACAAAGACCTAACTTACTGCTGCCAAAGAGATGGCTAGGTCGAGGTAAATAGGTTATCCTTCTACTAATGTTTCCAATATGGAGGGTTCACTTACGTAAGTATTGAGTTGTAAGAACGCCTATTCACACCTTTCGTCCCAAAGAAACATTTTGTTTTCTTTGAGGAGCTTGTAGAAGGGAAGGCATTTGTCGGTCGACCTTGATTTAAAACGGTTCAAGGCTGCTAATTACAAGTTAAAATTTTGAATTCTCACGATTTTTTATGAAAAGATATCTCCAAAAATGTTGCGTTCTTTTTGGGATTGGCTTCGATCCCTCTTTCAGTTACAAGGTAACCTAGGAATTCTCCCAAGGGAACACAAAAGGTGCATTTCATGGGATTTAGTTTCATCCCGTATTTTTTGAGAATTTCGAAGCATTCTATCAAGTGTCAACGATGTTGACCTCCAAGGGTTGGCTAGGGAATTTTGAAAATACCTTGTTCAGTAGGCGTTAATAGGTAACTCCAGTGTTCTTGAGACTAAAGGGTATAACTTTATTGCAGTAAGTACCACAATCAGTTATGAACGAAGTTTTTTATTGGTCCTATGGATTCATCAAAATTTGATTGTACCAAGAGAAGGCATCCGTAAATGATAAGAGTTGGTGACCTATGGTGGCCTCTACTAGTCGATCGATGTGCAAGATTGTGGAAAGCCATCTTTAGGATATAGATTGTTGAGATATGTGAATTCGCCACATACTCTCCACTTTTCGTTTTTTACCACGACTGGATTTGCAAGCCAATCAGGGTATTTTGAGTAATCGTTCGACCTCATCATTTAAGGCGTGAGCCTGTTATGGGCCGATTTTACGAGTTCTTTCTTATCGGTTTGTATGTCGGGTGTTTGTACAAAAATCCACACCCGGATTTGGGCCGATAAGTCCCAATGGCCTTATCTCATAAATAAGTAGATATTAAAGAAATTAATCCTGCCCAAACTGAATCCCATCACATCTCCACTTGATCAACTGGAAAACGCTGTGTATCAAGGAAGGACGTGCCCGAAATTTAAGTCAACCGTCAAGCTGATTTAGTCAAACGGATAACTCCGAGATCAGCTCAACAGTCCAGAGATCACATAGGTCGTTCCAACGAGAGAACTACGAGATATGCGGATGGAGAGATCGTCATCAAGGCTACAAAAGGAGTTCAATAGCTTTAACTCAAGGACCTTCTTTTTCCCATTATTTTTATCGACAAAACAGCTCCATGAGTTCATTATAAACTCTCTTGATTTATCATTTTGTAATCATTCTTTCATCAATAAAAGTTAATTACGAAACTCATTGTTTGTTTTAGATAGTTCTTTGAAGCATCGTGTGATATTTGAGGTGCTAGCCCTAGGAAACTCCCCTTTACAAATCTTAAATCTCTAGTGTGGATTTTCGGATCCACATTTTGGTGTCGTCTGTGAGGACGATTATAGTATCCTCTATCAAAAAGATCCGATAAAAAATCTGAAAAGTAAAATGGGTGCTGAACAACCAGAACTCACGAAAGCTGGATCAAAACGACCAATTACAAAAAATCCCGAGCAGTTAACCCCACCTGGCGACGCTCCCACGAGAACAAAATTGACAGGATGTGGAAACGCGACTCCGCCTCAGGCGCTATCGCAGATCCAATTCTGCCACGATCTAGAACCACGGCTGGAGATAACCTACTCATCTGACACTGATCGCGAAAACCATCAGGTATGCATAAGATCCGACGAAAATCCGACCGGTCAGGCACAAAACTTGAACATAACTGACCTCATGCCTTTCTCTCCACAAGTCACAGCGCCTGTACGATCTAGTCTTAATGATCTACCTGAGATACACATCATGCTCTCAACGTTAGTTGACATGGCTAAAACCATAAATCAACGACTCGACCTCTAACAACTCGGCTTAACTGACAAGAACGAGATCTCACAAACAGACTCGCTGAGATCTCCCAATCCCAAGTTCCTAACAGGACGAGACTCTTCACCAATGGGGGAAGTCCGCCTCCGCGAACACGTCATAACTTCTCTGAGATCTACGCTAGTCCTGATGCCTCGAGACAGTTCACTACCCCAGTGCAAACTGGAAGATATATAAAACCTCCCTCTTTCGCAAGCTCTCCATCGTTAACTAGGAACTTGATGAACGCAAAACGGTGTGGGAACATCAGACAATCCCACACGTCTAACCTCTCCACCTCTTCTGTCTCCGGGATATGAACCATTTGTGTCCCTAAGGCCGAGAGTGTGTGATATTTCTTCAACATCGAGACAACCTCCAGAGCTCCCTATAGGGAAAATTTTTGGAAATCAATACAATTTTAGACCTCCCCAAACAGGCTGAATTATCACCCTGATAACCAACAAGGCGTAATCCATCATGAATCCTTCCAAAGATATGTCGATCACACGAACGCTGAGTTGCAATAGGTGAACAATCAATTTCACTCATCCATAAGCTCCCGATATTGGCAGGGTAATCGACGAACTCCATTCACAGACATGATGTCTAATGTTCGCATTCCAGATACATCTAAAATCAGATTTCCAGAAGACTCTGGCAAAGGTGATCCTGGAGCTCATATTAGAGCATTCAGACTAGCGATAGTTCAGGTGCATCTGAACGATATCGATAAAAATTCTGGCCACTGCCGTTTCTTTGCCAAAAATCTAGCTGGGTCTTCCGCCTTAGAATTGTTTGCAGCATTGGAAGGAAATTCCATAAACAACTTTAACAAGCTCGTCTAGGCTTTCCTTAAACACTACTTGGTGTACATATATGAACAAGCCTCAGAGGTTGATCTTTGAGAAATTTCCCAAGCTCGAGATGAATCTCTTAGAAGCTTCATAGACATGTTCAAAGAGGTCAGAGAGTATGACATCGAATTCCGCACTCAAACCTGTGCGAAAGCTCAAGTTTTAGCTGACTTTGTCATCGAGCTGACGCCAAAACCCACATAAGAAGTCATTCTTGGCAAGAAATGGACACTCCATGTCGATATATTGTTCTTCAGACATGGATCGTGAGTTGGCATCAAACTAGTAACTCCTACATTAGAAATGCTAGAGCAATCCTTCAGACTTGGCTTCGTAGCATCCAATAATGAAGCAGAGTACAAAACTCTCATCTCCGGTGTCAAGCTCGTGCTTGGGATTGGAGCTAAAGAAATATCGACTTTCTGTGATTCCCAGCTCGTTCTGGCAGCTCTAGCTACAACCTCAGACCTATTAGTCAAAAGGATAATTCCTGTAGAAGGAACAAATTATCCAATTATTGACTTGGCACTAAAAGCATTAAATATTAATGACATAAGACCAATGAACACCAAGAATCCAATGAATCTAACCCTCTAACGGGAACAACAGACATACTCCCTCTTGATGATGAGTTCGTCCCCCCGTGCAGGGACCTCCATGGAGGAGGAACCACCGGACCTCCTCTCAGAAGATCACTTCGAAATGAGACCTGATTGGAGACAAACCATTTACGAATATATTCATGATGGACTCTAGCCCCCAAAAAATGGGAGGCCCGCAAAGTTAAAGAAAAATACGCAAAATACTGTATAATACAAAACAGAGTGTACAAGCGCAGCCTATCTGAACCATGCTTAGTATGCGTTCACAGAAATTAGATGGCAAACTAATTAAAAGAAACACACTGGGCACTTGTGGAAATAACTCTGGAGGTTTATCATTGGCTGTAAAAATCAAACGATAAGTCTACTTTTGGCCCACCATGGTCGCAGACTGTGAAGCTTGCTCAGCAAGGTGCAACAAATGCCAATGGCATGCACCTATAATCCATTAACCAACCAAAGAGATATCTTCAATATCATCTCTCGATCCATTCATGAGATTGTCCATGGACATCATCAGACCTTTCGTTCTGTCTGGCAAACAAAGACATCGTTTCGTGCTTGTCCTAACAGACTATTTCACCAAATGGATAGAGGCTGAATCCTACCAGAGGGTAACTGAGTTCCATACACAAAACTTCATCTGGAAAAATATTGTATGTCACCACGGTCTCCCCTATGAGATAGTAACAAACAATATAACTAATATCACCTCCAAAATGTTTAGAAGTTTCTTGGAAACATACAACATTCATTGGACCACCTCGACCCCTGAAATATCCTCAAGAAACAGTCAAGCCGAAGCAGAAAACAAGTAGCTCCTTGAAAATCTCAAGAAAATATTCAACGCCAAAAATCAGAGATGGAGTGAGGAGCTCTCGGTGTACTCTGGGCATGCAGCACTACACCTCGCAAAGCATCTAACAAAACCCGCGTTCTCACTCGCATACGGAATGTAAGCGGTAGTTCCCGCCGAGCTACACGTTCAAATCCTTTGGAGGATACAATGTCCTAAAAACGTCGAGCTCAACGAATAGATGTTCCTAGATAACTTAGATATGATTGATGAAAGACGTGATCAAGCCGTAATTTGAGTCAAATTATCAGCAAGCCGCATCTCGCTACTACAACTCCAAATTAAGATCGAAGAGATTCAAGGTAGGAGACTACGTATTGAACAAAGTCTTTACCAGAGAGCCAAGTGCTGGGAAACAAGGAGACATTGGCAAAGCCCATATCTAGTCACCGAAGTAGTCTGTAACGGAATCTACATGCTCTAAAACATCCTAAACGACAAACCATAGATACGACCATGGAATGCTATGAATATCAAAAGGTACTATCACTGAGTACTTCTCTCAAAATTAAACTACGTCTAGGCTTGATCCCTTGACAGGGTACATAGGAAACTCGCCCCTCGAGTGCAGCCCCCACACTTCTTTTTTTATCCCATCACTCTCAATGACATGCTCATTCTCTCTTGTACAAAATCTGATTGAATAAAAGAACTCTTTTATTTACACTTTGTCGAATCTAATCATGCGATCTTGGCCTCAAAAAGACTAACCAAACGATCTGATGTAAGGCAAAACAATCACAAGGAACTCATACCGTGAACCACAACTGAAGACAACACACGACGACTATGTCTAGAAAACATGTTAAGAACTCGGCTTGCTACCACACAAGCGCTCAGACAAATCTCCTCCCCGCACACCTTAGCTAACTCAAAGCATTCCTTTAAAGGCACTTCGATCAAAATCGGAATGCCCCGAGACAAGCTATCGATACACAAATAACGATCCAACCTAAAGAATGACTAATTCATCGCAAACTTGGTCAAGTTCATTCAACTGATCTAATACGGACTTTCCTTATGAAAATTCCCCCAAACGACTCAAATGGTTCCAAGGCTCAAATGCCATTTAATCAAAACCGCGAGTCTATCTAACTTAAATACAAACGCTCAAACCCCTTCGGGCTCATTGATCTACGATCCAAGCTCAAAGACTCACCTAAGGCAACTCATCAAGATATAAATTATACCAGATGTGATAATAAAAGCATTTGTAAATAAAGTTCTTAGGAGAAAAGCCCTCACGGGCACTAGGCAATTTAAGTTCAAAAAAGGGGAAAAGGTTGGATTAAAGCCCTTTCAAGCACCAATGTTAAACTTTAATTAAAAAAGGAGTGAAATATAGGAGCCGTTCCTGCACCCTCCTCCTCTCCTAAAACAACAAACTGATTTAAAATCCAGCTCATTCCGAGTCGGTCCTGCTCTCTTCTGCTCCATTGTGGACGTGAGGGAGTCGAAGTCGATCAACTTGGAGGTCCGAGACCTGCGAAGCTGCGAGCATCTTCTTTCCATCTTCTAGCTCGAGGAGCAGCTTCTCCTTCTCGGTCGCCATATCAGATCCACCCACCAGCTCTTTGATCAGCTCTAAGTTGGCCTTGACCTCTTGCACTGGGATCAGCGAGTTGACTTCGAGCACTTCGAGTCCCACATATTTCAACGCCTCTTGGTATTGGGACTGAAGTGTAAGGCAATCATCCTTTATGACCTCCTTCACGGCCTTATCGCGAACAGCTAACATCTCGTTCTTCTCCTCAGTCAGCCCAAAATTTTTGGCCATAAACCGATCCCGATTGGACTCCAACACTTTAAGCTTACCTTCAAGCGCCCTCAATTCCGACTGCTCCTCCACCAGCTCAGCCTTCTCCTCCGTGAGACTCTTCTCAGCCGCGTCCACTCGAGACCGCTGGGCGCGAGCTCAGCCTTAATCCGCTCGAAGAGAGACTCCATCTCTCCTACCTATCTGTCAAAGGCGGTGTTGTTCGTCCGAGCCTTGACCAGAGCAACATAGCTGTTGATTTTCTCGATTTCCTACAACACAAGCAAACCATTAACATTGTAAACAACCATCAAAATAAGGATACGATAAATAAAACAAACCATACTACCTTTTCGATTGCAGCCTAGGCATTGATGTAGGCTTGCTTCTCGACCACATTCTAAATGGCCTGGAGCGCACAACCCGCTCCTTTGAAGTGCCAAAGAAGGAGAGCCATCTCTTTGGGGCTCTACGTAATCGACAAACCCCCTAGATACTCAGATTGCCAGCCGAAAAGGGAGTTCTCAGATGGCCCGTGTCAACCCTAATGGGTTCGCCATGACTCGCTACAATTAGCCTCGATTGCTGAGGCATGAAAGACATGAAGAGGCTCAAAGTGTGGGATCGCACCTCCGTCTACCAGATGAGCATGACCCTCGAGCTCCATTGCAGAGGGAGCGGCTGAGCCCATGCTGGCGCCAACCGGCGGCGGGGTAGCAAGGTTCGTCTCGGAAATGCGCTGAGCGTCGGCTGGTTGAGCAGCCAATAACACAACCTCATCAGTGCGATAACTCTCACCAAACATCCTCTTCTTACGAAATGATTGATGGAATTCCTAGCAGGTCCTAATCTGATTAGGCAACCCTAAGTCTGAATTTCGAGCCTAGGATCTAAGGTTTTGAGTTATTGAATCATGGATCTCGCGTTTACCTTGTTCTGGCAGCGGAATGAATGGTAAGACGAGATCAGGAGCGATTCAGATGCATCGCCTCTATCGTAGTCCACACGCACACAACTTGGAAAGCCGGGATGCTAGTGCCGGATCTGGGAATCGAAGAGAGAGTTTTCTGCTTTCTCTGATCAAGAAAACTGAACGGCTTTTTTTATTGTTTCAGGTCGATCATATAAGCCTATATATACGACCTGTTATGACTAAACCATCTTTCGGGTTTAACCAAAAAAGTCTAAGTAATAAACCGAAACATTAGTTTCGGAATCGACCCCGTGTCGATCGATACACCTATTGTGTCGATCGACACACCTCTCTTTAATCGATATAGATATGTATCCAATACACATCATCTTGATCACCACCATGATGATCATTCCCATATATATATATGCTTCCAGATTGCTTAGGTGTGTGACCCTATAGGATCATCTAATACTGGCAGTAAGTCTACAACTTACAGACTGCAAGAGGCTTCTAGCAAAACATTGCAACCGCCCAGTATCATACAACATGTCTGATCTCGACACACAACTATCGTTAGAGTAAGTACAATGTGATTTCAGGACATAATCCCAACAATCTCCCACTTGTACTGGAATCACCTATTCCTATAATCCCTTCGTCTCGATATCTCGATATGGCATATGGCAAGAGACTGTGTCATCCTTATTATAGCCAATATCATGTTCATCGAACTCCTGATCTATACTGATAAAACAAACGACTGACAATCACCTCATTTGAGCACGGCCATGCATTTTCTCAGTATCAAATCTTCGATGGGCCCTGAGATATTTATCTCCTGTTATATAGGAGGGACAAATCCCATCTTGTTCCATCCATGTTCCTTCACACACTTCATGATACACCTAAGCAATGCCTTTATAGCCGCCATTTACGGATCGACGTTTGACAAGGTCAAAGTGCACCAATTCATGTGCTAGGAAGCATGATGAACTCAGGTCTAAGGACTATACTCTATAGTCGTAATGAGAACCTCTCATGACACTGATATAACTATCCTGTAGAGTTCTCATTAGCGGATCATGTCCGATCATATGTTCACCAACATATATCTATGTGATTGACTGTGATAATCATATCATTGACTCCATGAAACTTAGTCCAACAGTCACCTCACATGCTAGTCTCGCGCGGTTGTTGGTGTCCCACTTCAACAACCTCGACTAGGGACAATCATAATTTATATCATCTCTTACTTATAGGGTTTCATGATCAAGACCTCAACTTGATGACCTATAAGATGAACATAAAATACTTTGGGACCATTATTTAATCATCTAATAATTAAATAATACCGATGTCAGTTTTAACTTACACAAACATTGCCATAGCATGTCTATGTAAAGATTATAACATAACTAAAACAACTCCCACTAGAATCAAGATCATCTCTTCAGATATCTAATACCTACAGCAACAGAATAAATCTCGTGCTTAGGTTGTGGGAGAGACTGCGGTGTTTTTGCTTGAAACAATTCCAACAAACCACACCGCCATTCAGATAAAAGCATTATTCTACGGTTCTCTGCTTGGAGCCCTTCCAACAGATAGTACCGTTATTCAGACAAAGAGACATAGCCAAGTGGGAACCGGAAATCGTCTTTGTCCGTCTAACTACTCTCTACTGGTTCGTCACTTCCTCAGTTCACCACGAACCTATCCTTAGTGTTCCTCAAACACTTGGGATATTTTCGGCAACTGTTCAGTGAATTTTACCGGAACATCTTGGTATCTACTCATAATGCGTAAGCTGCATCTGGATGAGTGTAAATTATGGCATTCATGATGAATTCCATTGCAAAAGCATAAGGAATCACACTCATACATACTAGCTCAGCCAGTGTCCAAGACCTTTCATCTTGCTAAGATCATTTCCATAAGACCTTTGGTGTGAAACCATTCTTGGAATCATGCATATTGGAACAGTCCATTACCTTATTAACATAAGGATATTGACACGATCCAATTAGCCTACCCAATCTATATTAATAGATTCTTATTCCAAGAATTCACGCGGCTTCTCCCATGTCTTTTGATTAAAATGACTTCCGACCCAAGTCTCATGAGACTTAAGCGACGGAACATCGTTTATGAGAATGAGTATGTCATCTACATACAGAACGAGAAATGCAACTACGCTTCCACTAGTCTACTTATAAACGCATGGTTTCATTTCGTTCCTGATCAAGTCAAAACTTTTGACAACTTTATCAGAATGTTGATTCCAACTCCAAGATGTTTGCTTCAATCCAGAAATGGATCGGTGAAGCTAACATGCATACCTAGCAAATTTTCGAAGTTGGGGCACACCATCGCTTCTTGAATTTCGCAGGCTCGTCACTTTTCAATGATCAAAAGATCACGGCAATCGGTTACGAGAAATCACTCTCGGGTTAGTGACGGATGAAGGAATGTTTAGGGGTTAATCCAGATTCAATTCTCAGATTGATCAGTTCCTAAACATGCGGATCTAGGTTCTCATGAATAGAAACAATTTCTGATCTCACCTTATACCTGTTTATTGCAGCGGAAAGGGATGGTATGTCAGAGATCAGAGAGCCACCGAGAGATAACTCCTCCAGAGGTTCACACACGCACACCGAGCAGGAAGAGGCTGCTAGACCAGGAGGAAATCGGCGCAGAGAGAGAGAGAGGAGGCTCGCGGCTAGGGCTTTTTTCGACCTGAACTCGTCTTAAGCTTATAAAACTCGTTCAGTTCGTTTTGGGCCATTTGGCCCAAATGCCAATTTACTCCGAGGCGTTCGCGCACTGTGTCGATCGACACGCCTTGTGCATCGATCGACACACAGTGCCTAAACCGTTTTATTCTCTCTAAGTACAGTAAATGCCTAGCACTTTTACCGTACTTCTGCTAAACCATTCCTACACGTTTTCCTGTTAGCTTAGGCGTGTGACCCATATGGGATCATATAATAAAGGCAATAAGTCCAAGACTTATAGATCATGAGCGGACTCTAGCAAGCCATCATGACCCCCAGTATTATATGACTTATGTCTGATCATTGACATACTCTTACTTTCTAGAGACAGTACCGAGATTACTGGACACAATTCCAACAATCTCCCACTTGTACTGGAATCTCTGTATTCATAATCCCTTTCGTCACAATATCTCGATTAGTCATAAGGCAAGATTAGTGTCATCCTTATAAAGCCTAATCTTGTTCATCGGACTCTGATTTGATACTGACAATCCAAACGACTCGGGACAGTCCGTTTGAGCATGGCCATGCATTTTCCAGTATTCAAATCTCCGATTGGCCTAGAGATATTCACTCCATTTATATTGGAGGGACAAATCCCGTCTTGTTCCATCACTGTAAACTACTTATTTCATAATGTACCCAAACAAGGTCTTTATAACTATCGCAGAACGACAGCGTTAGACAATGATCAAAGTGCATCAGTCCATGTGCAGTCACATGCATGCGAACTCAGGTCTAAGGACTATACTCTATAGTGGTAGTAAGAATCTCTTATGACACAGATATAAATATCCTGAAGAGTTCTTATAAGCGGGTCTTGTCCGGTCGTATGTTCCCCAACATACACCTATGTACTGACTTTGATGCCGCGCATCTATGACACACTGAGACTTTGTCATAAGTCACGTACCAATCCAGTCTCACACGGTTGTTGGTGTTCCAATTTCAACAACCTTCGACTAGGGACATAATGATATAAGTCATTTATCAAATATAGGGTCTCATGATCAAGCTAAATGACTTTGATAACTCAAGATCAAGTCATTTACTTCGATGACCTATAAAATGGTTTATATCACTTTGGAACGATTATTTCATCACAGTTAAAATAATCTTCAAATAATAATTTCATTAAACATCTTAAATGTTATTTCAAGAACATATCCAATAACTAAATAAAGCCCTTTAATAACTCCCACTGAAATTAAGACTACATCTTAATTTCACTTATCCTACAGCAACAGTCCGCGACTCGTGCTTAGGCCTAAGGAGTGGCTTCGTTAATAGATTAGCAACGTTCTCATTCGTTGAAACTTGCTGATCTACTTAACATCTCTGTCATTTATCTCACGGAATAGGTTATACCTATCCTCAAGGTGTTTGGACCTCTGATGTGCAGCTAGTTTCATCTATGCTGGAAATCACATCAAGTTCAGTGACGAACTCTTCTTTCCAAACAACCTCTTTCGCCACTTCCCAAGTTGCGAAATGTTCAGCTTAAGTCATGGAGTCAGCAACAGTGCCTTGCACCGCCAGATAGACACAAGATATAACCGTACTGTGACCGGAAATCATCTTTGTCTGTTGGAAACTTGCCTTTCAGACTCTACCGACTCGTAGCACCTCACTTTCTCCGTAACTCAAGAATTTATCCTTAGTATTCCTCAAATACTTTAGGATATTCTTTACGGCAATCCAGTGATTCTTTGCTGGATTTGACTGGTCTTTACTTGTCTTGCTTAACATTACAGCAACATCAAACAAGTACGTTTCATGGCATACATGATAGATCCAATTGCCAACGCATATGGAATCTTATCCATGCATTTAAGCTCAGAAGTTATCGTAGGACACTGTGTCTTGCTTAACGTAATGCCATGTGACATTGGCATAAAACCCTTCTTGGAATGCTGAAAACGTGTAGGACTTTGTCGGGATAAGAATCCTGACTTTGTCCTACCAGCTCTTTCGGATCTCTATCTTTAGACCCAAAATCCAAAAACATACGTGGCTTTACCCATGTCAATCATTAGAACCAACTCCCAAGCCAGTCCTTTACTGACTGCAGCATTGGGACGTCATTTTCGAGAATCAGTATGTCATCGACATACAATATGAGAAATGCAATATCGCTCCCACTAATCTATTAGTAAACACACAGTTCCGCTTCGTTCCTGTTCAAGTCAAAACCTTGACTACTTCAACAGAACGAAGATTCCAACTCCGATATGTTTGCTTCCATCCATGAATGGATCAATGAAGCTAACTTACATAAAATGTAATTTTTTCGGAGTCCGGGCTCACTTTCGCTTCTTTGAATTTCGCAGATTCGTCGCTTTCAATGATCATCAGATCATGCGAACTTTCAATGATTATCAGGTTCAACTAATGACGAGAAATCACTCTCGGATTAGTAACTGATTCATTCATATCTGCGAACTTCAGGCTCCAGAGGTGCAGATTTCAATGATTATCAAGTTCAACTAATGACGAGAAATCACTCTCGGATTAGTAACTGATTCATTCATATCTGCGAACTTCAGGCTCCAGAGGTGCAGATTTCAATGATTATCAGGTTCAACTAATGACGAGAAATCACTCTCGGATTAGTAACTGATTCATTCATATCTGCGAACTCCATAATCCACAGGTGTAGATTCTACAGAAATCTGTAAATCCTTCCGCTGCTCTCCCTCAACAGGTTAAGCAGCCTCCTGTATTTCTCGAATTTCTTCGAGTTATACTTTTACTCCCACTGTTCTTCTTGGAAATTAACTTCCCTTCTTAGAAAACAGAATGAACGTAAAAGTAACAAGCCTTGGTTTCCCTAGGACAACCAGCGAAGTAGCACAACTACAAATACTCAGTAAAGACGAATTTGGATCGATTCCAATCCACATTTACGTGGTGTCTTTCAACTGATATTGGTGGAACTATTTCAGCGTAAACTTAGATAATTTAGAGCGTTATTCTTAAATAATATCATGGAAGATTCGTGTGACTCATCTTTAATCATTTCTTATAAGATCTGATTCTTTCTCACAGAAACACCTTCAGGTTTTTAGGAGAAATGAGCTGTGAAACGATTTCACACTCATTAAGATGATCACACAATCAATGACTTAAGTATTCTCACTCGTGATTTAATCCAGAGTCTTAATACTTTTGTCATTCAGATCCTATACTTCATTCTGGAACTCTTTCGACCATGTCAAAGAATTCCGACTTGTGTCTCATCAAATGAACACAGTCACACTCACTGAAGTAATCAGTAGAGACAATGAAGTACAGGAGATTTTTCTCTGGCATTACTGCTCATTGGGCCACATACATGAGTATGTTCCAGGTCCAAACCCTACGGCTGAGGCAGCATCCCAAGCTCCTTCCAGACATGTAGTTTCACTTGCCCTTCCTTCAACGTTCTACTGTTGCTTAGGCTCTGCATATTATCACAAATATCAGTGCCACAACCAGTATCCAATACTTTTAAGGTAGAACTTGAAGTAATAACATGAATACCTGAGGAAGTAGTCGCATACATCGACTTTAACTCCTCATCATCTTCCATGAATTTAATGCAATCTCTCTTCCAATGCCCTGTCTCCTTACAGTAGCATCACTTACCAACGTAAGAGGTATCTGACTCGGGCTCAGAAGACACACGCTTGCCATGATTCAAAATCTAGACAACTTTGTCTTCACCCTTGTCAGCATTAGGTTTAGTAAACCTACCCTTCTCGTTCATGAGATTGTACAGGGTACTCTTCACGTTTGGCTCCACTGTCTTGAGCATATCATGCAGTTCAGTCAGCGTCTTCGTTAAGCCTTTCTTGATATAGTTCCTTTTGAACTTATCATAACTTGACGGCAGTGACTGTAGTATGATCTCAGTTGCCAATTCTTGGCTAACTGGATAATCCAGTTTCCTCAGGTTATCAATGTAACCCATCATTTTACTGACATGAGGACTCACTGGATTATCATTTGGTAGCTTGCAGCTAGTGAGAGACTTAACGAACCGGTATCTCTCCACTCTTATCTGCTTCTGAAATTTCAATTTCAGGCTGCTGATCATCTCTATTGGCGACTCCATGTTCTCATATTGCTTCCGCAAGTCTGAGTCCATGGTAGCCAATATCAGACCACGCACATCTACCGCATCATTATAATGCTTATTCCAAGCATCATATACTGCATGAGAAGCATTGGACCCGATCCTCACGGGGAGAGCTCTCTCAAGGACATAGTCCTTTCTCTCCTGTCTGAGAACTAGCCTCAGGTTCCGCGACCAAGTCAAGAAATTTGATCCGTTCAGCTTGTCCATCTTAAGGACAGACCGGATCGAGAAAGTGTTTTGATTGTTTGTGCTAGTCATAACTGAAAATTAAGATAAAAGGATTTTAGTTAATACGTTCAATATGATTAATCTCGTATTAAATTTAATATGATTAATCATGCATTATATTCAATAACATCAGTTACCCTCAATAGAATATAATGATTCCAAGATCCACATATAACTAAGATTAAAGTGGGCCACTGGCCGTCACCCAACCTTAGCTTATATCGGTAAGCCCTATTTCGGCTAATTATATCCGTGATATAACTCTTGGTTGTGAATCTGGGCCCGAGGCCCAATCCACTCTGATGTCTCAAGGCCCGGGACTCCCGATGGCCTAGTCAAGAAAACCAGACTATACAGTCATGTAATCATTAATGTCTGGGACTCCCAATGACATTTATGAATCACAAACCGTCTTATCCACGCAAAAGTAGACACCCTCACACTGTAAGGCCATGAATACAATTGAATGGGCTTCGACAGCTGACATAGACTGGACAAGACATCCAACGCTTGATATTATATGAGGTTCGTAGGTTTATTAAAATTTCATTCCCAAAATAGAAGATTACTATTTCGGGAAACTTTCTATTTTTTGGAAACCTACTATTTTAGGAAACTTTCTAAAATTGGAAACTTTCTAAAACCGGAAACTTTCTAACTTTAGAAATTTCTTTAAAATCCAAAACCCGCAAATCTAGAAACTTCTAATTTAAGAAACTTTCTAATTTCAAAATTTCGGAAACTTTAATTTAAAATCGACTTTATAATTTTATAAAATAAATTTTAAATTAATCTGAAGAAAGACTCAAATAATTGGCTCAATTGTTTTAACTTCTTGGCCCGAGGCCCAAGAATTGGTCCATGTCCAAGACATGACCCAATTGTCCAATTAAATGACATAACCGGTCTGGTTCATTAAAATTGGTCTAACCAAAATTAATTACTACGACGACCACAATTGTCAACCGGTTATTTACTAAACCGGATTTTCTCAATTTATTTGGTCCAACCAAATCAAATTAGAAAATCCTGGTTTAGGCACTAAATCCAATAATTCTTTCGACATTGGATTTCTTGTCCCGGTTTAACCAGACTTAATAAAATTATTAAATCTGTTTATTAAACCAGGACGAATTAATTTTAATCAAAATATTAAACCGAGCCTTAAACCAACCATGTCGATCGATGAACCAACCGTGTCGATCGATCCATCAACCGCATCGGTCGATGCTCTTAGCATCGATCCTGCATCGATCGTGCATCGATCCTGTATCGATCGATGCTCTCACGCATGCACGGAACCGAGCCAAAACCCTAACCGTGTCGATCGATGCACCAACCGCATCGGTCGATGCACCAACATCGAACCTGCATCGATCCTGCATCGATCGATGCTTTCACGCGTTAACAGGGTTAGCCGATAGACTGTATCGACCGATCCATGCGATCGTATCGATCGATCCATGCGATCGCAGTCGATACTGACTTTTGAAAATCGCATTCTACCAAATCATATAGCTTGATCATGCGATTTTTCATATGTTTAGGTTTCAATTCTTGTTACTTAAGTGATTTCTCTTATCAGTAGTTGATTCAAAACACTTTTAAACAAGAAAAACAATCCTAAACTTGAATCTAAACAAGAAAAACCAGAACCATTAGCTCTGATACCACTGAAGGAATGTTTAGGGGTTAATCCAGATTCAATTCTCAGATTGATCAGTTCCTAAACATGCGGATCTAGGTTCTCTTGAATAGAAACAATTTCTGATCTCACCTTATACCTGTTTATTGCAGCGGAAAGGGATGGTATGTCAGAGATCAGAGAGCCACCGAGAGATAACTCCTCCAGAGGTTCACACACGCACACCGAGCAGGAAGAGGCTGCTAGACCAGGAGGAAATCGGCGCAGAGAGAGAGAGAGGAGGCTCGCGGCTAGGGCTTTTTTCGACCTGAACTCGTCTTAAGCTTATAAAACTCGTTCAGTTCGTTTTGGGCCATTTGGCCCAAATGCCAATTTACTCCGAGGCGTTCGCGCACTGTGTCGATCGACACGCCTTGTGCATCGATCGACACACAGTGCCTAAACCGTTTTATTCTCTCTAAGTACAGTAAATGCCTAGCACTTTTACCGTACTTCTGCTAAACCATTCCTACACGTTTTCCTGTTAGCTTAGGCGTGTGACCCATATGGGATCATATAATAAAGGCAATAAGTCCAAGACTTATAGATCATGAGCGGACTCTAGCAAGCCATCATGACCCCCAGTATTATATGACTTATGTCTGATCATTGACATACTCTTACTTTCTAGAGACAGTACCGAGATTATTGGACACAATTCCAACAACGGATCCATTCGGATCTGCGAACTTCAGGCTCCACAAGTGTAGGTCCTACAGTACTTTGTAGATCTCACCGCTGCTCTCCCTCAACAGGTTGAGCAGCCTCATGTGTTTATCGAATTTCTTCGATGTGTACTTTACTCCCACTGTTCTTATTGGAAAGTATAATCTTTCTCAAAAGACACAGTTCCGGACAACAAAATTTTGTTCTCGGATTGGTTATAAAAGTAATAAGCCTCGGTTTCCCTAGGACAACCAGCGAGGTAGAACTTATCAGATTTGGGTTCAAGCTTGTTAGCTATCATCCCCAAATTATCAGAAACAACATACTTGAAAAAACTTCCAGTCCACATCCAATGTGGTGTCTTTCAATTGATTCTGATTGAAACCTTTTTCTGCGCAAACACAAACATTTTAGAGCGTATTCTCAAAGGATTTTGGAAAATTCGTGTGACTCATCATCGATCGGAACATATCCAATAAGGCCCGATAACTTTTCTCAGAAGAACCATCCAGGTTTTCAGAAGAATTGAGTCGTGAAACAACTTCACACTCATTTAGATGATCACTTATTTCTTGACTTAAGTATTCTCCTCCGCGATCCAATCGAGGATTTTCAATACTTCTGTCAAGTTTATTCTATACTTCATTGTGGAACTCCTTTGACCATTTCAAAAGATTCCGACTTGTGTCTCATCAGACGAACACAGCCATGCTTATTGAAGTCATCAATGAAGTTGATGAAGTACAGAAGATTTCCTCTGGTACTAATGCTCACCGGGCCACATACATCAGTATGAAGAAGGTCCAATAAGCATCTGGCCCTTTTCTTTAGCTCAGCTAAAGAAGCCTTAGTCATTTAGCCCAGTAAGCAGAATTCATATCTCATATTGGTTCTATAATCAAATGAGCCCAAAAGCCCATAACAATGGAACTTCTGAATCTGCTTCACTTCTATGTGGCCAAAACGACTATGCCAAGGAAAGACTGGTTCGAGTCATCAGACTCAAACTTTTAGTATTTATGTTATATTAAAACTCATGCTGGTTTATGATATAAAACCCATTCTAAACGGGGTGCTACCATAGAATATTTCATTTAGATCTAAAGAACAAAACTTGTCTTCTATCAAAATGAAAAACATACAAATTCTAACAAGAAAATGAAAGACATCTTTGCATATAGAAAGTACATGGTGGAAATTACTTAATTTCTAAAACCAAGCTTGAAAGGCTCCTACAAGTGGAGAATTTCTAAGGCTAATGCAGCAACCATTGCTTCATTCCAGACGTGCAGTTCCACTTGTCCTTTCTCCAACGTTCTACTGTTGCGTAGGTCCTGCATATTTCAAAATATCAGTACCACAACTAGTATCCAATACTCACGTAGAACTTGAAATAATAAAACAATACCTGAAGAAGAAGTCCCATACATCTTCTCCATCTTTTGTGAATCTTCCAAGAATTTAATGAAATTTCTCTTCCAATGCCCAAACTCTTTACAGTAGCAGCATTTACCAACATCAGTTGGGCCTGACTTGGGCTTAAAGGATGACACAGGCATATCCCGATTCCAAATCTGAACGGCCTTGCCTCCACCCTTGTCTATACAAGATTTCTCAAATATTTTACCCTTTATGATGTTTTGCTCTGCTGTCTTGAGCATGCCATGCAGCTCAGTCAACGTCTTCGTTAAGCCTTTCTTGATATAGCTCTTTGTAAACTTATCATAGCTTGACGGCAGTGACTGCAAAATGATCTCAGTAGCCAACTCTAGGCTAACAGGACAATCCAGTTTCCCCAGGTTATCAATGTAACCCATCATTTTAATGACATGAGGACTCACTGGAGCATCCTTTGGTAGCTTGCACCCAATGAGAGACTTAACCATCTGGTATCTCTCAACTCGTGCCTTATCTTGAAACTTCAGTTTCAGGCTGGTGATCATCTCTATTGGCGACTCCACGTTCTCGTATTGACTCTTCAAGTCCGAGTTCATGGTAGCCAACATCAGACCACACACATCTACCACATCAATATAATGCTTATTCCAAGCATCATATACTGCATGCGAGGCATTGGTCCCAAGTTTCTCGGGGAGAGCTTTCTCAAGGACATAGTCCTTACTCTCTTACTTGAGAACTATTCTCAAATTCCGATACCAATCCAGGAAAATTGATCCATTTAACTTGTCCTTATCAAGGACGGATCGCAATGAGAAAGTAGTTTTAGACATAAGCTGAAATCCAAGAAAACAAAGATTTAGTTATGTATTCCATGAAATGAGAAATCTTATCTAATAAGAAAACTCGCATTATATTCAAACAATGTTTCCTCTATGAATATAATGATCCAAGATCCATACTTCACCAAAATCTGAGTGGACGACTCGCCATCACTCAAAATTTAGTTATCTAGGTAAGCAAATCATTGCTAATTGTACCCAGTACAACTCTTGGTCGCATATAAGACAATCCATGTCTCATCTACTCTGACGTCTCTAGGCCCAAAACTTCTGATAGCCCAGTCAAGTAAACCAATCTCTTCAGTCTTGTGATCACTGACAGTCGCACTGCAATTATATCAATGATCACCTGTCTTACTCATGTAATTGTGGATACCAAGGACTCCAAGACTATCCAACAACGAAACGAGTCTTGACAGTAGACAAGATTGGGCAAGACATCAAGGTCACTTGATATTTGGTTGAGGAAACGAAACTCTAAGAGGTTAGTAAATCAATCTCTTAGGTCATGTAATTGTTGATGTCAAGCACTACAAGTCCATCAACATAATTACCTGCCTTACTCACGTAATTGTGGACACCAAGCTCTTGGCTAGACCATCACACAACGAAATGAGTCTTGACAGTTGACCATATTGAAGCTAAGCTTTGATCTAATACACATCCAATGTGTATCAAAATGGATTTAGAACATTTAATCTTGATACATAACCAATATGCATCCAAAAGTGTTTTAATTGTTCTTTATCAACTAGGTTTAAGTCGAGTTTGGTTTTGAAAATTCAAGGTTCAAAAAACCAGAATTGTGAGCACTGTGTCGATCGACGCAGACCATGTCTGTCGATCGACACCACCAAACAAAACCAGACTTCAATAACCGGTTAAACCAATTAACCCGGTTCATTGAATCGGTCATGTCGATCGACACAACCCATGTGTGACGGTCAACATAGACCTAAACCGGAGACAGTTTTGATAACCGGTCCAATCCAATTGAACCGACTTATCAGATCAAACTGATTTTAACCGATCAAATCGTTTTATACTAATTGAAATAATCAGTTCAATACAATTGAACCAATTCATCCAATTTAAAACGATCTGACCGGACTTAACCAAGCATGATAACCGGTCTAATCCAATTGAACCGATCAACCAATCGCAAGGTCTGTGTCGACCGACACTCAACCTGTGTTGATCGACACAGTAGGCATTCAGGTTTTCTTCGCGAAAAACCCTAGCCGCCGATTGAACCAATTCATCCAATTTAAAACGATCTGACCGGACTTAACCAAGCATGATAACCGGTCCAATCCAATTGAACCGATTAACCAATCGCAAGGTATGTGTCGACCGACACTCAACCTGTGTCGATCGACACAGTAGGCATTCAGGTTTTCTTCGCGAAAAACCCTAGCCGCCGATTCTGACGAATTCACTATTCTGTGTCGACCGATACACCTTTTGTGTCGATCGACACCATACGAAAAACCGAATCGTTTCTGATCAAAATCGATCTAACCTGTTCTTATTCATACTATCTTATGAGCGAATTTAAATCATCAAATTCTATTAAACATGCTGATTCAATGAAAAACCCTAAGGCTCTGATACCACTGATGGAATTCCTAGCAGTTCTTAATCCGATTAGCCAACCCTAAGTCTGAATTCCGAGCCTAGGATCTAAGGGTTTGAGTTATTGAATCATGGATCTCGTGTTTACCTTGTTCTGGCAGCGGAATGAATGGTAAGACGAGATCAGGAGCGATTCAGATGCCTCGCCTCTATCGTAGTCCACACGCACACAACCTAGAAAGCCGGGATGCTAGTGCCGGATCTGGGAATCGAAGAAAGAGTTTTCTGCTTTCTCTGATCAAGAAAACTGAACGGCTTTTTTATTGTTTTAGGTCGATCATATAAGCCTATATATACGACTTGTTATGACTAAACCATCTTTCGGGTTTAACCGAAAAATTCTAAGTCATAAACCAAAATATCAGTTTCGGAATCGACCCCGTGTCGATCGATACACCTATTGTGTCAATCGACACACCTCTCTTTAATCGATATAGATATGTATCCAATACACATCATCTTGATCACAACCATGATGATCATTCCCATATATATATGCTTCCAGATTGCTTAGGTGTGTGACCCTATAGGATCATATAATACTGGCAGTAAGTCTACAACTTTTAGACTGCAAGAGGCTTCTAGCAAAACATTGCAACCGCCCAGTATCATACAACATGTCTGATCTCGACACACAACTATCGTTAGAGTAAGTACAATGTGATTTCAGGACATAATTCCAACAATGATGGCCTAATCATGGTTGGGGATAAAGAGTTAGCGGAGTCACTTGAATCTAATAGATTTACGACACGAGCTGCCAAAAAGCCACAAGTCATAGCCAAATTATTAGTACATAAATAATAATAATAATGAATCCATCTTTACATCAACTCAACGTACCTTTGCTACGATGAGACTGCCTTGCAAAAACTACAGCCAGATGTCTCTGTCGGGGTTGGGATGGACGAGCAAGAGGGCCAAAGAGCTGAATTTTCTGAATTGGAATCCCAAAAGCCTCATGAACTTGAGAAAGCATTAACGAGTTCCAACTAACCTCTCCTTCTCGGAGTGCAGTTAGAAGAGATAACACGTTCTCAGCCGACGGGGGCTTTGGAATCGCTACTGCAAAAAAAAAAAATAGAGAGAAAAGGGTCAGAACCAGTTCATAACGTCAAAACCATAATCTAAAAATAAAAACAAACTACTAAAGCAGGGTGCGTGGTGCCAATGCGCAAATCTGACTAGAGATAGTGGTTCACACGGTGGGAATCGTCTCAAAAGAAAAATCCCCAACCGTAGCAGGAAAGACCCGGAAGATGAAGTATCTTTGTTGGCTGTCGGAATCCCGCCTCAGCCAGTCCGTCAGCACCCTCCTTCCTAGTCGGGGTGCGGCGAGAACGTCCCAGCATAATGGTTATTGTGTTTGATCAAGATCAGGTAGCAAAGATCCATGATTGTGAGAAAACGAGCGGACTCCAAAGCCCTGGGCCGTAGCCCGAAAACCTTCCTTTATAAGTTCGGGAACATATGCATAAACGCAATCCGCAGCTTAGTGATAGGTCGAGTTTTATCCCTATTCTAACTGCAAGTGCACAGTGATGTAGTTGTAGTACTTAGGGTATCGAATCCACAAGGACTCTGGTCACATGATAGATTATGAGTAATTCAGATTAAACGTAGCGAAAGCAAAAGTGATTAGAAACTAAAAAGCAAAGCAAGAAAGTAAATCAGGTGAGTTTGTAAGCAAGGAGGCGAAGCGTTAAGTCTAGGGAGTTCTCAGGAAATCAGGAACACAAGCTAATCAATCAATCGGGATCTAATTAAGAGCTATTCTAGAACTCAAACACAAATATAGAATTAACCAACTGTCGTTGCGAGAATTCTCTAAGTCTAAGTGCAGCAATCTAAATTCCTTTGAAATTTCTAACAGATTAAACAAGCTTTAATTCCAAGTTCAATATGTTCACAATCTAATTAAACCAAATTCCTTTGCGAGTAATTAAATTGCTCATATAGGTTCTTTCTAGCTAATTAACCAACTGTTGTTGCATCAATCAACCTAACATCATAAATCTAGGTAGCTAATTCAGATTAAGCAGTAGGAACAATCCTAGATGAAGAACTAACAGATATGAATCCCTACAGAATTATTAACCTAATATTCCATGAAATCCCTAATGAGAATCCCTAAACCTAACAGTTAATCTACTCAGACATAATCATCGAAACAGAAAACATCATGAATAGAAAACCAAATATCATAAAATGAAATAAAGAACTGGGGTTCGAAATCAAGTTTCTTTCGAGAACAAAACCAGCCCCTCAGACTCTCTCTGAAAATAGAATAATGCGTAAGTAAAACGTAGCCTAAACAATGGCTTAAAAAAACTAATATAATGGTCTAAAGTCGGCTGGGGCTTCTTTGTAATTATGAAGAACTTCTGGGCAAAGTTGTAATATCCAAACTCCTCATTAAACGCTGAGTATTGTCTGCGTCGACCTTGTGTCGATCGATGCACAAGATGTGTCGATCGACACAGGTCTGTGAATTCGACAGTGAAGTCCATCTCTCGGGTTAAATCTCTAAAATACTCCAGAATGCTCCATAATGTCCAATTCCGCTCCAAACGTGTCTAGACCTGTAAACATACTAAAAAGACTCCAAAACATAACATAAGACTCGATAAATAAGACATATACCATGGCTAAAATCCCTAAAATCCATGGAATATCAACTCCCCCACACTCAGCCTTTGCTTGCCCTCAAGCAAAACAGAGAACTAGAATGTAGTGAAGATGTTTGAAAACTTTCAGAAACTCTTTTCGTCATAGAAGCAACAACACTCGGATTCCCCTTAGTAAGCCACTAAAAGAATCACCTGCAAGACATCAAGACCATCATGTACTTCCCCCACACTTAGCAACTGTCCCAAGTAAACTCTACAATCACATTCACGCAGTCAAATTCACCCTACTGACTTCTGCAAGTATTTAAGTGCGGTCTCACCTAAGGAGTATCGATCAAAGGGCACATGGATTCTTACTTTGCCAGCTCTAGACCACCATACTATCTTTCTCTGTTCCATTTCTTCTCTTTTCCCTTCCTTAGCATTCTGATTTTTCCCCATTGGGTATCTTTTTATTTTTTTTTACCAGTGCTCTTCCCGTTAAGGGGTGTACTTTGGACACATTCCATGGATCGCACAGGAGGTAATAGTGTTTGCTACTACTCCCATGCCACTTCGGAGTTACTAACTCATCCTCAGTATATACTACTTTGACATTGCTGTTCACTTGCAGTTTAGAATAGGGATTAATTCTTGACCTATCAAGTTTTTGGCGCCGTTGCCGGGGACTCTTAGAGTCTTCAATAGGACCGAACTTAGGGTTTTTACTAGAAATTTTTCTTTTTGTTTTTGCTTTTTTTCGTTTTGTTTTTATTTTACTAACTTTTTCTCTGATTCTTTCTGTCGCAGGTACGAATTTCGCCTTGCGTCGATCGTTGCATCCCTTTGCGTCGATCGTCACTAGGCGATTCTGAGATTGAATCGATCGTTGCACAGATAGCATCGATCGTTGCTGGACGATTACAGACAGTTTATGCCAACGCAGAAAACTCGAAGTAATCCGAACTCGAGCTTGCTTAATCTCGGACTAGAGGAACTTGGACGTCTAGAGAGGACTATCAGAAGAGAAAAGAGAGAGAGAATGGTTCGAGAACGTCTGATCTTGATACCAGATGCTGAAGGTACCCTGAGGGACCAAGATAACAACCCGTACAATGCTGCTGGGCATCGGGTTGATGCTGAAGGGAATGTCATCCCTGATCCTCCTGAGCAACAGCAACAGGAGCTGAACCGAAACCAGGGTCAAGGACAGGCCCAAGGTAGAGAGATGGTGGTTCATGAGAGGACACTAGCTGATTACAACAGACCTGATGAGTTTCATGCAAACCGAGCAACTCTAGTGCTTCCTGCTTTTGAGAGGAATGATTTTGAGGTAAAGACCATCTACTACCAGCTGATGAGACAGATTGCATTTCATGGTCTTCAAGCAGAGCAGCCTATGGATCACATTGACAAGTTTGAGGACATAGTCACTGGCATGAAGTACGAAGGAGTATGCCCGGACTATCTGTTCCTTAAGCTATTTCCGCACAGCCTTGCTGGAGACGCTAGTGCATGGCTGAGACAACTGGCACCTGGTCAGTATACTACTTGGGCAGCCTTAAAGAGTGAGTTCCTGCGTCACTTTTATGATGATGCGCGCTCGGATCAGTCCAGACAGGACATACTCACCTTTTCCCAAAGAGCTGTGGAGCCCTTGAAGACTGCCTGGATGAGATTTAAGCAGTATCAGCGTGACTGTCCACACCATGGATTCACAGAAGTACAGCTGATTGGTATTTTCTTCAGAGGCATAGATCTCCCGTATCAGACTGCGCTGGATAATTCCAGTAATGCTAATTTCAACACCAGGACTCCTACACAAGCTAAGCAGTTGATTGAGAACCTGATTGGCAGCAACAGTTGCAAGACAATGGATGAAAGGAGGAAGAAATCTGGTGGAACTGTAGAGAATTCTGATATAGCTAATATAAGATCCAGATTGGACACAGTCTACAATCTCCTGACAAGTAAGAAAGCTGTCCACTTTGCCCAAGATGTAGAGGTGATTCAGACTGAGGAGGAAACTCAGGAAGAAGATGTGAATTTCATAGGAGGTTCTGGTTTCCAAGGTAATAGATTTGGTAATCAACAGGGGAACAGATTCTCCAATGGAGGACAGACTGGTGGTTTTCAGAAGACCTATGGACAAGGTACTCAGAGAACCTATGGATCTACATCCTATCAGACTCCTCCTGCACCTACAGCCCATGAGAGCAAAATGGAGGCTATGATGGAACAACTGATTGAGAGTCAGACCAAGATTTCTGTGGACTGCAACAAGAAGTTGGACGCTGTCTATGAAGACCTCAATGGGAAATTTGAGTCTATGAGCACTCACTTGAAGCAGTTGGACACTCAGGTAAACCAGATGTCCAGCTCACTGAAGGGAAAAGGAGTGGCAGACACTCATGTTAAGGCCTGGTCTGTGTACATTAATGATGGATCTCACCTAGGTGAAAGATTTGAGCTAAGCACAGCTGAGTTGGTGACAGAACAAGAATTTTCGGATATTTGTGAAAAACTCTCGGGTGAAATCTGCTGCAGTGCGTCGATCGATGCAACATCTGTGCCGATCGATACACCAGTCGGGATGGCAACGATCGACACATCCTTAGTGTCGGTCGTTGCAGGGCGTGAATGGACAGAACTGTCGGATGATAATGGCATAGATGCTGACTTGGAGCTTGATCGCCTGTTCAATGGAGCCTCTGAAATTACTCAACAGGAGATCTACGAACAGATTTTTAGACAACACTCCTCAGTGTCTGAAGTGATTAGGCAAGAGATTGAAAAGCTGAAGAAATTAGAAGGGATTGGTGAAGAATTGGAAGAAATTCCAACTTCTGATGATCCACCTTATCATCCATGTGTACAGAGGTACCTGAACAAGATGTTGCCCCTGGATGATGATCTGAAAGACTGGGTGATAATAGTTCCTCAGCATATTAGTGATGTTCTGCTAACTAAGGTCCCGAAGAAGCTGCCTGATCCTGGAGTCTTTGTACTGGATTGTTCTATCTTTGAGGATAGTTTTAGACGCTCTATGTGTGATTTAGGAGCTGCTGGAAGTTTGATGCCTTACTCTGTGGCAGAGAAGCTGGGTATGTTGGATTTTACTCCTACTATGACTTCTCTTGTCGTAGCTGATCAGTCCATACGAGTTCCTGAAGGACTCCTTATGGACATTCCGGTGAGAGTTGGAAACTACTTAGTTCCAACGGACTTCCTTGTGCTAAGATATGACTGTGATCCGGATGAAGCATTATTGCTTGGGAGACCCTTTTTGGCAACAACAGGAGCGTTGATTGATGTTAGGAACAGCTTGATAGACCTCCATCTGGGAGATGAACCACTGCACTATGAGATGGATAAGCTGCGAAAGCCACTGATAGATGGGAAGACATTCACAATAAGGGACGCAGATTTTGAGCAGCCTGATCATACCATGGTTATAGATCCTGGAGCACATTTCACTCCATCTTTTCTTGGACATGAGCATTCCGCAACAGCCTACTCACCACCTTGGATGAGGAGACTTGAACAGAGACAGAAAAAGTCTCTGTCAGGACCTCCTGGTACTTGAAAATTCCCATCCGTCCGGTCAAGCTATTGACCTTAAACAAGCGCTGGGTGGGAGGCAACCCACCATTAGGTACTGGTGTTTTTCTACTTAATTTTTGGTGTTTTTGTTAGGATTTTACGTTTGTTTTTGTTTCTGGTGAGTTTATGTTTGCAGGTCTCGGTTAAATCGCAGTGCAACGATCGACTCGTGTTGTGACGATCGACAAAGAAGTGCGTCGATCGTTGCACTGCGATTTAACCGAGACCTGCAAACATAAACTCACCAGAAACAAAAACAAACGTAAAATCCTAACAAAAACACCAAAAATTAAGTAGAAAAACACCAGTACCTAATGGTGGGTTGCCTCCCACCCAGCGCTTGTTTAAGGTCAATAGCTTGACCGGACGGATGGGAATTTTCAAGTACCAGGAGGTCCTGACAGAGACTTTTTCTGTCTCTGTTCAAGTCTCCTCATCCAAGGTGGTGAGTAGGCTGTTGCGGAATGCTCATGTCCAAGAAAAGATGGAGTGAAATGTGCTCCAGGATCTATAACCATGGTATGATCAGGCTGCTCAAAATCTGCGTCCCTTATGGTGAATGTCTGCCCATCTATCAGTGGCTTTCGCAGCTTATCCATCTCATAGTGCAGTGGTTCATCTCCCAGATGGAGGTCTATCAAGCTGTTCCTAACATCAATCAACGCTCCTGCTGTAGCCAAAAAGGGTCTCCCAAGAAATAATGCTTCATCCGGATCACAGTCATATCTTAGCACAAGGAAGTCCGTTGGAACTAAGTAGTTTCCAACTCTCACCGGAATGTCCATAAGGAGTCCTTCAGGAACTCGTATGGACTGATCAGCTAGGACAAGAGAAGTCCTAGTAGGAGAAAAATCCAACATACCCAGCTTCTCTGCCACAGAGTAAGGCATCAAACTTCCAGCAGCTCCTAAATCACACAGAGAGCGTCTAAAACTATCCTCAAATATAGAACAATCCAGTACAAAGACTCCAGGATCAGGCAGCTTCTTCGGGACCTTAGTTAGCAGAACATCACTAATATGCTGAGGAACTATTATCACCCAGTCTTTCAGATCATCATCCAGGGGCAACATCTTGTTCAGGTACCTCTGTACACATGGATGATAAGGTGGATCATCAGAAGTTGGAATTTCTTCCAATTCTTCACCAATCCCTTCTAATTTCTTCAGCTCTTCAATCTCTTGCCTAATCACTTCAGACACTGAGGAGTGTTGTCTAAAAATCTGTTCGTAGATCTCTTGTTGAGTAATTTCAGAGGCTCCATTGAACAGGCGATCAAGCTCCAAGTCAGCATCTATGCCATTATCATCCGACAGTTCTGTCCATTCACGCCCTGCAACGACCGACACTAAGGATGTGTTGATCGTTGCCATCCCGACTGGTGTATCGATCGGCACAGATGTTGCATCGATCGACGCACTGCAGCAGATTTCACCCGAGAGTTTTTCACAAATATCCGAAAATTCTTGTTCTGTCACCAACTCAGCTGTGCTTAGCTCAAATCTTTCACCTAGGTGAGATCCATCATTAATGTACACAAACCAGGCCTTAACATGAGTGTCTGCCACTCCATTTCCCTTCAGTGAGCTGGACATCTGGTTTACCTGAGTGTCCAACTGCTTCAAGTGAGTGCTCATAGACTCAAATTTCCCATTGAGGTCTTCATAGACAGCGTCCAACTTCTTGTTGCAGTCCACAGAAATCTTGGTCTGACTCTCAATCAGTTGTTCCATCATAGCCTCCATTTTGCTCTCATGGGCTGTAGGTGCAGGAGGAGTCTGATAGGATGTAGATCTATAGGTTCTCTGAGTACCTTGTCCATAGGTCTTCTGAAAACCACCAGTCTGTCCTCCATTGGAGAATCTGTTCCCCTATTGATTACCAAATCTATTACCTTGGAAACCAGAACCTCCTATGAAATTCACATCTTCTTCTTGAGTTTCCTCCTCAGTCTGAATCACCTCTACATCTTGGGCAAAGTGGACAGCTTTCTTACTTGTCAGGAGATTGTAGACTGTGTCCAATCTGGATCTTATATTAGCTATATCAGAATTCTCTACAGTTCCACCAGATTTCTTCCTCCTTTCATCCATTGTCTTGCAAATGTTGCTGCCAATCAGGTTCTCAATCAACTGCTTAGCTTGTGTAGGAGTCCTGGTGTTGAAATTAGCATTACTGGAATTATTCAGCGCAGTCTGATACGGGAGATCTATGCCTCTGAAGAAAATACCAATCAGCTGTACTTCTGTGAATCCATGGTGTGGACAGTCACGCTGATACTGCTTAAATCTCATCCAGGCAGTCTTCAAGGGCTCCACAGCTCCTTGGGAAAAGGTGAGTATGTCCTGTCTGGACTGATCCGAGCGCGCATCATCATAAAAGTGACGCAGGAACTCACTCTTTAAGGCTGCCCAAGTAGTATACTGACCAGGTGCCAGTTGTCTCAGCCATGCACTAGCGTCTCCAGCAAGACTGTGCAGAAATAGCTTAAGGAACAGATAGTCCGGGCATACTCCTTCGTACTTCATGCCAGTGACTATGTCCTCAAACTTGTCAATGTGATCCATAGGCTGCTCTGCTTGAAGACCATGAAAAGCAATCTGTCTCATCAGCTGGTAGTAGATGGTCTTTACCTCAAAATCATTCCTCTCAAAAGCAGGAAGCACTAGAGCTCCTCGGTTTGCATGAAACTCATCAGGTCTGTTGTAATCAGCTAGTGTCCGCTCATGAACCACCATCTCTCTACCTTGGGCCTGTCCTTGACCCTGGTTTCGGTTCAGCTCATGTTGCTGTTGCTCAGGAGGATCAGGGATGACATTCCCTTCAGCATCAACCCGATGCCCAGCAGCATTGAACGGGTTGTTATCTTGGTCCCTCAGGGTACCTTCAGCATCTGGTATCAAGATCAGACGTTCTCGAACCATTCTCTCTCTCTTTTGTCTTCTGATAGTCCTCTCTAGACGTCCAAGTTCCTCTAGTCCGAGATTAAGCAAGCTCGAGTTCGGATTACTTCGAGTTTTCTGCGTTGGCATAAACTGTCTGTAATCGTCCAGCAACGATCGATGCTATCAGTGCAACGATCGATTCAATCTCAGAATCGCCTAGGGACGATCGACGCAAAGGGATGCAACGATCGACGCAAGGCGAAATTCGTACCTGCGACAGAAAGAATCAGAGAAAAAGTTAGTAAAATAAAAACAAAACGAAAAAAGGCAAAAACAAAAAGAAAAATTTCTAGTAAAAACCCTAAGTTCGGTCCTATTGAAGACTCTAAGAGTCCCCGGCAACGGCGCCAAAAACTTGATAGGTTCTAAGTTTTAATCCCTATACTAACTGCAAGTGCACAGTGATGTAGTTGTAGTACTTAGGGTATCGAATGCATCGACCGTTGCTAGGCGATTTTTCGTCGTGTGTCCATCGTTGCTCAGGACCGCAACGATCGCTGCAATGCGATTTCTTTCGTGTTGTCATGATCGACACATTGCGATTTTCGGATCAGTCAGCAAGTTAGCAGGTTAGTCCGTGAGAAATCCAAATTTTCGAACCTGCAAGCTGAAAAACACTGAAAACAGGCAAAATCAAAGCAACTGATAATCTCAAAGCAAACACATCATCCAAACATAAACATCCTAAGAAAGTCAAGAAAAAATGCAAAAGAAAAGTGAAAAAGAAATACAGAGAACTGCAGTCTAGAGATGTCAATACTCAATCACTCATCCTCCATCCCATCAATGCGATCAGTACAACTCGAAGAACCTGGAGTCGGAGAGCTTCGCCTGCGCCGAGAAGGTCATGGATGGTGTATATGTGGCTGTCTTCTGCAAGTGCAGGTACGCAAGAAGTTCCAGACGACCCGTAGAATACCATCTGAGCGCTCTCTCCACTCTGCCTCAGACATATCACCATATGGCATCGTAGGCTCGGGAAAAGGGCCAATATCATCAACAGGGGCAGCAGGTGCAGGTGCAGGCGCAGAGGAAGTAGAAGCTCGTGTAGAAGGCTCTCCCAGCGGATGAGCCATAGAAGGGACTCTGCGCTGCTCGCTCGTAGGAGGCTGGAACCTCAAGGCATCCAGCGTATCAACCTGTGTAAGACCAGGAGCAGGAAGATCCACACCACACTTCACCGTAGCAGGGTCATAATAGACCCATACACGTCCCTCCTTCAGCCACGTAGCACTGCAGATGGCTGAAATCAAGGAACTCCAAGCTGTCACTACGCTCCGTTCCCTCTAAGGGAATCCTGCAATGTCTGAAAATGGGAGTAAGCAGACTCCCTAATCTCTCAGTGCCCACACCATCAAATGGCTTCTTCTGCAGCTCGCATAAATGATGAGCAAAGACTGCTCCCAAGTTGAGTCCTCTAGTGGGATCTCTCAGAACTGTATCCTCAAACTGGTCCCTCAGTCCAATAAACATCATCTCCATCTCGTTCTTACGCATCTTGTTGGCTTCATACTTGCACAACAGAGTAGATCCCAAGATGCGCAAGACGTATCTAAGAACCGGATGCCTAACCTGAATCACCGGTGTGGTCCTCGAGTTGTATCGACCAGTGCCAATACACTCCTAGAAATACTGAGCTTCATCCACATCCCATCAAGTGACATACCAATGCACTGCGGCTCAGTGTTGAATCCATAAATCCTACAGATATCGAGAAGGGGAATCCGATACCTGGCTCCTAAACACATTAAGGTAAAGAAGCCTCCTGAAGCCTTCCTACTATCTGGTGTAGGGTATATCACTCTGCAAGTGGCTAGCAGTTGTCTTACCAACTCAGGGTACATCTCGTAAGGCTGCATTGGCATTGTCCCCAGACCAATGCCCTTACACAGTGCAACAACCTGCTCATCGATGCCCAGACTCTTGCAAGTCGAGTAATCTACAAACTTGGTTGGCTTAAGTGTCATGCTACACCAACCATTGTACAGCAATGTGTCAAAATCATCCCACTGATCAAGTAATGGCCGCTCTGTGAAGGTGTCGGTCTTGAGCAACTCATCTATCTCCACGCCCCAGACCCTATTTGTCAGAATCAGCAGCGCATATGCTCTTGGCCATGGTGGCTGTATCGCTTCCTGATTTCTCTGATAATGCTCAGGTGGATCCGAGTCTCGATGGAACCACTCAGCTGGTGGCTGATGGTGAGCTGTAGCTGCTGCTGCGGTGGTTCTACGCTTACAGGATTGTCGAGGAGGCATCTTGGATTTGCTTCGAATGGGTTATAAAAACAGATAAAGCGTGTAAAAACAAGGAGAATCGCACTTGGAATCAACAAAAACGATGAAGAAATGAGAGATTTAGGTGATGAGAGTCTCGGTTGTACGGACGGCGAGAGTGGAGAAGAAGAGAGGAGAAAAGGGTTTAAGGCACTTACCTGGTCGTGGGTGCAACGATCGTTGCTGATGAGCAACGATCGATGCTGTTGAACCGAATTGACTCTGGTTTAGCACGCGTACCTTAATTTTGCAATTAAACCATTTGCAATGACCGTTGCACAGGACCGCAACGATCTTCACAATGCGATCCCATCTCCTCGTCATAATCTCCTTGCAACGATCGTTGCACAAGTGCATCGAGCGTCACACATCTCCAGAATCGAGTTCTGTATCTAAAAACTTAGCAAAACAAAATCAAAACGTAAGTTCCTAAGAAAAACACCAAAAATCAGAAAGAAAAATACTAAAACCTAACAGTGGGTTGCCTCCCACTCAGCGCTTTTTTATGGTCATTAGCTTGACCGGATGGTTAAAATCAGATTCATGAGGGTTTCAACAAAGACTTAGAATGTCTCTGTGAATGCCTCTTCATCCATGGCGGTGTGTAAGCAGTATAAGCGTGAGATCGTCCAAGGAACGTAGGAAGAGAGTTAGGGCGGGAGCGAAGCGTGGGTGGCATTCTGCATTTTCCTGCATTCAAAGTAGTGCGGTCAGGAGGTTTAAGTTTAGATGATTTATGCCTTACCTTTGTTGGAAATGAGATGTCTGGAGCTATGAGCAGTTTTAATCTATAAAGATGTTAGAGTAGATTCCTGAAGAACCACCATCTTCTTTTCTACACTATCAGGTGCTATAATTCAGCCAATCTGAACTTTATCTTTCAAATGACCATCAGTGGAGACTATCTTTCTCGCACATCTCAATACACCAGGATGAGCTTGCAAAGCTTTAGCTGGTGGAGCTTCATTCATCTCCTTATCCACCACTACTACGTTCTCAACTACATTCTGCTCATGTTTAGACCTTATAGGAACTTTTGGAAATGGTATTGGAGGTTTGTAAACTCTTTCCTTAACAATTCCACAAGAAACAAGTGAGGCTGATTCTTCACGGTATGCAACGATCGACGCATGTGGTGCAACGATCGACGCATATAGTTCATCTCGAGTTCCAGCTTCAGTCTCGGGTTTTTCAGCTTCTTCCACGAGCTCAGCAGTCTTAAACTCAAATTTCTCTCCCTAGCTTTGTCCATTATCAATCTGAATCTTCCAAGCACTGTTGTGGGTGTCCATGACACTGAAAGTGGGTTTATTAGCATTGATGGATTTTACCAAAAGATCAATGTCAATCTCTGTTGAGTCAGGTCCGTCGAAGCTCTCAAACTCAGGGATTTCAGTTTTGAATTCCTTTTTGTTTTCCACAATTTCCAAAGACTTAACTTCCAGATATGATCCCTGATTCAGCCTATGGTCAATCTGAACTGAGGTGGCGTTGACATGAGCTTTCTGAGCATTCTTCTCTTTGGCATTATTTGAAATTTGATCCACCTGTGTATCAAGCAGTCTCATATGAGTGTTCAAGGACTCAAACATACCATTCAAATCAGTGTACAAGGTTTCAAGCTTCGAGTTGAAAGACACAGTGGTCTGTTGTTGTCCTTCAAGACACTGCTCCATCATGACTTCCAATCTGCTCTTATGTGTAGGTGCATGAGATGTTTGGTGATATGAATAACCATAATCTCTCGATCTCGGAGCATAACTAGAACATTGTCTCTGCTGACTTCCATACATCTGTCCATAATAATCAGCTCCAGCTATATAATTCACCTCCGCAAACTCTTCAGTTATTGCATCTGCTCAGATTTGCTTCTTCCCTAGTAGAATGCCGTGGATAGAATCAATCTTGTCTCTCATCTCAGCTACCTTCCCAACCAATGCATGATACTCTGGTAGGATGGGGTTTCCTTCCCCATCTAGTTTCTGACCTTTTGCGTTGCATATATGACCCTCTCGGTCTCGTAAAACGCCATCTTCACCGCGAATCAGAATCACAGGCTCCATTAAGAATAACCTACTAAGTGTTCAAGCTCTTGGTATCACTGGTTTCGCCTTGTGTCGATCGATGCAAGGTATGCGTCGATCGATGCAATGCGATTCCTGCAACACCAAAGAAAAAAAAACGTAAGTAAACTAGAAAAATAAAAAAAATGCTTAGTCTAAATCCTAATACTGAATCTATCGGCGAACTCAAAGAGTCCCCGGCAACGGCGCCAAAAACTTGATAGGTCGAGTTTTATCCCTATTCTAACTGCAAGTGCACAGTGATGTAGTTGTAGTACTTAGGGTATCGAATCCACAAGGGCTCTGGTCACACGATAGATTATGAGTAATTCAGATTAAACTAAGCGAAAGCAAAAGTGATTAGAAACTAAAAAGTAAAGCAAGAAAGTAAATCAGGTGAGTTTGTAAGCAAGGAGGCGAAGTGTTAAGTCTAGGGAGTTCTCAGGAAATCAGGAACACAATCTAATCAATCAATCGGGATCTAATTAAGAGCTATTCTAGAACTCAAACACAGATATAGAATTAACCAATTGTCGTTGCGAGAATTCTCTAAGTCTAAGTGCAGTAATCCAAATTCCTTTGCAATTTCTAACAGATTAAACCAGCTTTAATTCCAAGTTCGATATGTTCACAATCTAATTAAACCAAATTCCTTTGCGAGTAATTAAATTGCTCATATAGGTTCTTTCTAGCTAATTAACCAACTGTCGTTGCATCAATCAACCTAACATCATAAATCTGGGTAGCTAATTCAGATTAAGCAGTAAGAACAATCCTAGATGAAGAACAAACAGATATGAATCCCTACAGAATTATTAACCTAATATTCCATGAAATCCCTAATGAGAATCCCTAAACCTAACAGGTAATCTACTCAGACATAATCATCGAAACAGAAAACATCATGAATAGAAAACCAAATATCATAAAATCAAATAAAGAACTGGGGTTCGAAATCAAGTCTCTTTCGAGAACAAAACCAGCCCCTCAGACTCTCTCTGAAAATAGAATAAAGCGTAAGTAAAACGTAGCCTAAACAATGGCTTAAAAACCCTAATATAATGGTCTAAAGTCGGCTGGGGCTTCTTTGTAATTATGAAGAACTTCTGGGCAAAGTTGCAATATCCAAACTCTTCATTAAACGCCGAGTATTGTCTGCGTCGACCTTGTATCGATCGATGCACAAGATGTGTCGATCGACACAGGTCTGTGAATTCGACAGTGAAGTCCATCTCTCGGGTTAAATCTATAAAATACTCCAGAATGCTCCATAATGTCCAATTCCGCTCCAAACGTGTCTAGACCTGTAAACATACTAAAAAGACTCCAAAACATAACATAAGACTCGATAAATAAGACATATACCATGGCTAAAATCCCTAAAATCCATGGTATATCACTTAGCAATAACCTCCAGTAAAAATCTGGGGATCGAAAAGGTGAGCCCACAAGAATAAAGAAGGGCAGATATGCCAAACACCAACCATCACATATTGTTCCTGGTTTCCCAATCGTACGGGATTCAATCTCTACCTCAATACCTAACCCATGCTAAGCTCGTAGCTTTTGCAGGTAGCTTCTCTTCACAACCGAAGGTTCGAAGTAACTAAACCGTGGATTGGCCCAAAAAATTAAAGCCCGGGCGTCGCCATCGCGTTCCCGAGTTGCGTCATACATTCTTTTCATTCTGTTCGGAAGGAAAAGATTGTTATATCGAAAAAATCAGAAATCGGAAACTCTCTTTTCTCAAGTTTCTTTTAAGAACGAACCCAAGAAAACACTTTGAAGTCTCTTAAAAGATTGATTAAACAGTTGAGAAGAGATTTACCATAAGAGAGAGTGTGCGACCAGATTGAGGAGGAGTGGACTGTTCGCTAAAGGTATTTATCGAAGTAGTTTTCGATGCCACCCGGACCTCACCCTCAATCGATCTCAACCATTAGATTAGAGGTCACATTATGATTTCTAATCTCAACAATCTTCGAGACTGTATGGGCCCCACGCTCCACGAGCTCATGACCGTCATGTTCAATTTTTCGAAAAGACATTGAATCTGAAGGGATAAGGGCTTGCGGTTTAAAACCCGTAGTCAAAAGAACTGTTCACATTTCCCTCCAATTAATTATTATATTTAAATAACTAATGGGCTCGGGGCAATTGTTGGCACCTAAATCCACAACCGGATTTAGGCCGATAAGGCCCAATGGTCTTATCTCATAAATAGGCCGACGTTAGAGACATAACTCCGGCCCAAACCGAAGCCCATCACATCTCCACCTCATCAACTGGAAAACGACTGCGTATCAAGGAAGGACGTGCCAAAAATTTAAGTCAACCGTTGATCTGATTTAGTCAAACAAATCACTTCGAGATTAGCTCAACAGTCCATAGATGACTGAGGTTGTTCCAACGAGAGCACTATGAGATATGCGGATGGAGAGCTCTTCATCAATTCTATAAATGAAGTTCAATGGTGTTAGACACTCTTTTCCATTATTTTTAAATACAAAATAGCTCCACGAGCTCACTATAAACTCTCTCTTGAGATTTCACTTTGTAATAATTCTTTTAATAAAAGATAATTACGAAAACCAATTGTTTGTTTTAGATAGTTCTTTGAAGAATCGTGTGATCTTTGAGGTGATAGCCGTACAAAACTCTCCTTTACAAATCATAAATCTCTAATGTGGATTTTCATATCCACATCGGGTCAACATTTAATTTGTGACTAGTTACGTTGTTAGTGATTCACTCCATGTCGGCTAAGGACCACACGAAAGAGTTCACTTTTCTTTTAGGATTGATATCAGTTCGTTATTTATGGATTTAGGGAGATATGATCGATGCTAACAAATCTTTTTGGGGGGGGGGGTGTTGGGAATGTCCTGAAATCTACCGTACTATCTCTAAAAAGTATGATAAGTGTCGAGATCAGACATAAGTCATAAATACTGGGTGATCATGATGGCTTGCTAGAGTCCGCTCTTGATCTATAAGTTTAGGACTTATTACCAGTATTGTATGATCCCAAAGGGTCACACACCATAGCTAACGGGAAAGTTAAGATGGAATTAATACGGTAAGATGCAGTGGCATTTACTGTATTTGTACAGAGAGATGGGCAGACAACAAATGGGCTTTTGTCTGATTTGTGTCTTGGGCCCAAAAGTCTAATGGACCATTAGTTTAATTAATTAATTAAACTTGGGCCCATTAGTGAAATAAGAAGGCAACAAGGGTTGAGAAACCCTGGTAATTCCTTTTGCTCTGCGATTTTTAGAGCTGGTGGCCGCAGGCTTCTCTCTCTCTCTCTGGTTGAATTCCATCCGGTCTAGCAGCCATCCATGCTTGTAAGCGTGTGGATACTTGAGGAGGAGCCGATTCTCATCGGCTCTAATCTGATCTTGTCATTACCATCAATCCGCTGTGCAATCAATAGGTAATGTTACAGGTTTGTTTTATGATTCGTTTTGCAAGAACCTAGATCTATTTAAGGATTTGTGTTAGGTTGTAATTGAGAATTAAACCATGGAAAACACATATAATCCTTCAGTGGTATCAGAGCCAGGTTTTAGGTTTCTTGTGATATTGGATCATATGAAAATTGATTAATTGATTTTGAATGTGATTAATCGAATGCTTGCTGGGTTTTGGTAATAATTGAATTATGTTATTGTTGTTAAAGCGATGTTGTTAGTAATCGTATGAACATTGTTATTAATTGAACGATATCAAGCGGCTCCATTCTATTATTGAAAAGGAGTCACTGCGGTTATTAAAAACCCTAACCGGAGGCACGTTGTAATTTTGTTGCTAAATCAATATGTTAATAACCGCGGCCATTATATAATACTAAAACCCTAACCGGTTATACACCGCGTGTTATTGGTCTTGATCGGCTCATTCTATTAACGAATGATGCTGCGATCATCGACCGCGTGATGCCCTGCCGAGATCGATCACATTGATCGTGAGGCCATGTGATGTGTGGGCCGAACGCATGTGATGTGTGGGCCGATCGCATGAGATATGTGGGCCAAACGCATGCGATGTGTGGGCCATGATGGCTTATACCGAGGATGATCAAATGCGATGATCGATCTTGCGATCGTGAGCATGCGCAACATGCGCCGTTGGATCATTGGGACTCGGATGCATTATGGGCCCACAATTGCGTTAATGGGCCAAGTTGGATCTAGGATCCGATTGTTTGGCCCATTAAAATTTTACGTCCCGCGAATAGTCAATCGGTTAAACCGAGCTTCGCGGTTCGTTGCCCAAAACCACACCGATTTAACCGGTCCATTTAATTGGCGGTTAATCGTGTGTTTAAAGCCTTAAACCGCAAGTTAAATCAAATTGGCTAAAACACTAGGTGTTTCTTCCCGGTTTTGGATTTAACTGAACCGATCCAATTTAATTGGTGGTTCAAGCGGTTAACCCAAATCGCGGTTTGCTGGAAATAATTTTATTTCTGGTTAAACCGGATTTAAATTCATAAAATTGAATTTTAACCTAAACCGAAGGCTGGTCTAAGTTTGATTTGGTTGGACCAAATAATTTAGAGCTGGTCTGGTTTAGTAAATAACCGATGGTTTTGATAATTAATTTGGTCTTGGACCAAAATTAATAAACCGGATCGGTTATGTCAAATTATTGGGCCAGCTGGAATTCTATGGTCTTGGGCCAAGAATTGGGCCTATAATTTGTGACCCAACCCAAAATATTTATAAAATATTAAATTAGAAATTTCTATTTTTAGTAAGTTGCTAAATTTAGAAAGTTTCTAAAATAAGAAAGTTTCCCAAAATAGTAATCTTCTATTTTTGGAAATAAAACTTAAAAATCCTCAAAAACAATATCAAGCTTGGATGTCTTTCCAATCTTGTCAGCTACTTAACGCTTATTTGATTACAGATATGGCTTACAGTGTGAGGTGTCTGTTTTCGCGTAAGTAAAGTAGTATATAGTCACTAATTTCATTGGGAGTCCCAGATTTTAGTGATTATTTGGCTGTAAGAGATTGGTTTCCTTGACTGGGCCATCGGGAGTCCCGGGCCTTGAGACATCTGGTGAGTTTGGGCCTCGGGTCCAACTCACAACCGAGAGTTATTGGTTATAACTAGCTGTGTGTATGCTTACCAAGTAAAGCTAATTCTGGGTGACGGCCAGTGGCCCACTTTGGATTTAGCTAAACATGGGTCTCGGAATCATTGTATTCTTATGAGGTTAAACAAAGAAATTTTGAATACAATGCGAGTTTTCTTATAAGTTGTTAAGATTGCTCTTTTAATGAACTTAATAACTAAAACTCTATTTATCTCTAAATTTCAGCTATGACAAGCACAAACAATCAAAACACTTTCTCGATCCGGTATGTCCTTGAGATGGACAAACTGAACGGATCAAATTTCTTGACTTGGTCGCGGAACCTGAGGCTAGTTCTCAGGCATGAGAGAAAGGACTATGTCCTTGAGAAATCTCTCCCCGAGAGGATCGGATCCAAAGCCAGTCATGCAGTATATAATGCTTGGAATAAGCATTATAATGATGCGGTAGATGTGCGTGGTCTGATATTGGCTACCATGGACTCAGAGTTGCGGAAGCAATATGAGAACATGGAGTCGCCAATAGAGATGATCAGCAGCCTGAAATTGAAATTTCAGGAGCAGGTAAGAGTGGAGAGATACCAGTTGGTTAAATCTCTCACTAGCTGCAAGCTACCAAATGATCATCCAGTAAGTCCTCATGTCAGTAAAATGATGGGTTACGTTGATAACCTGAGGAAACTGGATTATCCAGTTAGCCAAGAATTGGCAACTGATATCATTCTGCAGTCACTGCCGTCAAGCTATGATAAGTTCGTAAGGGACTATATCAAGAAAGGCTTAACGAAGACGTTGACTGAACTGCATGACATGCTCAAGACAGTTGAGCCAAACGTGAAGAGTACCCTGTACAATCTCATGAATGAGAAGGGTAGGTTTACTAAACCTAAAGCTGACAAGGGTGAAGACAAAGTTGTCCAGATTTTGAATCATGGCAAGAGTGTGTCTTCTGAGCCCGAGTCAGATACCTCTTACGTTGGTAAGTGCTGCTACTGTAAAGAGACTGGGCATTGGAAGAGAGATTGCATTAAATTCATGGAAGATTATGAGGAGTTGAAGTTGATGTATGAGACTACTTCCTCAGGTATTCATGTTATTACTTCAAGTTATACCTTATAGGTATTGGATACTGGTTGTGGCACTGATATTTGTTATAATATGCAGAGCCTGAGCAACAGTAGAACGTTGAAGGAAGGGCAAGTGGAACTGCGTGTCTGGAAGGAGCTTGGGAAGCTGCCTCAGCCATAGGGTTTTCACTTGTAGATGTCTTTGAGGCTTGGTTTTATTAAGTAATTGCTACAATGTACCTGCTTTAAGCAGAGTTGTCTTTCATTTTCTTGTAAGAATTTGAATGTTTTTCATTTTGATAAAAGACTAGTTTTGTTCTTTTGATCTTAATGAAATATTAATTGTAGCACCCTATTCAGGGAATGGGTTTTATGTCTTAAACCAAAGAGTGCCTAAATGTAACATAAATACCGAATTGGTTTAAATCTGATGAATTAAACCTGATTTTTCTTGGCATAAATGTTTTGGTCATATAGAGTAAGTCGGATTCAGAAATCCCATAGTTATGGACTTTTGGGCTCATTTGAATGGATATCTTATGAGACTTGAATTCTGCTTACTAGACCAAAAGACAAAGGGCCCATCTTAGCCGAGCTAGAGAAAGGCCCAAAGGCTTATTGGAGATTGAACATACTCATGTATGTGGTCCGATGAGCAGTAATGCCAGAGAAAATTTCCTGTACCTCATTGTCTCTACTGATTACTTCAGTGAGTGTGACTGTGTTCATTTGATGAGACACAAGTCGGAATTCTTTGACATGGTCGAAAGAGTTCCAGAATGAAGTATAGAATCTGAATGACAGAAGTATTAAGACTCTGGATTAGATCACGAGTGAGAATACTTAAGTCATTGATTGTGTGATCATCTGAATGAGTGTGATGTCGTTTCACAGCTCATTTCTCCTGAAAACCTAGAGGTGTTTCTGTGAGAATGAATCAGATCTTATAAGATATGATTAAAGATGAGTCACACGAATCTTCCATGATGTTCTCTAAGAATAACGCTCTAGAAATATCTAAGTTTACGCTGAAATAGCTCCACCAATATCAGTTGAAAGACACCACGTAAATGTGGATTGGAATCGATCCAAATTCGTCTTTACTGAGTATTTGTAGTTTTGCTACTTCGCTGGTTGTCCTAGGGAAACCAAGGCTTGTTACTTTTACGTCCATTCTGTTTTCTAAGAAGGGAAGTTAATTTTCCAAGAAGAACAGTGGGAGTAAAAGTATAACTCGAAGAAATTCGAGAAGTACAGGAGGCTGCTCAACCTGTTAAGGGAGAGCATCGGATGGATTTACAGATTTCTGTAGAATCTACACCTGTAGAGCCTGAAGTTCGCAGATATGAATGAATCAGTCACTAATCCGAGAGTGATTTCTCGTCATTAGTTGAACCTGATGATCATTGAAAGTTCGCATGATCTGATGATCATTGAAAGCGACGAATCTGCGAAATTCAAAGAAGCGAAAGTGAGCCCGGACTCCGAAAAATTACATTTTGTGTAAGTTAGCTTCATCGATCCATTCATGGATGGAAGCAAACATATCGGAGTTGGAATCTTCGTTCTGTTAAAGTAGTCAAGGTTTTGACTTGAACAGGAACGAAGTGGAACTGTGCGTTTACTAAAAGATAAGTGGGAGCAATATTGCATTTCTCATAGTGTATGTTGATGACATACTCATTCTCGAAAATAACGTTCCAATGCTGCAGTCGGTAAAGGACTGGCTTGGAAGTTGGTTTTATGAATGACATGGGTAAAGCCACGTAGTTCTTGGATTTTGGATCTAAAGATAGAGTTCCAAAAGAGCTGGTAGGACAAAGTCAGGATTCTTAAATTGACAAAGTCCTACACGTAATCAGCAATCCAAGAAGGGATTTATGCCAATGTCACATGGCAATTCATTAAGAAAGATACAGTGTCCTGCGACATCTGCTGAGCTTGAATGCATGGATAGGATTCCATATGCGACGGCAATTGGATCTATCATGTATGCCATGACACGTACTTGTTTTGATATTGCTTTAATGTTAAGCAAGACAAGTAAAGACCAGTCAAATCCAGCAAAGAATCACTGGATTGCCGTAAAGAATATTCTGAAGTATTTGAGGAATACTTAGGATAAGTTCTTGATTTACGGAGAAAGTGAGGTGCTACAAGTCGATAGAGTCTGAAAGGCAAGTTTCCAGTAGACAAAGATAATTCCCGGTCACAGTCCGGCTATATCTTGTGTCTATCTGGCGGTGCAAGGCACTGTAGCTGACTCCATGACTTAAGCTGAACATTTCGCAGCTTGAGAAACGGCGAAAGAGGTTGTTTGGAAAGAAGAGTTCATCACTGAACTTGATGTGATTCACAGCATAGATGAGGCTAGCTGCACATCAGAGGTCCAAACACCTTGAGGATAGGTATAACCTATTCCGTGAGATAAATGACAGAGGTGTTAAGTAGATAAGCAAGTTTCATCGAATGAGAACGTTGCTAATCTATTAACGAAGCCACTCCTATGCCTAAGCACGAGTCGCGGACTGTAGCTGTAGGATGAGTGAAATTAAGATGTAGTTTTAATTTCAGTGGGAGTTTGTAAAGGGCTTTACTTAGTTGTTTTGAAAGGTTCATGTAAACATAATATTTTATGTTTATGAAATCTAATGATTTCTGGATTATTTTAACTGTGATATAAATAATCGTTCCAAAATGATTCATGTCATTATATATGGGCCATCGAAGTACATGAGTAGACTTGATCCTGAAACCCCATGTTTAACGAAGTGACATAAATCATAGTGTCCATAGTCGAAGGTTGTTGAAATTGGAACACCAACAACCTGTTGAGACTAGATTGTGTTGAGACTTATGACCAAGTTTCGAGGGGTCATAGATGCGCGGCATCAAAGTCGACACATAGGTATATGTAGGGGAGCATATGACCGGACATGGCCCGCTGATGAGAACTCTGCAAGATATTAATATCTGTGTCATAAGAAGTTCTCATATACGACTATAGAGTATAGTCCTTAGACCTGAGTTCGCATGCATGTGGCTGCACATGGAGTAATGCGCTTTGATCATTGTCTAACGCTGTTTCGTAATTGGGAGCTATACGGACCTTGGTTGGGTGTATTATGAATTGTGTAGTTCATAGTGATGGAACAAGATGGGATTTGTCCCTGCCGTTTAACGGAGGTAATATCTCTAGGCCAATCGGAGATTTGATAGCTGGTAAGAGAATGGCCATTCCCAAACGGACTTGCCCAAGTCGTTTGCATTGTCAGTATCAAATCTGGTCCGATAAACATGGTCTGGCTATATAAGGATGACACGCATCTTGCCTTATGCCAGATCGAGATATTGAGACAAAAAGACTAGGGAATGTAGGATTCCAGTGCAATCGGAAGATTGTTGGGAATGTCCTGTGTAGGATTCCAGTACAAGTGGGAGATTGTTGGGAATGTCCTGAAATCTACCGTACTATCTCTAAAAAGTATGATAAGTGTCGAGATCAGACATAAGTCATAAATACTGGGTGATCATGATGGCTTGCTAGAGTCCGCTCTTGATCTATAAGTTTAGGACTTATTACCAGTATTGTATGATCCCAAAGGGTCACACACCATAGCTAACGGGAAAGTTAAGATGGAATTAATACGGTAAGACGCAGTGGCATTTACTGTATTTGTACAGAGAGATGGGCAGACAACAAATGGGCTTTTGTCTGATTTGTGTCTTGGGCCCAAAAGTCTAATGGACCATTAGTTTAATTAATTAATTAAACTTGGGCCCATTAGTGAAATAAGAAGGCAACAAGGGTTGAGAAACCCTGGTAATTCCTTTTGCTCTGCGATTTTTAGAGCTGGTGGCCGCAGGCTTCTCTCTCTCTCTCTGGTTGAATTCCATCCGGTCTAGCAGCCATCCGTGCTTGTAAGCGTGTGGATACTTGAGGAGGAGCCGATTCTCATCAGCTCTAATCTGATCTTGTCATTACCATCAATCCGCTGTGCAATCAATAGGTAATGTTACAGGTTTGTTTTATGATTCGTTTTGCAAGAACCTAGATCTATTTAAGGATTTGTGTTAGGTTGTAATTGAGAATTAAACCATGGAAAACACATATAATCCTTCAGGGGGGGGGGGGGGGAGCATCGTCTATGCAGACTTGAACAGCGATGTCAACTCATTCACTAAAGTTGTTCTTTTGTTTAGTCATTTGTTCGGCGAGCTCATCTTCTTTCTGTAATTACTATACAAGAGATTTTTGATCTGTTTGTACTCGTTCATGTAGAAACTTCTAGAAGAATTTAGACTTCTATATACAATTTTAGTTCCTTTAAGAGTCAGGAATTTGATGCACTGGTGATATAATCAGAAGGTATTGCCTTCATATCATAGATCCATGGCCGGTAAAAAATGACGTTATATGGAGTTGAACGATCCACCACTACGAACTATGTCGTTCTTCAAACTCCACTAGCTATAAATGATGTGAATATAGAGCCTAGGGAATATGTTGTTTCGCCGGGGAAGCCAGCGAGATGTGTTCATCCTTCAACGATCTTGGAGTCATCAAAATTCATCTTTTTGAAAGCATTGTGGAAAAAGACGTCGCCGAGCTTTCCATATCAATCATAATCCTAGAGAGTTTGACATCTCCCACGACAAGGCAACATTGTATAGCATCGTCGTGAGGTTTGTGTAATTCGAGTGGCTCGCTCTCACAGAATGTGATCTCGTGATTGGGACATTGTATGGGAGACTTTCACGTATGTCGGTCTCGACCCTACTTTAGAGAGCTTTAATCAAGTTGATTGAGTCTCGACAGAGCTTCAAACCACCAAATATGAAATTAACTTGTTTTGGGTGTATAACCGGTACAGCCCCGACCACAGAAAAAATCGAGGGAGATTGATGTGCGAGCTCAGTGTTTTCTTTTAGGCGGAAGGTGGTGAAAAGGCTGACCCTGATGGAACGCCAAAGAGACTAATTTCACCGAGGATGAAATTGACTCTTTTTCGTGGACCTGGATGAGGTGATTATGTGGTGTTCTCCTCCTTAGATCGCTCCCTTTTGTTTTGAGAGAGATTTTTAGCCTTCTATTCTTTACTTGCTTAGGGTTACTTGTTAGTGGGAGGTGATTCCTCCTCCACTTCGGAACCCTAGGCTTTTTCGGCCTCGTTTTTTTGCTTCAAGATTCTCTATTTTTGTGATGCTCACAATATTTATTTTTGTGATACTTACAGTAAATTTGCGCAAACCTTTTGGGTTGTCTACCACGTGGACGGTCCTAGACCCGCGAGTCTTTTTGACCATTGGGTTTTTGTGAGCTAGCTTGGGTCTTTTCTTTTTAGACTTATTCAGTGAACATAGCTGTTTCTTCTCTGAGGAAAGTGAACAATGGGGCACGATGTAAAGCATCATCGAGGGATACCATTTCACGGACAATGAGTTCTTTATGGAACTGATAGGTCTAGTTTTATCCCTATTCTAACTGCAAGTGCACAGTGATGTAGTTGTAGTACTTAGGGTATCGAATCCACAGGGACTCCGGTCAACGATAGATTAAGAACAGAAAAGATTAAACTAGGAGAAAGTAAATATGATGAGAAACTAAAAAGCGAAGCAGAAAAGTAAATCAGGCGAGTTTGTAAGCAAGGAAGCGAAGCGTTAGGTTTCAGGAGTTCTCAGGAAATCAGGAACACAAGCAATCAGTCGATCTGGATCTAATCAATAACTGTTCTAGAACTCAAACACGGATATATAATTCACCAACTCTCGTTGCGAGAATTCTCTAAGTCTAAGTGCAGCAATCCAAATCTCTTTGCAATTACTAACAGATTAAACTAGCATTAATGATCAGGTTTGATATGTTCACAATTCCCCTAAACCAAATCTCTTTGCGAGTAGATCAAATAGCTCATCTAGGTTCTTTCTAGCTAATTAACCAACTCTCGTTGTATCAATCAACCTAACATCATAATTATGATTAGCTACTTCAGATTAAGCATTAAGAACAACCTAAACAAAGAACTAGCAGATATGAATCCCTACAGATTGATTTAAACTATAGTTCCATGAAATTCCTAATGAGAATCCTTCAACATAACATGTAAACTACTCAGACATGTTCATCGAGACAGAAAACATCTTGAATAGAAAACCAAATATCATAAAATAAAACAAAGAACTGGGGTTCAAAATCCTCTCTCTCGAGAGAGCAGGATTAGCCCCTAACTCTCTCTGAAATAAAATAAGACTTAAGTAAAGCGTAGCCTAAACAAGTGGCTAAAAACCCTAATATATAGTCTAAAACACGTTTTGGGCTTCTGTGTAAATATCTAGGCTTTTCTGCAAAATAAGCATTCTTCATTAAACCGCCGAGTCTGGCCCATCTCGCATATGCAACGATCGATGCCAATAGCGTGTCGATCGTTGCAGCTCTGAAATATTGACAGTAAAGTCTATCTCTCGGCCAAATACTCCAAATAGCTCCAGAAAGTGCTATAATCACTAAATATGCTCCAAATGTGCTTGTACCTAATAAATACCTGAAAAGACTCTAAAACATAGTAAAAGACTCGATAAATAACACATATACCATGGTTAAAAACCCTAAAATCCATGGTATATCAACTCCCCCACACTTAGCTCTTGCTTGCCCTCAAGCAAGTAAAGAACCAAAGCATAAGAAAAGAGGTTTGAAAACACAGAAACTCATTTCGTCCTAGGAACTTTCACAATCACATTCACTTAGTAATCCACTGAAAACTTTCCTGCATAACTCAAGACCAACATGTACTTCCCCCACACTTAGCAACTGTCCTAAGTAAACTCCACAATCACATTCAAGCATTCAAATTCACCCTTCTGACTTCTGCAAGTATTTAAGTGCGGTCTCACCTAAGGAGTATCGATCAAAGGCACATGGATTCTTACCTTATCAGCTCTAGACCACCATACTATCTTTCTCTAGTCCCTTTCTTCTCTTTCCCTTCCTTAACAACTGATTTTTCCCACATTGGGTATCATTTTATTTTTTTTATCAGTGTTCTTCCCGTTATGGGGTGTACTTTGGACACATTCCATGGATCGCACAGGAGATAATAGGGGTCTCTACCACTCCCATGACCACTTCGGAGTTACTAACTCATCCTCAGTTTATTATCTTTTTTTTTAACTTTATGGAAGGGGAGAAGTGAACTAAATAGGACAGGTTTACAGGCTGTGTTAGAACTAACAAGGGAATCCGACACAAAGTATACCAAGCCCTTAGGTGAGAAATCTAAGTCAGTATTAAGGTGAAGTCAGTAAAAGGATCCTCTGATACCTGAAGTGATGTGGGTGTCCTCAGTAGGTTGATCCGTGTCTGAGTTTTCAAACAGTCATAGAGGCTCTGCAAGTCTGTCCAATGGTCACTTAGATCCTGTTCAAGCGAAAATTTTCCTCGAAAAATCATAGTTTCATACAAATTTTGACTCAATAAAACAAATTTTGAAAAACTAAGAAAACAAAAGCGTGCGTTAGTAGCTTCCTCCCCCACACTTAAACCACACTGTCCCCAGTGTAATCAAAGCATGAGCTCGGTGAGAAAATTCAAATTGAAACAAACCGAAAAGTTGCAGATTACTTACATGTCGTCGCCATGTGTCGATCGATGCCACAAGGGTGTCGATCTATGCTCGGTGAATATGCTCGCGGTTACGTAGATAACCGATGTCTGAACTGCAATCGAATCGGTTAACCATACATCGCAACTGCATCGACCGATGCACTAGGTGTGTCGATCGATGCAATGCGATTTTGCCTGTTTCTCTCGGCTTTGAACACACTTAAACAGAAAAATTAAAAACACCAAAATCAAAACGAAAAATTAAAATAAAAACGAACCTAACAGTGGGTTGCCTCCCACGCAGCGCTTGTTTTTAGTCATTAGCTTGACTATGGCACAGAGATTTGACTCATGGCGGCTTCAACAGAGACTTTGAATGTCTCTGTGAATATCTCTTCATCCAATGAGGTGTATAGGCTTTCAGATCATGAGGCTTCCCAAGGAAAGAGAAATCAGAATCAGGGCGGGAGCGAAGCTTGGGTGGGATTCTGCTTTTTCCTGCATTCACAGCTGATGGATTAGGAGGTTTAAGTTTAGGATTTTTATACTTGTGCTTTGGTGGATGCAAGAGATCAGGAGCTTTCTGCTTAAGAGCAGTTGTAGGCACTGAAGATGTTAGAGCAGGTTTAAGAGGAACCGCCATCTTCTTTTCTCCAATTGGAACTTCTGGTTCCACTTCCACACTTAAGCTTTGTTCATCAATGGTGGATTTCTGCTGCTTATCCATCACTTTCATGCAATTAACCACTTCTAGCTCATGTTTAGACAGTTTAGGAACCTTAGGATATGGCACAGGGGGCTTATAGACTCGTTCTGGTACTGTTGCAGGTTTCTGGTCACGTCTGCGTTCTGTGTCGATCGATGCAGTAGGTGTGTCGATCGATGCAAGGCGATTCCGTTTCTCGAAAGAACTCGAAATTTCCGTCAGAACGGCGTGTCGACCGACACATAGGGGGTGTCGATCGATGCATGTATTAGACAAACAATATTCATCCAGAAAATCCGAGATTATGCTCTCTTCATCACCTAGCAACTCAATCTCATCTCTTAAGGTCACAGCTTTGATGGATCTGTACTGTTCAGCTTTCCCAGCTTCATTATGCCTTTGTATTGCTTGAGATGTCTGTTGGATTTGAACATTCAGCTTCTTCACATGTGTGCTCAGAGATTCAAACTTCTCATTCAGATTTTTATGCATAGCAACCAACTTCCTGTCGAAGTCTACAGCAGTCTTGGTATAATCCTCTAGTAACTGCTCCATCATAGATTCCATCTTGCTCTTATAAGCATTAGCAGCAGGAGGTGTCTGATAAGAAGTTGATCCATAAATCCCTTGATAGGAATTACCTTGCTGATTACCAAACCTGTTTCCTTGGAATCCAGAGTTATTGATGTAGTTCAAATCCTCTTCCTGTCTTTCCAATAACTGCTCCAGCATAGTTTTCAATCTGCTTTCATATGTAGGTGCAGGTGGTTCTTGCCCATACTTTTCAAGTATAAGACTGTGCAGATAGTCGACTTTACTCTTCAACCCAGCTATCTGTGAATTATCAATCCCTGGACTAAAGAAATCATACATCTTTCTTACGATATGTGTCGATCGATGCGGGAGAAGCGTCGATCGATGCAAGCGCGATGATGTGACGATCGACACACATGACCGTGTCGATCGATGCAGTGCGATTACAGGCGTACCTGAAACGCAAGAATAGAAAGAAAAAAAATTAGTAGCAAAAAATAAAAACGAAAAACCTAGTCTAAACTCTAAGTTCAAAACTATCGGAGACTCAAAAGAGTCCCCGGCAATGGCGCCAAAAACTTGATAGGTCTAGTTTTATCCCTATTCTAACTGCAAGTGCACAGTGATGTAGTTGTAGTACTTAGGGTATCGAATCCACAGGGACTCCGGTCAACGATAGATTAAGAACAGAAAAGATTAAACTAGGAGAAAGTAAATATGATGAGAAACTAAAAAGCGAAGCAGAAAAGTAAATCAGGCGAGTTTGTAAGCAAGGAAGTGAAGCGTTAGGTTTCAGGAGTTCTCAGGAAATCAGGAACACAAGCAATCAGTCGATCTGGATCTAATCAATAACTGTTCTAGAACTCAAACACGGATATAGAATTCACCAACTCTCGTTGCGAGAATTCTCTAAGTCTAAGTGCAGCAATCCAAATCTCTTTGCAATTACTAACAGATTAAATTAGCATTAATGATCAGGTTTGATATGTTCACAATTCCCCTAAACCAAATCTCTTTGCGAGTAGATCAAATTGCTCATCTAGGTTCTTTCTAGCTAATTAACCAACTCTCGTTGTATCAATCAACCTAACATCATAATTCTGATTAGCTACTTCAGATTAAGCATTAAGAACAACCTAAACAAAGAACTAGCAGATATGAATCCCTACAGATTGATTTAAACTATAGTTCCATGAAATCCCTAATGAGAATCCTTCAACCTAATAGGTAAACTACTCAGACATGTTCATCGAGACAGAAAACATCTTGAATAGAAAACCAAATATCATAAAATAAAACAAAGAACTGGGGTTCAAAATCCTCTCTCTCTCGAGAGCAGGATTAGCCCCTAACTCTCTCTGAAATAAAATAAGACTTAAGTAAAGCGTAGCCTAAACAAGTGGCTAAAAACCCTAATATATAGTATAAAACACGTTTTGGGCTTCTGTGTAAATATCTGGGCTTTTCTGCAAAATAAGCATTCTTCATTAAACCGCCGAGTCTGGCCCATCTCGCATATGCAACGATCGATGCCAATAGCGTGTCGATCGTTGCAGCTCTGAAATATTGACAGTAAAGTCTATCTCTCGGCCATATACTCCAAATAGCTCCAGAAAGTGCTATAATCACTAAATATGCTCCAAATGTGCTTGTACCTAATAAATACCTGAAAAGACTCTAAAACATAGTAAAAGACTCGATAAATAACACATATACCATGGTTAAAAACCCTAAAATCCATGGTATATCAGGAACTCGGCTGTATACCATAGTCTGCATCTCATTGCATGCAAAGCAAAATCAAGGTTTGGTTCGAGATTCTGGATTGAATCTCTTTGATTATATGGATGTACGAGCGAATTGATTCATCAGGTCGCTGCGATATGTTAAAGAGGGTGGCTTCACTGGTTCTGACTTCGATAAAGACAGAGTTTTGATTTAAGAAAACCATTATGAACTAGTTGAAATTGTCGACAGACTTTACTTCTAGTCAGATAAATCATTCCAAAGTTGAGCCCGATAGGTTTTCTCCAAAGAGTTAACAAAATGCAGGATCTCTTTTTTTCGTCTGGTCAGTAGACTTGGGCTATTGAGAGCCTAATTTCTCCGATTTGAGCATTTGGGTCCAACTTTCTTGAAAAATTTGGGAACTATACTTTTCCCGTACCATGCAATCTAATGAATCTATTTAATCGGTGAAAGGATTTTGACGCATTTCTTCGATCACTTGATCGATGTCTGGTTCTGAACTGGTTTACATATGGACTCGCCAACTCAATTCATGAATTGGGCGTTAGTTTGTTCGATGTTTTTTCGAAGCAAACCGTGTTCGTTAATTGTATGTGATGTGAACTGCATTTTAGGTTGAACCAACGGTTGGTGTCTTAGTCGATGCGGGGCATATACCTTATGTAATGTGATCTGTAATTGGTTCGGGAGTTTGGTATTGAATCTTACTCATAAAAGTTGGTGGTCTTCAGCGCGAGGCTAAAGCGGAACATCCCAACCATTTTGGTCAGATATCGATCTTATGGGACATGAGTGGTGGACCAAGAGGCGTTTGATCCATTTTACCACGAGGTCCGTTGTTAGAGAACTCGAGTTGAAAGGGATTGGTATCGTTGTGAATGTCAGAGCGGGGATAAACTCAGCATTTGACGTGGTTACGATATTTCCCGAGTTTCCAAGTTGAGACGCGACGTTAGAGAATCTAATTGAGTTCGAGAAGGGGTGCTGAGAGGAGGTCTTCGATCGCTTGTTTGTCGATCTTGAAAGTTTTCATTGGTAAGCTCATCGAAACGAGAATTAATGTATCATTCTTTTTTGGAAAGCTTTGTTGCCATAGTGTGATTAGCGATCTCGTGGGTGTGACTAGTGACCTTGTTGGAGAGGGTGAAGAAAAGGAGAGGCAAATCCAGAATCAGTCAAAGCTGAAGACTCTCCTTTTGAAGTCCAAAGTTGGTGGAGTCAAAATTATTTTTCAAGACTTGTCTAGGTAATTAAAGACAAGGAAGGCTAAGCTTTGGGTTAAATAAAATGAAAACTAATGGCCACTATAATCAAAATAGACATTTAGTACAAGGGAAAAGAAGATGTGTTCGGTCTACTAGGTAGTTGAGCATCGAAAGGATTTCAACAAGGTCATTTGGACCCTGCCTTGATCCACTAGGATTTTTCGGCAGATATCACGTTGTTGTGGATCCGTTTCTGTATGCCGAATAGCTGATGGGTCACATCCATATCCCGTTTCTGGTTTTTTCATTGATCCTTGGTGTTGTGCTTTTCTGAATCGTGTTGTGCTTTTCTGAATCGGGTTGTCGTCGTTGTGTGAGCGACCATACTGGTTGGTGCCGACGTTGTTTACTCCAGTGGTACTCTATGGAGCGGTGTCGACCACTTGTTCATGGTTGACTAGAGATTGAGGATGACGGTGGTTCCGGTGAAATTGGATTTATTTCGTCCATCGAATCTTATATCTGATTCTTGTGATAGAAAAGATCTATTGTATGTCTCCACAGACGGCACCAAATATGAGTTAAAGGATTCCCACTACAATTTGTATGATCATGGATTTTTGACTTAGAATATAATGTGAATAGATTTCTATGAATCAAGGATTTACTTAAGGACAATGTCGAACTACATTTATACAAAGATAAGATCGAGAATATACAAATGCATATCAAATGTTGTTAAAAGTTATTCTTGTTAAATGTGTTTCAAATGATTTGTTGAAATGCGTCTCTTCTTCTTTATACTTCGAATCATTTTTCCTTGATCCGATCTTCTTGTATTTTCTTGTTAGCAACAATCTCTTTGCTTCCCTGATACGTGGAATTTGTTTGAACTAATTCATGAATTTTTCTTCTTCGAACTCAACCTTATTAATATTATCACGAAGTCGATCTCTCGTTCTTCCGCGTGGACTTGGGTTTTGCCGAATTTGTAATCCTGGGCTTAATCGGATAATCTTTTTTTAGGCTTCAGATATGGGCCGGATCCTTAGTTTTACGAGCCGTATTTTCTGTGCAATCCAGCACCAACAAAAATTTATGTAACAAAACAATGAACACATTATTTTTCATATGATCGTTTTCTCTTTTTCACTCAACTAACATGATATTAGCGCTCTTCCTTTGTTAAGTCTCTCAAATACATTTTACCACATAAAAAAGTCTCTGAAATATATATATTTTTTTTCCTTCTGTTTTTACTGATTACTCTTCATTTCATTTTATCTTTAACTTTTTAGTTGTTTTTTTTTTATATAAAAAGGGCAACTTTTTAGTTGTTTCAAGGATTTTTTTCCAATTGACCGATTAATTTAATGGTTAATGGTTTATGTACACAAGCTTCTTTGCCGTAGAAATTTCTCAGTCCTTGAGGTTTTCCATGAACTCCGATCAGTAAACATTATCCATTCATCGTTTTTCTTGACGAACGGAAAATTCATGATTACCAATCATCTTCAAAATTCCTGATGAAAAAAAATATAATGTTTATTAGAACATAGACATAAATTGCGTTAGATGTTAATAGTAATGTATGTTGATGAAACGATTTTAAGACTAAACAAATCCATCTAATCATATATACAATTTGAGAGTTTATTAACGCTGATACAGAATATGAAAAACTATTATAAGGACAATTTTACAGATAATATTACCTCCGTTCTACGAGAATCATCCACGATCACGATCAACGGCTCCACCTGCTCCTGAAAATTTCCTTATAAGCTTGTCTCTATTAATCTTGTAAAACTTGCGCCTTCGGGGATTCGAACCCAATACCTACCGGTGTAGAGCTTTAACCACTTGACCACTAGGCTACGGTTGCTTCCACAACAATTTGAGAGTTTATACTCTCTTTTTAGAGCATCCACATCATCAACTAAATTGTGTATTTTGTAGTTCTTGTTACAAATAGATATTTAAAGTAACGAATAGTTTGGCAAAAAAAAAAAGTACCGAATAGAAAAACAAATCGTTTTTACCACCAAATAAAAAACTGTTAAATTAAACATATTAAAAAGTGAAAAAGAGAATGAACGATAAATGTCACAGCAATGGAAAATGTTCAGATCTATTACTTATTGAAATTTCAGATTTTCACTGCTCCTTGAACCTTTACGCTTATGTCTAACATTTGTGTTGGAATGACTTTTTATTTGTGGGGGTATGATCTTGGGTCCTTGGAGTTTCACAAAAAAAACTGATTTATTGTCATCACCTTTGTCAGTCAGATTCATCTACTTCAGTTTGCATGTTAGTGACATAATTATCCACTGGCACATACTCATCAAGATCATATTTCCAACCGCCCAACCATCTTCACTTCCAAAATACCGGCTGTAAATATTTTGTCTAACATATCAAGATCTTGCAACAGTTTTTTTTAATATGACTAACACCCAGTGGCGGATCCACGTAGAGGATAGAGGGGTCAGCTGACATCCCTTAAAAATATAAATTTGATATTTTAGGCTTATTGTTATTAGTTTTTTTTTTTTTTGAACTTTTTGTTATTAGTTTTAGCAGCTCAGTTGGTACAAACGTCTGCCTTTGACCCCCTATTCTGAGCTCGATTCCCCTTATTGCACCCTATTTTTATTTTATTTTTAATCTGGGCTTTAGACCCAATTAGTGTCTATTATTGTCTATACTTAAGACTCAAATACGTTTTTATTTGTTTGGTTTAGGTTAAACAAAAAAAAAAAGTGTTCGATTAGTCTTTAATTTTTTTTCTTATATGGGCCGGAGTCATTTTTAGATAGATGCTTACTATATGTATGGTCTTCCTTGTTTTTTTTTTATTTAAAAATATGTTAAAATCTAATACTAGATATACCAAATATTATCTATTAAAATAAATATAAAATAATTAATTTAATTTTATGACCCCGGTAAAAATATTTTCTGGGTCCGCCACTGCTAACACCGACAATTTCCTATAAAAAATGAAATAAAGTATTGTTATTTAATGATTATTATCATATAATGTAAATAGTACATTAAATAAAAATTATATATGAATTTATCTTGCATCAATCTTCCCACTATTCTTTATCCATTTCAATTTCTCTACTAAAATTGACATAAATTCCGGTTTTTCTGCTTAATCTTTGGTATGCATTATACCACATTTTAAGATTATCGTAATAATTTTTAAAAAATTTCCAGAGTAACTTATTTCATGTTGCCTTATGAAATTTGTCAATCAATCGCTTTTTTCCCTCTTTGGTTAGGTACACTTCCTTCCAATTTTCATCTTCTTGTTCAGAAATAAACAACTCAAGAAAAGTGTGGGTTTTTTATCACTCCATATAATTTTTTTTCTATAAATGTTAAACAAACACAAACATATATAGATTGATATAACATAGTAAATATATAAAATTATGAAAAATATTTAAATATTACCTTAAGAAAAGAAGATTATGATGATATTTATGAAACGAAAATTATTTTAAATCAATAAAATATCATACATATACAACTAAAAACTATTCTTAGTTAGAAAATAAAAAAAAGATATTGAGACGAAAAATATGTAAATTATTATACATGTTCATTGTGCAAGTTTTTAAGAAAGTTTCTCCTTGTATTGATAATAGTTTTAAAATTTCTAAAAATAGTATTTGATGATTTGTTTTTTTTTTGTTTGAATGTTTCTTTATTGTAGATTAATATCTACAACAAGTTCCTTTTATTATTAATTGAAATATTGACTTTTTATTAGTTTGTTTAATGTGTACGTATGGTGAGCGATCCAGCGATTGCGAAACACTTTCTGGAAAACTATCTGATATATGCTAAAAGGTTAGTCGCTGAAGTATCCAAGTTCCGTTTCGGGTCAGGGTTTGCAATCGCCGAGGGACCTCTTTGGACAGTAATTTTTATCTTCTCCAAACTCAATTTCAATCGTTGAAGTAATGTGTCATTGTCTTGTATGATAAGTAACCCTTGAGAGTCTAGTTTAGGTTTACATTCTCTGCAGTTGGGCTTAGTTTTGTACCAATTTGAAACCAATGACGTTTGATTCTGACATTAGGCAAGGCGAAGAGCGGTGGTTCCGTCACTTCACATGAGGTATTACTGTTCTGAAAAATTCAATTATCATGTGACATCAATCTCTCTCTCTCTCTCCCCCTCTCTCTCTCTCCCCCTCTCCCTCCCTCTCCCTCCCTCTCTCTCTCTCTCTCTCTCTCTCTCTCTCTCTCTCTCTCTCTCTCTCTCTCTCTCTCTCTCTCTCTCTCTCTCTCTCTCTCTCTCTCTCTCTCTCTCTCTCTCTCTCTCTCTCTCTCTCTCTCTCTCTCTCTCTCTCTCTCTCTCTCTCTCTCTCTCTCTCTCTCTCTCTCTGCTTTTAGATTTGTGGCCAATTAGTTTAAAGAACTTACCTTGTTGATTTTTTAATTCTGCAGAGACCCACTTAGGATTTTACAATGATTTTTATTTTAAGTTTTGTCGAATCTTAATCAGAGATGAAGATGGTAGTATTTCGATTTTTAATTTTTATATTGCTTTCTATTTTGTTATTATATCAGTGTAATAATTTATTATTGGGTCAGCTCGTTAAAACCATTAACCCATTTGGATTGATCTAATCCATTTACTTAATGAGTTAGATTAATCCATGACCCATTAAAGACTAACTTCATTTTGATATGAATTGGTGTGGGTTAATTTACCTATACCTATGGATCGGATTAATAAAAACATTGTATAGCTACTTTGATTTTGACTTCTATAACCATTATTCTTTTTAATTGTTGGATGTAAAATTCTAACAGTCATGAATAACATGCTTTAAGGAAAGCAACAGTAATTATAGTTAAAAATATATCTTTCAGTGTAAGCGAATAACTTCTTCAATGTATCTTGGACTTAAGACTTTTCGAGCAGCAGAAACGTCCATACAACTCTAGAAATGTCGTCCACAATTGTTAAAAAATAAACCGCACCACATGCAGAAGGTACGTGATATGGTCCAACATTAACAAATGAAAGATATTCTTTTGTTCTATTAAAACTATCATAAAACACTTCACGAGTTTGCTTAGCTCTAAAGAATGTGTCACAAGGACTAGAGCAAGGTACTTTATACGAAGACATAGGCAAACCAGAAAAATACTGAAAATGAGGGATTTCCTAAACGTTGATGCCATAAGACCTGATCCAAAGTAATCTTAACTCTGTGACTTTTTGCTCAGACCAAGCTTGTTAAGTAGTATACACCATAACTTTCTTCAGCGGTCCCAGTCAGCGTCTTCGGAAAAAGGTCATGCAAGACAAAAACCGTATCAGTAAACATTGCAAAACATCTTGTTGTTGTAGAAGTTTTGCAACCGAAATTAGAGTGCAATTTAGATCAGGCACAAATAGGACATCGGTTAGTTTCATCTTTGCTAAAGAGGAAACGATCCCTTGCTTGTTGTAAGGGTTCTTCTTTGTCGAGAGTCATATCGCCTAATTTACTCTTACCAAACAATTGTCAATGTTTGAAGATCCTGACTTTCCTTGAATCAATTATGTAAGGATCTGCATTTTTCGGAGGTAAAATCTGGGAATGACGAGTTGTTCGCGCTAGTAGCATGAGCTACGTTTGCTCGTGCACGCCCTCTTCCACATGATTTGCGGCCTCTTCCTCTCGATTCACTGTTTCCTCCACGCCCTTGGTTACGTTCAGTAACCAATTCTGGAAATCTTATAATCTCCAAACAATCCTTCTTCATATGCCCTGTTTTACCTCGAAGAATCGTGTTTGGTTTGAGTTTGCTTCCGTAGTTCCTTGTTTGTCATGTAAAGCCAGAAAACCAACAAATTTCTGCTGATCGGGACCTCAACTTGAGGCGAGCCTTTGTTCCTCTCTTACAAATTCCACCAAATCGGGATTCATTTAATTCTTTATGAACTGATGGACTTTCTCGTCTTCTCTTTCGTTAGATATTGCCGCAGATGCTCCACACGAACAGACGTGTATAGGTTGATACACCTGCAATTCTTCGCACAAAGAAGAAAGCTTTCCAAAATAATCCAACACGGATTGCCCTTCTTGTTTGCACGATACAAATTGAGCCTTAATTTGATGTATCCTTATGATTCCTACTCAGAAATGTTCTTTAAGATTATTCCAGAGTAAATATGCTTCTGAAATATAGGTAATTGTTGACCTCATTTTTGGCTCAATAGAAGTTGAAATCCATCTGACGATCATCTAATTTACAATAAGCCAATTATCCAGGCTCTTTTCGTCTGGTCTCTTTAACAAGCCATTGATGAATCCTGTTTTTCTTTTAGCTTGCAATGCATTAAGAATCTCCAAAGACCATTCATTGTAATTTTCTCCATTCAAGCGTACTGATGTGATTGCAGCGCCTAGATTGTCCTCAGCGTACAACACGTACGGTGAAGTCCAGGTTACTTAATTCTTTGAGTCAACAACTGTTATCAACATGATCGAATTCTTTTGACCTGATTTGATTTTTTTTTTATGATCAAGTTTTGTTCACAAGCTCTGGTACCAATGACTTGTTTATTAACTTTCAATGGCAAATGTATTTATACAAGAATGTTAAAACACCGAACCTATCAAACTCTAGCAACTTTAGAATTTATCATTATCTAAAGCTACTTAGACATTATCCAAATTATCCTAATACTTTCTTAGATATATATATATTGCCAATACTATATCTTATCGGCGTTTGTTTCTCTCGGTTTTACCTTTGAAACAACTGTCTCAGGTGTAGGCGCATGTGGTAACCGTCATATCTTGCAAGCTTTTGGTTATGTGGCATCTCAGTTGGCGAGCGCTGAAGCTATTACAGTGACGCTTGCTTCGTTCTATTAAGACCTAGCTCCTAGTCCGCCGGTCTGCTCGCATTGGAATTCACTCGTGCGCGATACTAGGTGCGACACAGCAGGTACCCTCTAGCACGAATCCGGCATTTCGAAGCCTCTTCATTTTAAAAACCATTGCTTCAATGGTGAAGATGAGTTTGGGCTTATCGGTGGGCCGTTAAAATTCGACATATGCCTTATCTTGATTAGAAAAAAATTACTTATTTATTTGGGCCTTTGCTCTCTAATTCCCAAGGAAAAAGAAGATAGACATGGACCACTGTCAATGAAATCTATTAAGTAAAAGGATCTGAACCATAGACATTTCCATTGCTAAGTGGTTAAGTTTTTGTTGGATCGGTTGAGTTTTTCGGTATTAGGCCCGCTGGTGATTGGATTTTAAGACACAAGGGCAGTATCATTCCCTCAATTGGACGACTTCAAAGAGATCTGCTTTCATATTTTCCCTACAAAAGGGAGTAGAGGATAACCACATTATGGGACTTTGGATTGTTAGGGCAAACCCACATGTTACTCATCTACTTTTTTAGATGATAGTTTGTTCTTCTGCAAAGTAGAAGTGGGACAATGCAAGGAGATTATAATATTTTAGATATTTATGGCAAGACCTTAGGACAACTTCTTAATACCTAAAAATCTTCTATTATGTTTGGTACAAAAGTGGACCAAAGTACGCGAACCACTATCAAGTTCTTGGTATCATGACGGAAGGAGGTATGGGAATGTACCTAGGGCTCCGGAACAGATCTGCGGATACAAGATGCAAGTATTTTCTTTTGTACATGATCGACTTAACAATCGAGTGAGCATATGGTCCACCTATATGCCCTCGAAGGGCGGAAAATAAGTACAAATTAAATATGTAGCTCAAGCGGTGCCAACTTATGTAATGGCTTGCTTTCTTTTACCGAGAGGAATTACCGACGCACATAGAGGTGCTATTTTGAATTATTGGTGGAGTTCTAAAAAAAAAGCAGTAGTGGGATTCATTAGATCATATGGGATAAGATTTGCATCCCTCAAGATGAAGGCGGACTGGGCTTCCGTGACTTACATGACATGAATATTGCCTTATTAGCAAAGAAAATTTGTCTACTGATCTAATTTCCCTCTTTTCTGCTCACAAGAGTATTTCGGGGACGATATTTCTGCCGTTCATGTCCCTTGGAAGATCGGGAGGTAAACTCACCATCCTATGGATGGTGGAGTATGATGACATGTAAGCCATTCTTGAAAATTGGTTTGAGAAATACTACTAAATCATGACTCAACACTTATATATGGTATGAGCCTCGAATCCTAGATAATCTGGCGCGGCCAGAAAGACCTTTTGATCAAGTTTTAGAGAGACACCCAAAACTTATGGTCTACGCTTTATCAATCAAGAATCAAGAGAATGGAATATTCCACGTTCAGGAAATATTTTCACCCATATGATGTCACACTTATTTTAGGTCTGAGACCTAGTCGAGATTTTGTCCATGATGGATATGTATGGAATCATACCAAGAATGGTATTTATACCGTCAAGACTGGTAATGATCTGATCCATAAGTTTAATCTCCATTTTGAGATTGAGGAGGTCAGGGAACTAAGCATTACTTGCTTAAAGAAAAACATGTGAAAATCCACACAGCTCCAAAGAGTAGGAATTTTATGTGACAAGCCCTCTCGGGATGCCTCCCAATATGCGGACGCCTCACTTATAGACATTTGGCCACCGGTAGGAGTTTTCCTAGGTGTAGTAACACATAAGAAACTATCAATCATGTCTTTTTTGAATGCCCTCCAGTGCTACATGTTTGAGCCCTTTCATACTATCCATCCCGACCGGATTACTTCTCGAGCCCATCGATTTACCGGAACATGGACTTCCTTTTTTGGCGAGTAAACAATGTTGGCCGATATCAACACCGCAACGATACATATCCTTGGATATTATGGTCTATATGGAAGGAAAGAAATGAAAAAGTTTTTAATAGAAAGGATATTTTCCCGATGGAAAGCCTCAATATTGCTACCTTGGAAGGAGCTGGAGGTTAGCTCACCAAAAGGAAGAGGAAGATGAAGAAGAACAAGAGACTCATGAGGATATAATAGGTACCTATGTCCCTCTTATGGATTCCTGAACCCCGATATGCCAAATTGATGCCTCTTGGATCGACCATGGTTCTATTAGTGGCTGAGGATGGTACTATAAGGACCACATGGGTTTGGAGATGGTGGGGATGCAAGGAAAAAATTGAAGCCTATCATCACTGCATGCAGAGACGGACGAACTCCTATGGGCCTTATCATGTTTTCGAGATAGAGATATTTCAAAGATTCAAGTGGAAACAGATTGTTCAAATTTGGTGGAAATGCTTGAAGATCTGGGAAATTGGCCAGCATTCTCGTCAGAGTTAGATTCAATCTCTCTTCTACGAGCATGTTTTGAAACTTTTACTCTTATCCAGTTTTCACGCCGAATGGACTTTCTTGCAAAAGAAGCACATGTTCCGGGAATTTCTTTCTCCCACATAAGCCACACAGCCCTGATAAAAAGTTTTCCTCGGATCAAAACTTTCATCGTGCAAGACGTGGTTTAGCTACTTGGGTAGACGACAAAAAAATTAAGTTGGAAATTCTTTTTCGTATTTCCCTTCTACATTCTCTTTACTAATGTTTTATGATAAGTTTGAATTGTAGTGCCAATAGGCCTAGTGATTCTCACTTAGTAAACAAATTATTTACGTGTTTTTTTCTTCTAAAAACACATTAATCTAACCCCTAAAATAAACATAATAGACTTTGTTTCTTCTTGCAATATCTTCCTTACTACATATTGGAGTTTACGGAAAAAATAGACTTAAACGGAAGTCTGAGTTTACAATTCATATCTGAAAATTGACGATATGCAAAAATTCTTAACAAAGAATATGAAGATGTAGTAAGGAAGACTAATATGAAGCTGAAGTTGTAGACGAAGATGACAAAGAAGAAGACTGGAATGAGGAAGATGTGCACTCAGTCTAGGAGGATTCTGTTTGTGGTGGTGGTGGTAATGATGGTGTTGGTAACTTGGATGTCCCTGAGAATGTTTTCATGAAACACGTTATGGCTTACCATGACAATGCTGATTATACCCTATATGGGAAAGTGAAACATGAAGATGTATATGTGGAAGAAGATGAAGATTATAAGAAATATGAGTTGGAGGGTATGAGTAATCGGTGTGTTCGCAAAATGGACTTATCTGAGGGTATCATTCTCAATAAGTGTTTTGATAGCAAGAAAGACCTAATATCAGAGCTACGTTTGACGTCGATAATGAAAAAATCGCATTCATGATAGAGAAGTCCGACAAGAAACGTTTTGTGGCTAAATGTCGTGTGGAAGGATGCAAGTGGAAGCTTCGAGCGTCTGTGAAGAACTAACCAAACAAGTATTGGGTGATTATCTATTCAAAAACCCATACATGTTCAATGGTGGACCGGATGTGTACGCATACACGTTATACTCAACATTATATTGGTTGGTTGTTTATTGAATGCTTTGGTATAATTGAACACATTACACCAAAGCATGTCAAAGTATCAATGAAGAAGCAGTTTGGGATTTAGATGAGCTACACAACCGCATACAGAGCAATGTTACATGCTCAATGGATTGTGAGAGAATCACCGGAAGATGGGTACGAGAGATTGTCTTCGTTTTTTCATGGGATCAAGCAAACCAACCTGGGAACAATAACTGCTTTTGAACAAGATGAGAAGAATAAATTTAAATATCTATTATAGTATTTGGAGCTTCCATTCATGGGTTTACATTTCTTAGAAGAGTCATTGTGGTGGATGGTACTCACGTTAATGGAAAGTATGGAGGTGTTATGCTAGTGGCGGCCGCACAAGAAGGAAATTTTCAAATAGTTTTGTTGGCTTTCAGAATTGTAGACTCTGAGAATGATGCCTCGCGAGAGTGGTTTTTTCCAAGCTGAAAGAATGCTTTTCAGACCAATATCCTTTGGTCATAGTCTCGGATAGGCACGACTCGATCAAGACTGCGGGTGAAGCGTTTTTCCTTGGACACAACGAGGGATATGCTACTACAATCTACAAAATAAAATAGTATCAAGTTCAGGGGAAAAAATCTTCCGTACTTGGTGAAAAACGTGGCTTACGCATATACGATTTACGATTTTAACCGATACATGGCCTCCTTACGAGCGGTAAATCCTGAACTTGCTGATTAATTGGAGGAGGTGGATGTGAGTCTATGGTCACACATGCATTTCAGGAAAGATATGTACGTGTGCAGTCTGACAATATAGTGCATAATTAATATTTCCTATTTAGACTTCGCATGCTGTCTGATTTTCTAGTTAGACTTCACCTGCAGTCTGATTATTTATCAGAATACGGGTGAATTCTGACAATATAGTGTTTTTTCTTAATACTTTCTAGTTCTCATTTGTGTTATTCTCTTTCAATTTTTTAGAGAAAGGTGCAACATAAAGACGAGCAACATTTCAGAATCTATAAAATCCACTGTTAAGAAGGTAAAAAGATTTCTCATATCTTTCCTTTTGGAGTTCATACATGAGAAGCTAGGGGCGTGGGTTTTGAAAAACACAGCTAGATGCAATGTGTCTCACAACAACATTTACCCGAGGAGTTGAATATTTGTCGGCTATTCGTGAATATTTTTCGGATAAGATGACGGCGAACGCATAGATATGTATCGGTTTGTTGTTAAGGGAGGACATAGGGATTGTGTTGTAGATTTGGAACATCAAAAGTGTGAATGTGGTCTGTGGGATTACGAAAAGATACCTTGCTCGCATGCCATTTGCGCTGCACCAGAACTTGAGTTACACATTTCTACGCTTGTATGCAGCAGATGGAATTAAGTTGTACTTGTTGGGGGACGACCGTTTGTGTTGGCTGCTGGCCTATGAGTCTGAAGGAAGTCAAGAAAATGCGGATCAGTTTCCCGCATATACTTTTCTACAAAGGAAAGGCACTCGATCTTTGCCTTCTGCTCATACGCAACTTGGGGGTGATATGGTTCACGGGCAGCATGCTCTTCGATTTTATGTTCAGCTTCCTTTAATTGCTCTTGCATGGACACAAGCCCTGAAGAGTATCCAGGCTGCTTGAGCTTGCCCATCAAAAGAGACTCTTTGAGGCTTCCTTGTCCATCAGTCTCAATGGCCTGTTATAATTATAAATAGTCCGCAAAACACAATTAAATAAAGAACATGACATGACTTTATAAATGTGAATTGTGAAAAATGTTACTTTACCTCAAGGAAGATGTGCTCATATTCATCTAGTGAGAGTTCCCGGTGTCTTGCCGAAAGTTCTGAAGTCTCTCTATCAAGATCTAACAACTTCTCGGCTACGATCTTTCGAAAAGTTGCAGCGATTTTCTCTGCCTTCCGATCAACATATGTACTGTCTGCCTTTGTATGTGTCCTGATTAATACCTCACCAATATTAACCGGTCTTCCATATTCCTCATCCTGCAGTGTTATACCTCAAACAAGGATTATTACAGAAATTACTAGTTGATATGCTTTAACAAACATAAACAATATATATATATATATATATATATATATATATATATATAATAAAGGTTACTTGCCATTTCAAACCTGATTTCTAGGTACAACTTGGGCCCTGAGAAATGGACATGATGATCGAGACCTCCACGGTCAGACAAACGACAACTGGCATAGGTCTTACTTTTATCCTTTGCTTCTTTAGTTTCCCAATAGTCGTTGATCGTTTTCCAGAGAGTCTCGCCGATCTACTTAGGTCGCTGTCGTTTAGTCCTCGCAGTGCTAATCATGTCTTTTAACCGTCATTGACAGCTCTCCTCAAAATACTGTTGAACTGCCCCTGTTATCAAGGGATCCCAATGGTGTTTTTCTAGGATATATATAGAATAGTCATAGCATTAGTAAAAACAACACAAGCAAGGTATATATGAAAGGTATATAAGAGAAAACAGTACGGCGAACTCGATGAAATATCTTTCTGCTTTATCACGAGGCACATGTGCCCAGCTATAGTATGATTTATCGAATTTGTTTGTAAATTTTTTGTAATCTTCCGAACCAATTTCGATCCTCTGTCACGAGTGAACCTGAAATATGTACAAGATTAACATCCTGACCATCAGAGACTCGAACTCATCATATCATCATAACTCATAAGCAAACCAACAATCCGATTCGGAAACAAGTTAGACGGTTTAAAAACACACCATTTCGAAAGGAATTAGACAAGAACAAAAAAACCATACAAAGAATATCAACAGCTGAAGATATAGTACATGACAATAGCTATACCATGTCGTGTTTGCCATCGGTGCGAGAGAGAGTACGGTGGTAAATGTTTCCAAGTCTGACACCCGAAGCAGAGCATTCAGAGCCCGCAATGTGTCCTCCTCGAGGTCCGGAAAAACGTGAAGAGATTCCTCGACGAAGTTGTGACCTTAAGAAGATGGATGATTCTGAGCCTGAGATTGGTAAACTGGAAAAGTTGGGGCGTTCTCAACAGGATTCTGGTTGTTCTAGACTTCTTCGGACACCGGCGAAGCTTCGACTTTAGGTTGATTAGTAGTCGAGTTCTGGAATAGTTGTCTTGACAGTGGATAGTCCTGTACATTGGGTACTGACACTGACGTTTGGGGGATAACTGGATTTTTTTCTAGACGTTGAGTGGTCTAAGTCGGAGAAACAATGGGATGCGGGGTGAAGGTGTATTGTTTTGGCAGAGGGCTCGGTGTTCTTTTCAGACCACTGGGTTTGGACCCAACAGCTCTCTAAGTGACGTTTGGAGTGGTTACTATCTTACGAGCTCCTCCACTCTTTCCCTTTTGAGGAATCGTTTCACGGAGAGTTTCAGAGAAGGAATTGAGAGGGTCGATAGTGTAGCTGCAAAAATTAGAAATGAAATTGAGAACCTCGAATAAGAGATTCAAATAAGAAATGCCAGTTAGAGATTAGTTGGTAGGGAGGAGGATCTGGAGAAAAAATATGCGAGATAATTCGAAGGGGATTCTGGAGAAGGGGAAGAACAAAATAAAATCAGGGTTTATGTTAGTGGTAAATTATGGTTTCTCGACACATAGTAGAAATTTGTTGGGTTAAGACGGGTAATTGAAAAGTTTTGGGCTAAGAAATTAAGTTTGGTTTCCCGGATTAATTACGCGAAATATTTTGAAATTGTTCGCGTAAGTAGTCGATTGTGATGCTTAAGTAAATAATGCTTAAGTAAATTGGTATTTTACACGTAACGTTGTAAAATTTTGTTTAATTTGTGTTTTATTATTATATATAATAATAATTTTTTTCATTAATTAATAATGTAATAGCATTAAATAATATATTTTGACAATATCCAGGACTATAACTGCATATGACCCTATACCTAAACTATAAACCCCAAACATTAAACCCTAAATACTGAACCCTAAACCCAAAACCTTTGACATGCCCATTAATCCGTAAACCCTTAATAGTGAACCCTAAACCCAAAACCTTTGACATGACCATTAATCCATAAATCCTAAACCCTAAACCATAGACGAAAGATACTCCCTTGCTTCAAAAATAGATATGTGACTCGGTATTATTATTCTATATAAATAGATGACTAATTTGAACTACTAAATAACATATATAGTTTAAGCCATTATCAAAATAGATAAATATCAAATATCTTAAAAAATTTAAAACCAAAAATGGAAAAGGAAAAATACTTAGTTTTACCCATTAACACCATGATCATGATCATGAATGCTGTTAGTTGGGACTTAGTGATAAGACATATACATAATTAATACAACCTAGGCAAACCAATGGTTGCATTGGCTCCATAAATAAACTCTGGTGATTGCTTCGAACAATCAAATATTGAAAGCTTATATTATATGTCAAAATTCGTTTTGCCTTCCATATTTTCATTACCAAATTCAAAATGGATTACCTTCCAAATGTTGTTCTTTCAAAAATTCTTCTTGACGTCATTGACTGTAAGCAAGGTTTACGCTATTTTATAAGGGCAAATACAATATGCAAGGCGCTTCAAAGCGTCGGAAAAAGTCAAGATTTCTACAAGTCGAAAGATTTATACTACAATTTTATTAACTTTAATCTCTTTCCTTGCCCACTTAATTATAAACAAGATTTCGTCGAGAGGTGTCTACAATCAGGAAACCCCTGCAGCTCTTCTCTTACGAGGTATATGTTGCTTTATCTTTAGCGATCAGATGGTTGAAAAAGAGGCAATGATCAAAAGATCAGCAGATAGCCGATGGAAAACAGAGATTTACGCTTACTCCATGCTCTTGCATGTGTTTTATGGAGATGGAGTAGTGTTGAACAGTGGATATGTCATCAACCGTGAACTTGCCACTCGGATTCGTACAAATATAACTAGAAGGGATAGGCGTGTATGGCTAGAAACACCTTCGGCTCTGTTCTTTGAGAAGGAAGCGACTGTAGATATCAACGGCCTTTATAGTTGCACGTGTGCTCCGATAACAACCTGGAAGGGTTGGTGGGACTTTGGTTTCAAGGGTTCAACCATGTGCGACAGATGCTTTTGGACAATAGTGTAACATCCCGGTTTGTGGTATATATGGAAAGGCTTAAAAGAATTAATTTGGATACCTATAGCACCAAGTGCACTTACCTTTTCCGGTCACTTGCCTGAAAGAACTCCAGAGTTAAGCGTGCTTGGGCTGGAGTAGTCCCAGGATGGCTGACCTTCCGGGAAGTGACTCGTGGTAGCATGTGTGTGAGGACAAAACACATGGGAAAAGGTCAGGGGGTGATTATATGGTCGGTAAATTATTCGGTCGTGCCTACGAAAAATAACGCACCGACCGTCGGACAGGGATGGGGCCCACGAGCCCGATAGAGGGATGGGTGACTCACCGGTAGGGGCGGACGGGGCGTTACAAGTGGTATCAGAGCCGAATCCGAGGACGCGTGTGGAGTCAATGAGGGCTCACACCGTCAAGGATAACGATCCTGGTGCGCAACGAGGGTGTTGCGCTCTGTGAGAGTGGGTGAATTGTAACATCCCGGTTTGTGGTATATGCGGAGAGGCTTAAATGAATTGATTTGGCTACCTATATCACCAAGTGCGCTTACCTTTTCCGGTCACTTGCCTGAAAGAACTCCAGAGTTAAGCGTGCTTGGGCTGGAGTAGACCCAGGATGGGTGACCTTCCGCGAAGTGACTCGTGGTAGCATGTGTGTGAGGACAAAACACATGGGAAAAGGTCATGGGGTGATTGTAGGGTCAGTAAATTACTCGGTTGGGCCTACGAAAAATAACGCACCGACCGTCGGACAGGGGTGGGGCCCACGAGCCCGAAAGAGGGATGGGTGACTCACCGGTAGGGGCGGACGGGGCGTTACAAAGTGGTATCAGAGCCGAATCCGAGGAAGCGTGTGGAGTCAGTGAGGGCTCACACCATCAAGGATAACGATCCTGGTGCGCAACGAGGGCGTTGCGCTCTGTGAGAGTGGGTGAATTGTAACATCCCGGTTTGTGGTATATGCGGAGAGGCTTAAATGAATTGATTTGGCTACCTATATCACCAAGTGCACTTACCTTTTCCGGTCACTTACCTGAAAGAACTCCAGAGTTAAGCGTGCTTGGGCTGGAGTAGTCCCAGGATGGGTGACCTTCCGGGAAGTGACTCGTGGTAGCATGTGTGTGAGGACAAAACACATGGGAAAAGGTCATGGGGTGATTGTAGGGTCAGTAAATTACTCGGTTGGGCCTACGAAAAATAACGCACCGACCGTCAGACAGGGGTGGGGCCCACGAGCCCGGAAGAGGGATGGGTGACTCACCGGTAGGGGCGGACGGGGCGTCACACATAGATTCACTATTTTACTTCAAACTCCTGCTGAACAATTTCGGAATTTGGCTCTGCTTAGATTTTTGAATATCCTTCATTTGCTAAATATAGTTTAGTGTTGACTAGAATGTGTTAAACTGCGAAATATATTATATGATGTCTTCATTTATGTGCAAATTTTAAACATAAGGAGTATATGCATTATCTTGGGTGCAAATTGTAATACGTCCAGAGTATTTTATGACTGAATAAATGACTTTTTGAAAACATGCGCGGTGATTAAATTGAAATGACATTTACCTAAATAAATTTTTAACAATATATCAATGCAAGTAACAACGCATTTTTGTAATAAATTTTGAATTGCAATAAATAATGAAGCGACATTATATATCATTACGTAGCGAATTAGATTCATCATGTACATACTTACTCTAGCCGAAGATGCACGCCAACAGATGCATATTAATAAATAAATAACAATAACATAAATACTATTTAAATTTATGGAAAACCCAAAGGTTGGATCCGATCTATAAATAAACATTTGTGGATGCCTTAGAAAAAATACCTATCTCAAATATTCTACAATATTATTTTCTTAAATTCTCCTTTGCTTGTTTCCATATTCTCTAACCAAAATCGGCAATGGATTTCCTTCCTAGTGATATCCTAAAAAAAATCCTACTTACCGTCATTGACGATAACCAAGGTATACTGAAAAAATCTGGTGCCAACCTAGGGTTACAACTAAATTGGTCAACAAATGTCTGGAATCCGAAAACTCTTCTACACTTCTCCTCAACGGTATGTGTCTTTTTGTATATTGCGACTATTGAGTCGACCGATCGTTGACCTCCGTCGACCGGATGGTCAAAGGAGAGGCTATGATCAAAAGATCGGCATATAGTCAATGGGAGGCGGGGATATACACGTACTCCATGTTCCTGCGGGTGTTTTATGGAGAAAGAAAAGTTTTGAACCGTGGGTACATCATTGAGCGCGAATTTGCAACTCGAGTATGTGTTAAGATAACTATAAGACAAAGGTATGGACGGTTAGACAGACGGTGTGCACTGTTCAATAAGAAGCGAAGAGGATTAGATACCAGAGGGCTTTATAGATGTCCGTGTGCTTCAATAAAGACTAGGGTTTCTTGGTGGGTCAATGGTTTCAAAGGTACAAACATGTGCGATACATGCTTTTGGACCCTTCAATCACTATTCTTCTTCACAATCATGAGAGATAACTTCAGAATTTGTCCGATTATCTTTATGAAGATCTTTATTAATATATAATTTGTTAAATGTAGTAGATTATGTAATGCTCAACTTTTCAAATAATGAAAAATAAGAAAGTTATAAAACTATTGAATTTAGTTATATTTACAAAGCGACAATGGAAATATTAATCTAATCTAAACGGATGAAGTGGTGGTATGATCAAGTCGATAATTGATGGCCACAATTTAATGAAAAAGAACAATTTAACCAAACATCGTAACTCTCCTTTCCAAGATATTTAACCATGATTAATGTTGATTTGATGGGTGTCTCGAGACTATTTATTAGAGAATGCATTGGGTAGTAATTATGGTTTTATCTTTTATTTTACAACGAATGATCTTAATCAAACATATATAGCGAGATGAAGTGGTTGGTGTAAAATGTTCTTACTGGTTTTATGATGGATTGATAAATTAAATTATGATTTTGTGAATCTTTCATGTTCTAGGGTTTTATTTTTTTCTGTGTATATACGAACTTATCATGTTAAGGAAATTTAATAATATCGGAACTCTGCAAAAGCCTGCAAGAGAACAAAAGATAAAAACCAGTGCACGGTTCTATTTTTATCTGGGCTAATAGAAAAAATATCATTAGCGGTTGTGGCCCAAATATTATTTTTAAACAAAGGGTTGTGACTTATAATTTTTACACTTTTTACTATTACTAATTCAAGGGTTTTCTTTTAGTGCTTCACACCTTTTACTCACCAATTTGGGAAAATATTTAAAACTCTAGACGCTTCATTTTCTTACCGCTTACTAAGAGAGGAAAACTTGTTTTCAAGCAAATTTCTACGAAAATATCTCCGAATCTCAACTATGGCTCCATAGACATTCAGAAAAATTTCTCAAATCAACAACTTCATCCTAGCATTTGGGACTTAAAAGTTCCTTTTTGAGTGTTTAGATTTGTGTTAAGTCCATTGTACCAAAAATCCAAATGCTTTTGGTCCATGTGGAGGTAATCGTTCTTTTACTCTATTATCTTTTTTTTTTTTATTGGGTTATTGCATGTTTTATTAAGGTATTCGTTTATTGATGTAGGGTATGAAAATAGAGGCTAATGTTCCTGCCTCTTTTATTGAGAAATTTCGTTTCTCTACATGGTGGGAGGGTCGTTGGTCTAGACTTGTGAATGCTCGAGTTGTACAAGCACCGGAATATGTGTCGTTGACCCCTCACGATTTTAAGCTCATATTCGGATTAAACACATCTTTAACGGTAACTTTTAGTCTATACATTTGTTTTCTTTATCCGATTATATTAATCATGTTATTTGCATGTGTGGTAGACATTATATTTTTTACTAAATAGATTAAAGTATAGTTTTCTAAATGATTTTTTTTTTCTATTATAGATGTCCTTGGTGTTGTTACACGTGTTGGAGACCTTCAACCTTACTGGGCAGGACCAAACCTGCAGTTTACAATTCGCGACCTAAGGTTCGTTAAACAAATTCCTATAATCTTCTTAACATATGTTTTGTTGTTTGTCTCTGATAATAGAAATTCAAAATACATTTTTTTCTAGCCTCCGGAGTCTTCAGTGTTTATTAATCATTTTTTAATGATGCTGATAGACATCTCTTTGTGATTCTCCGGTGTTTCTACAGGAAGCACGAAATATGTATGATTAGAAATTCAATTTTTTCTTTCTTGAGAATGATCTCATTGTCTATTATATGTTTGGGTTTAGGATTGATGATACTTTTTATTTCTATATTGTTTAAAATGTTAAAGGTGTTTGTGTATAAATTTTATTTAATTAGGTGTAACTTGGCTCAAAGGAGAAGAAGGGATGTCAACGATTATGTACGATCAAACCAAAAATTCGGACTTCAATGGATTTATCAACAGGTTTTGGTCATAAACATAATGCAATTCATTATGTAGTATGCTTTATATGTTTTCTATTTTGTAGCTTTCCAAATACGGTACCTGAACAATATCCTGAAGAAAATCTTATTTCATGGTTCGTCTTTTTAATTATGTACCTGTTTTAAAAGACCTCATTTACTTTATTATTTTCTCGGTTATATGATATGTTGTTCGTCTTTATGTTTATTTTAAAAAACATATTTATCGTTAAGGTATACAACTTTTCTGTCCACAATCATAATCTCTTTTTTATTACATAATTTAAATAGCATATAGAATCTATATAACCCTGATAAATTTGGTTATTGTTAAATTCAAATATCAGTATCTATTTCATCTAAAATACGACAATAAAAAGTATTTTGCACATTTAAAGAATCGTACACATATGTTAATGCAAAGCAATATGTAGCTATACTAATTTCATAAATAATACGCTTACACAAATAAATTTGAGTTTTAATTTCGTAATAATTTCATAAACAATACACTTACACGAATAATGAGTTGAATATTAGTCGTAACAATAGCGACAAATAAACGACTTGATTACTATTATACACGAAGTAGCGAATTAGTCGCCCATGTACTGACCAATTCGCGATTTTTCTACGACTCTTCACATCAGACGCAAAATAGTAGCCATATCACCGACTAGCCTGCGACTATTGATTCCGGTCTCGACCATGGTCGTTAATAAGTCATAAATTGATGACTAAATTGGCGACAATCATTTATGGTCGTATCCTAGCGACTAATACACGTCCATAAATTTGTAGTCGCAATATATTAGCAATATTGTCCCCTAATAGTCGCCAAATGTTACGACTACAAGTATAGTCGCAAGTTCCAGTCGCAAAAACGCTGATTTCTTGTAGTGAGACGAGGGGAAACGAACCGCGGAAACTACACAAGCAATATTGTTGTTCGAATTGCAGACAACCATGCCACAAACAACCTAATTTTCCAGAACCTGAGGCTGATTAGTAATAGTTGAAGTCAGTTATGTTTTAGGGTTCTAGTGAAGTCTGATATGTTTTAGGGTTTAGCGAAGTCTGATGTAGTAATCGATTTATTTGAGAAGTCTGATATTGAAATTTATTGTCTCAGTTGTTTGAGTTTTGTTTCATCAAGCGTAACAGCACATAAACATAATAAAGAGCAAGTCATGAGTTTGTTACATAACACCCTAATACCCTACATTTACCCAAATACCCTACATATATACCCAACACCCTAGAACTTCCATGACAAAACGTTCCCGCAAAAGTAAGCCAAAAGATGGGTGAGTTTTTCTTACATCTAGAAAAGATAAATATATGAAAGAAATCCATTATTTCAGGAATCCAAAAGATATCGGGGAACTCTATTTCCCATCGTAGGTGTCTAGCAACTCATATTCGGTACGTTTCTCTTCACATATTCGCCCGAGTTTAGTCATTATGTCAAAAGCCAGCCTGTTCTTGATTTGCTTGATGTTCTTATCAAAATGATACTTTGGAAATGCAATTCCAAGTGAATGGAACTCGATGTGCTCAAGCAGTATACTCCACAGTCACATGATTGCTTGTTTTGGGGAAGATCTTCGCCCTTAACAATAGTGTAGGTATATCGATCCAAGGGATAATACCACCTATCATCAGCTGGGGCCAATATGTGCAGAATATAAGTAAACATCTCACATATTGGTTCCAGTGCCGCTCCTACCAACTCATCAGTTTTCGGTTCATAGATGATGTCCCAACATGTTATGTTCCTATCCAGGATAAAATTCATAATTGCTACCCAATGACATCCGCCAATGTGCAATGCAGTGTATATATGATCAATTTCCATCCCCAAAGGCTTCATTGATTTGCAGAATAAGGGTAGATGACTAGTATGGTAATCCCAAACACCAGGAGGCAACCTTCTAGTCGTGGATGAACTATTCTCCTCTGCATCGCTCTTCAAAAAATCTGGATAGTGTTGACACCTCAATGCTTGATGGAGTGTGATGAGGACATCAACATGACCGACCCTGAGTTGGACGAGACGGACGGACTGGGCTCGACCATGAGGCTGGTCGACCAGTTTCCCACCATGCGAGACGTACCAAGGACACGTTCTGGACAAAGGCAAGTACGAGACGAATTCAACAAGGCTATGGAACAACTGATCTCCAGGACAAGCATAAAATACATCACGACCCAGCTAGGACAGCTCGACCAAGGCCAACCAGTCTTGAACCAGTTGGCCCACAAGATGATAAAGACCGAAGCTGGCGATCCATTCGACCCGACCATGCCATGGCCCTTACTCCGGACGATCGGACCTACCATGATCTTCTGCATCGAGTCAGACGATAACTATACCTGTCTACCTCTGGACTAAGGATCATACTCTTTTTCCCTTGTGAGGTTTTGTCCCAAATGGTTTTTCTTCACAAGGTTTTTAACGAGGTGATCCGAGGCCCGTTCATAAGAGAGAGAGGCCGGCCGCTCTCCTTGAGACCAGAGTTTCCTTTTCTGTTCTAGTTTTATTTCTTTTGTTTTCTTTGTTCCTTTCCGTCTAATTTTTGATGGCCCAAATGTTTAGGCCCATGCTCTTTTCGATTGTAAGTTTATATAAACACTCTTTTGGTTTAATGAAAAGCTAAGTAATAATTTAGCAAAAATCCTAAAGGTTCGATCTCTCTCCTTTGCGCGGCTGCCACTTTAGAGACCGGATCCATTTTGCTTCTTGCTTGTTCGTTCCAGTTGCTCTAAGTGTTCTAAGATCAGTAGCTCATCCAACCATCTCTTGACGAGAAGAGAGCGCCATCGGCCAGCTTCTCGTTCTGCTCGGCCATCGCCCACCGTACCGCTCTCTCACGCTCGCCCAACGCCGTACCGCTCGACCATCTCTCGGCCGCCCAACCATCGTTCGACCGCGTCTCATATCATCTGGTATCAGAGCTTTAAAGCTTATGACTCAGCTCGGTTATTTCTGTCCCTTTTGCTAAGTTTCATTCTGTTTTGCTTTTGTTTCTATTAAAATCGAAAAAAAAAATTAGGTTGTTAGTCCTTGTTCTTAATCGGCCTAGTAACTTAGTTCTAGAACCGATTGCTTGTTGTTACTGTTGCTTGCTTCTTTGCTTCTATTGTTGCTTTGATAAAACTGAAACTCAAAAAAAAAAATTAGTTTGGAATCAGTAGTTAGTTGGCTAGCTAAGACTCGGCCGCTAGGGATTTTAGGTTTCTCTCTCTCTTGCGATTTGTGTTGGTTGAATCATTTTGGTCTCGGTTTGGTCCTGATTGCTTTTTCCAAGTTTGTTTCGGTTTAGATCTTTCCATTTATTACTCTTAGTCAAAAAAAAAATCATCCTTGCATTGTTTTCCTTTTTAGCATCGGCCGCATATTTTCCTTTTCTGAGTAGTTGCGTTTTCCATTTCTTGTTTTCCTTTTTCCCTTCCTTGTTGCGTTTGATATTTTGTTAAGTGCGCAGAGATAATGGCAGAAGAACATGCTCAACAAGGCGGCCCAACCGAGTTCACTCAGCTCCTAGCTGCGATCCAAACGATCAGAGCTCGACTAGACCGCTTGGAACGTCCTGGCGATCATCAGCCTCGGCCGGACGATCAGCAGCCTCAACCCAGAGCTCATCAGCCTCGACCGGAAGAGCAGCAGCCTTGACCCGGAGCTCATCAACCTCGACCAGGCGAACCGCGGCACCGATCGGAGGTACCACCGCCTCGGTTCGACCAGCATCGTCGACCAGACCCATACCACCGGCGAGCGGAACGACCCGGACGCTACCAGGACGTCTGATTGGATGACACAGACAACGACACAGACGAGTTAGAGGACGGACCCCAAGGACCTCGACCACCATACCAAAATGATCCAAATCACCGTGGACACATACGAGAACAAGAGGTACAACGTCCATTTCATAATGATATCAAACTAAGGCCTCCCACCTTTGCAGGGAAAGTAGACCCGAAGGCCTATCTAGATTGGGAACGGAGGATGGAGCATATCTTCAACCATTATGAAAATCTCGACCCTAGGAAGATCTCTCTCGCGGTGGCCCAGTTCACAGGACATGCCTTGTCATGGTGGGACCGGGACGTCGCGGATCGAAGTCTACATCGGTATGAACCTATCACCACTTGGACCGACATGAAGTTCCAACTAAAATGCAGGTATGTTCCGACCCATTTCCACAGAGATTTGCATAAACATTTCCGTAAGTTGATGCAGGGAGCCTAGACGGTCGAAGAATACTTCGAAGAGTTCGAGCAGTTACGGAACATGCTTGAGCTGGATGACTCGTGGGAGACCCTGATGGCCCAGTTCGTGGACGGACTGGACAAACGAATCGCTCGGAAGGTAGAAATTCAGACTTATCACGATATGTCCGAGTTGTTGCATTTGTGTATACAGGTTGAGCATCACAACAAGCGTAAGTCCATGACCACAACCCGGCCTCGGGCCAGCACGTCTTGGACCGCACCGACCCCACGACCCGCTGACAAAGGTTAGACGGTCGAGGTCGAATCCAAGTTCAAGAAGCCAATCATTGAGACGTCTAGGCCCAACCAACCTGAACCAGGTAAGTTCCCTAACACGCCCCGTTCTCGAGATATTACCTATTTTAAATGCCACAGAAAAGGACATATGGCTCGAGACTGTCCGAACCGGAGGATCATGATCTTGAACGAGGCTGGAGAGTACTAGTCTCAGGACAAACAGGAGGACGAGGATGTTGAAGAGTCTGAACCAGTGACGCCCATAGAGTATCCTGACTCTGGAGAGTTGCTGGTGATCCGAAGAGCTCTCAGTGCAATTGTTGACCCAGAGATGGTCCAACGAGAGAACATCTTCCACACTCGTTGTACTGTGAACAACAAGGTATGTAGCCTAATTATAGATGGTGGATCATGTACTAACGTGGCAAGCAGGAACATGGTCGACAAGCTTGGACTTCAAGTGACCAAACACCCACGGCCGTACAGACTTCGATGGCTGAACGATGACACGGAGATAAGGATCGCAGATCAAGTGACCGTACATTTCAGCATTGGACGATATCACGACCAGGTAGTATGCGCTGTGGCTCCTATGCAGGTTGGACACTTATTTCTTGGCCGACCATGGCAATTCGACAAGGAGTCTGTGCACAACGGACGAACCAACCATTACTCCTTTGTCCATGACAAACGAAGGTACCAGCTTGCACCGCTCACACCGCAGGAAGTGCATGAGATGCAATTGCATCTTGCCAAGGATAAAAAGAACCGTAAGACCAATCTCCTTATTTCTTCCCATTAAGTTTCTAGAGCTATTATTCAGAACACGCATGTGCTACTGATGGTCTTTAGGGAGACTATACACTCGTGTTCAGATGATGTTGAGTTATCCTGAGAAGTTGTTTCTTTGTTGGACAGGTTCAAGGATGTTTTCTCGGACGAGATACTAGCCGGCCTACCTCCTATCCGAGGCATTGAGCATCAGATCGACCTCGTTCCTGGAGCGGCCCTGCCCAACCGGCCAGCTTACCGAGTGAATCCGACCGAGTCTAAGGAACTGGAGAAGCAGGTGAAGAACCTCATGTCCAAAGGCTATATCCGAGAGAGCCTCAGTCCGTGTGTTGTTCCTTACTTATTGGTTCCTAAGAAGGACGGATATTGGAGGATGTGTGTTGACTGCCGGGCAATCAACAATATCACCATCAAGTACCGGCATCCCATACCACGACTGGACGATATGCTGGACGAGTTGCATGGAGCTTCCGTGTTCTCAAAGATCGACTTACAGAGTGGATATCACCAGGTCCGGATGAAGGAAGGAGACGAGTGGAAAACGGCCTTTAAGACCAAGCAAGGCCTCTACGAGTGGCTGGTCATGCCATTCGGACTCACTAATGAGCCTAGAACGTTCATGCGTCTCATGAACCAGTTCTTAAGGGCCTACATCAGTAAGTTCGTTGTTGTTTATTTCGATGATATCTTAATCTATAGTCAATGTTTTGCTGATAACTTGGTGCACCTTGAGCAAGTGATACATACTCTTCGGCAGGAGGGTCTTTACGCGAACCTCAAGAAGTGCACCTTCTCCACTGACAAGCTTGTGTTTTTAGGCTTTGTTCTGAGTTCGCAGGGTTTATAGGTTGATCAAGAGAAGATCAAGGCAATTGAGGAATTGCCGACACCGACCACGATTGGCCATGTCAGGAGTTTCCATGGATTGGCCAGCTTCTATAGACGGTTTGTGAAGGATTTTAGCACTGTGGCCGCCCCAATTACAGCTGTGATCAAGAAGGACGTCCCGTTCAAATGAGGACAGGCGCAGCAGGCCGCGTTCCGGAAGCTCAAAGAATTGCGGACCCATGCTCCTATTTTGGTTTTGCCTAACTTTGATAAGACTTTTGAGATTGAGTGTGATGCTTCAGGTTTAGAAATTGGAGCGGTCCTGACACAAGGCGGACGACTGGTCGCCTATTTTAGCGAGAAACTGAGTGGAGTCACGCTCAACTATCCTATTTATGACAAGAAACTGTACGCCTTGGTCAGATCCTTGGAGACATGGCATAATTACTTGCTGGCCAAAGAGTTCGTTATTCATACCGACCACGAGACGCTCAAGCATCTAAGAGGACAGACGAATTTGAAGAGGAGGCACACCAAGTGGCTTGAGTTCGTGGAGCCCTTTCCGTACATCATCAAATACAAGAAGGGAAAAGAGAACGTAGTAGCTGATGTGCTGTCCAGGAGATACACACTGATCAGTACCATGGAGGCCAAAGTCTTAGGGTTCGAACTTATTAAATAAGAGTATGATACTGATCCTGATTTTGGTGAAAATTTTCAGGAATGTTGTAATGGACCGAAAGGTGCCTTCTACTTGAACAATGGGTTCCTGTTCAGAGGAAAACGACTGTGCATTCCCCAAGGGTCGATGAGGGATCTTCTGATCCGAGAGTCCCATGGAGGAGGACTGAGGAGACACTTTGGCGTGGACAAGACACTGAGTGTCCTGGTCGAACACTTCTACTGGCCGCATCAGAAGCGAGACATGGAGCGTTTCTGCTCCAAGTGCATTACGTGTCTTAAGTCTAAATCCAGGTCACATCTTCACGGTCTTTACTTACCTTTGCCTATACCTAACCGACCATGGGTCGATATTTCCATGGATTTTGTACTTGGATTCCCTAAGATCAGGAACAAGGATGCGATCTTCGTCGTGGTCGATCGGTTTTCACAGATGGCTCATTTCATACCGTGTTCTAAGACAAACGATGCGACCCAGACGGCCGACCTCTTCTTTAAAGAAGTGGTAAGACTGCACGGACTGCCTGAGACCATCGTCTCAGATCGTGACTCGACCTTCCTCGGTCATTTCTGGAGGACGTTGTGGAGGAAGCTTGGTACTAAGCTATTGTTCTCGACCACTTGCCATCCACAGATAGATGGGAAGACCGAGATTGTGAACCGAACTCTCTCAGCCCTTTTAAGGGCCACGGTTAGTAAAAAATTATCAAATTGGTTGGATTGCATTCCTTTTGTTGAATTTGCTTATAACAATGCCAAACACTCTGCTACTAAGATGTCTCCTTTTGAGGTTGTTTATGGATTTAAGCCAGATACTCCACTTGATCTGAAACCACTGCTGGCCCTAGAGTTTATCAATCTAGACGGAGAACTCAAGGCCGAGGCCATTGCCAAGCTGCACCAGACGATCGAGGAGAACATCGAGAAGAGAACGGCGCAATACAAGAAGCAGGCCGACAAGAACCGGAAGGAGGTCGATATTCAGCCAGGAGATTAGGTTTGGGTCCATATGTGAACTGAACAGTTTCAAAGCAAGAGGTGATCCAAGCTAGCCCTACCTGGAGATTGACCATTCTGCGTCCTAAAGAAGATCAACGAAAACGCCTATCAATTGGAACTCCCAGGTGAGATGAGTATATCGTCGAGTTTTAATATTGCTTATTTGTCACCTTATTGTGCAGGTAATACCGTTCTGAGGCCAGAACCTCTTCAAGAGGGAGGGAATGATGAGGACATCAACATGAGTTGGACGAGACGGACGGACCGGGCTCGACCATGAGGCTGCTCGACCAGTTTCCAACCATGCGAGACGTACCAAGGACACGTTCTGGACAGAGGAAAGTACGAGACGAATTCAACAAGGCCATGGAACAGCTGATCTGCAGGACAAGCATAAAAGACATCACGACCCAGCTAGGACAGCTCGACCAAGGCCAACCAGTCTTGAACCAGTTGGCCCACAAGATGATCAAGACGGAAGCTGGCGATCCATTCGACCCTACCATGAGATGGCCCTTACTCCGGACGATCGTACCGACCATGATCTTCTGCATCGAGTCAGACGATCACTAGACCGGTGTGCCTCTGGAGTAAGGATCATACTCTTTTTCCCTTGTGAGGTTTTGTCCCAAATGGGTTTTCTTCACAAGGTTTTTAACGAGGTGATCCGAGGCCCGTTCATTAGAGAGATAGGCTGGCCTCTCTCCTTGCGACCAGAGTTTCCTTTTCTGTTCTGGTTTTATTTCTTTTGTTTTCTTTGTTCCTTTTCTTCTAATTTTCGACGGCCCAAATGTTTAGGCCCATGTTTTTTTCGATTATAAGTTTATTTAAGCACTCTTTTTGGTTTAATGAAAAGCTAAGTAAGAATTTAGCAAAAACCCTAAAGGTTCGATCTCTCTCCTTTGTGTGGCTGCCCCTTTGGAGACCGGATCCATTTTACTTCTTGCTTGTTCGTTCCTGTTTCTCTAAGTGTTCTAAGATCAGTAGCTCATCCGACCATCCCTTGACGAGAAGAGAGCGCCATTGGCCAGCTTCTCATTCCGCTCGACCATCGCCCACCGTACCGCTTGCTCACGCTCGCCCAACGCCGTACCGATCGACCATCTCTCGACCGCCCAACCATCGTTCGACTGCGTCTCATATCAGAGTGTGTCAATGAAGCACAACCTCTCGCTCCTAAACTATTCCAGATGGTTGTGTTGGCGAAGCCTCATCAGATCAATCCCGACATCGATTTGCTGCATTAAGCCAAGAATGTGTTAGGAGATTTATAAAAATCAATCACAACTAGACTTCAACGGAAGTATGAATATACAACCGGACTTTAAAGGAATTATGAATTCACAACCAGACTACAATGAAAGGCTAAAATAAAACACATACAGAAACGAAGTATACTGGCCATGTCATGCAGCCATTCCTTGGGAGTGCATAGATCATAAAACCATTGGAGTGTTGTGTTCACTGTCCTCTTCGAATAACCTCTACAAAGAACCCTACACTTGTTAGACATTGAGCTAAGAGAAGAATTATACAGTTAAGTAGAGTGTTAGGACATACGGCTGGCTTTTGATATAATCATTAAGTGCCTTCACTTGGATCTTGGTTAGAGCAGCACAAAGGTCATATCTTTGAGTAATCGGCGCTTGGACAACGGGTTTAACTTGAGTCTTCACCTTCTCCTTCAGTTTAAAATCTTTTGCTTTCGCATGAATATACGCTTCAGCTGCTGCATGCTTAGTGTCTTGTTTCAACCTCCTAGCATCATCGAAGTCTACGCCCGTAGCCTCCTGTTGAACGATTAAAACACTCGGATCTCTGCTCTGGATACTACTCTGCATATACAATTTGACAACCCGTTTTAAACATAGAAGTCAGATTTAAAATTCACACCGAAGTCAGACAGCAATACAAGTCTAATAACTAAAATACATCACCATCAGACTTCCACAGAAGTCTAAGATATTCTGAATGCTCATTTAAAATCACACCACCATCATACTACAATATAAGACTAATACAAGAAATCCATGTTCAAGGCAAACAAAAGAATTAGGGAAAAAAAACAAAATGCGGTTATGTTGATGTTTTTGAAAACAACAATATTCATACTTCTAACATGTATACTTCTCCTTAAGGGCTTTCTTCATAAGTCTGGTACTTCTCTATAGCTTATATTTCTTTTCCTTATATGAATTCAGAGTATGAGGGTTTTGGAGACTAACCCCATCATCAGCCGCACTCTGTTTTGGCTACAACCACTGCTTCCTCTGCCTTCCCTCTCCCTGCAGGTTCAACTTCGGTATCAACAAAAAGATCCTTATTATTTATCTTTATTACCACTTTCTTGGTAGCCTTCGCGTTCCGAGGAGGCCTTTCCCTTTTTTTTCCTCCCTCTCCATCACCATCAGCAGCAGTCACTTCATCTTCATCCTCAAGATCTACAGCTTGATCAACTTCATCATCATCACCTCCGAACTTCTTCACATCACCAACCGCACCACTAACAGCTTTCTTCTTCTCATTTCCCTTCCCACCAGTAGAAGTTGTCTTCTTCTCATTTCTGATACGATCATGTTTTAATCCCTAGATCTACACTGCAAGTGCACAGACGTGAACTAGTAGTATATAGAGTATCGAATCCACAGAGACTCTATACTCTTGCGATAGATTATAGAATTTAAGGTTAAGCTAGGTAGAAGCGGTAGAAAGCAGTAAATCAAAACAGAAAGCAAGTAAACGGTTTGTAAATCAAAAGGCGAAGGCGTCAGGTCAAGGGAGTTCTCAGGAAATCAGGAACATAAGCTAATCAATCAATTGGGATCTAATTAAGAACTGTTCTAGAACTAGAATCACAAAATTATAACAGACCAACTTTCGTTGCGAATATTATCTATGTCTAACAACCTAGCAAGCCAACTTTCGTTGCGAACCCTAGAGTTCTAGACAAGCATTAATCTCAAGTTCTTTCGTTCACAATTCTCCTAAGCCAAATTTCTTTGCGAATAGTCAAATTACTCATCTAAGTTCTTTCTAGTTAATTAATCAACTTTCGTTGCAGAAATCAACCTAACATCAATAATCTAAGTGGCCAATTCAGATCAAGCATTAAGAACAACCCTAGATGAAGAACTAACAGATATGAATTCCTACAGATTGATCTACCTATAAGTCCATGAAATCCCAAATGAGAATCCCTAAACCTAACTAGTAAACTACTCAGACATGATCATTGAAACTGAAGACATGTTGAATAGAAAACTAAATAGCATATAATAGATAAAGAAACTTGGGTTCTAAATCTCTTCTTTCTCGAGTACAAGATCAGCCCCTAACTCTTTCAAAGTAAAATAATGCGTAAGTAAAGCGTAGCCTAAACAATGGCTAAAAAACCCTAATATAATGATCTTATCATGGCTGGGGCTTCTATGTAATTATGGGAAACTTCTGGGCCAAAGTGCAATTTCCAAAGTCTTCATTAAACTCGCCGAGAATTGCCTAAGGTGTGTCGATCGACACAAGTCTCCAAAATAGACAGTGAACTCTTCTCTCGGCCAAATGCTCCAAATAGCTCCAGAATGCACCATAATGTCCAAATCCACTCAAAACGTACTTAGACCTGTAAACACACCTAAAAGACTCTAAAACATAATAAAAGACTGGATAAATAAGACATATACCATGGTTAAAAGCCCTAAAATCCATGGTATATCAACTCCCCCACACTTAGCTTTTGCTTGCCCTCAAGCAAACATAAAACCAAGATCAGGAAAAGAAGTTTGAAAACTTCAGAAACTCGTTTCATCGTAGGAGCACCACACTCAGATTCCCCTTAGTAAGCCACATGAAAAACTTACCTGCAGACATCAAGACCAACATGTATTTCCCCACACTTAGCAACTGTCCTAAGTAAACTCCACAATCACATCCAGAGCAATCAAATTCACCCTACTGACTTCTATTAGCTATTAAGTGCGGTCTCACCTAAGGATTATCGATCAAAGGGCACATGGACTCTTACTCTGTTAGCTCTAGACTACCATACTATCTTTTTCTGGTTCCTTTCTTCTCTTTTCCCTTCCTTAGCAACTGATTTTTCCCATTGGGTATCATTTTATTTTATTTTTATCAGTGCTCTTACCGTTATGGGTTGTACTTTGGACACATTCCATGGATGCACATGAGGTAATAGGGGTCTCTACAACTCCCGCGACCACTTCGGAGCTACTAGCTCATCCTCAGTTTATTATTCTCTTTTTTTTTTACTTTAAGGGAAGGGGAGAAGGGAACCTTACTTGGACAGGTTTACAAGCTGTGTTAGAACTAACAGAGGAATCCGACTCAAGGTATACCAAGCCCTTAGGTGAGAAAAGTAAGTCAAAATTAGGGGCGAAGTCAGTAAAGGATCCTCTAAATATCTGAATTGATATGGGTGTCCTCAGTAGGCTGATCTGCGTTGGGTTGTCTAATAGTCATATATTGATCTGCAACTCATCCAATGGTCACTTAAGTTCCTGCAAGTGTGGTAATCTCCTCAAAAAGTCCTTGTTTCCTACTCAATTTGACTCAATAAAACAAATTTGGACTGACTCTAAGAAAACAAAAGCGTGCGTCAGTAGCTACCTCCCCCACACTTGAAACACACTGTCCCCAGTGGTGTCAAGCCTAGGCTCGGTGAGAAAGAAAAATGGAATGAAAACAAACCGAAAAAGGGTCAGATTGATTACCTGTCGTCGGCCTGTGTCGATCGATGCCACTAGGGTGTCGATCGATGCAAGGCGATTATGCCCATGGTTAAGTAGATAACCGGTGTCTGAACCGTAATTGAATCGGCAAACCATAAATCGCATTTGTGTCGACCGATGCACTAGGTGTGTCGATCGATGCAATGCGATTATGCATGTTTCTCACGCCTTTGTACACACCAAAACAGAAAAATCAAAAAACCAAATCAAAACGAAAAATGAAAACAAAAACGAACCTAACAGTGGGTTGCCTCCCACTCAGCGCTTGTTTAAAGTCAATAGCTTGACTATGGAAAGGAGATCGGACCTATGGGGGATTCAACAGAGACTTGGAGTGTCTCTGTGAATGTCTCTTCATCCAAGGTGGCATATAAGCTTTCGGATCATGAGATTTTCCAAGAAAAGAGCGAAGATGATCATGGCGGGAGCGAAACGAGGGTGGGATACTACGTTTTCCTGCATTCAAAGCTGATGGTTTAGGAGATTTAAGTTTAGAAGAACCATACCTTTTCTTAGGTGGATGGGAGAGATCTGGAGCTTTCTGCTTAAAAGCAGTTGCAGGCGCAAAAGATGTTAGAGCAAGTTCAGAATGAACTGCCATCTTCTCTTCTCCAATCTCAGTCTCTGGTTCTATCTCAACACTGATGCTCTGTCCATCAATGGTGGATCTCTGCAACCTATCCATCCTGAACTCCAAAGGCTGATCTCCCAGGTGGAGAGCAATCGAACTCCGTCTCACATCAATTACTGCTCCAGCAGTGGCTAAGAATGATCTTCCAAGCAGAATAGGATCATCTGGCTCAATCTCATACTTCAGCACCACAAAGTCCGTTGGAATAAAGTGGTTTCCAACTCTGAGAGGGATATTCTCAAGAACTCCTTCTGGATATCTCTTTGATCGATCGGATAGGACAAGAGCAATCCTAGGGGGTTGGAAATCCATCAGTCCCAATCTCTCAGCCACAGAGTATGGCATGAGATTCACACTTGAGGGAAGATCACACAAAGACCTCTTGAATATGTCTTTGTAGATAGAACAGTCTAACATAAAACCCTCTGGATCCTCTAGCTTCTTAGGAATCCTACCATGAATAACAACATCGCATACTTCAGAGACCATCAAGACACCTTCTTCTTCAGTCATGTTAATAGAAATTATGTCTGTAACACATCTCCTTACCATAGGAATGTTCTTAACAGCATCAATCAATTGGGCTTCAGTTAGCTTGTCTCTCATCATCTTCATTCACTTTTCTAACTGAATCTCTTGCTTGGACTTCCTAGGGAAATGAATCTTCAGTTTGTAGACTCTTTCTTCAGCTACAATCGGCTTCTCTGAACAAACCGGCTGCTCACGGCCATGGTGTCGATTGACACTAAAATGATGTCGATCAATACTGACACTCAAAAGTTGTGTCGACCGACACACATCTGTGTCGATCGATGCAATATCTTCATCTCGAGAATGTCTCGGATTGTTCAGCTCCCAAGCCTTAGTATCTTGATTCTTCTCAGCTCCATCTTCTGCCAAAGCTGTCTTAACATGTTCTGTCTATATACTGGCTTCCACTTGCGTTATCCTAGCATCCAGATTATCAACTCTGGTTGTCAAAGTCTCCAATTTTCCACTCAGATCCTGATACATGAAGTCCATCTTTCCATTCAGATCTTGTGTCATCTTATTCTGTCCAAGAAGTAGCTGCTCAAGCATGGACTCAATCTTTGTCTGTTCATTGGACGGGGAGGCTTGGTGAGATGAATAGCCATAATCATTCGATCTCAGAGCTTGTCTCTGTTGATTTCTATATGTCTGTCCATGATAATCAGCTCTATCTATATAATTCACCTCTGCAAATTCTTCAGCTACTGCATCAGATCGGATTTGCCTCTTCCTAACTAGGATGCTGTGGACAGAATCCACCTTGTCCCTTATATCAGCTATCTGCAAGCTATCATCTCTGCCACTAGATCTCTGCCTCTCCTTGACAGCATTCTTGACACTATTTCTAGTTATCAAGTTCTCAATAATCTCTTTAGCTTCCTCTGGAGTCTTGGTATAGAAGTTCCCATCACTTGATGTGTCCATAGTATTCTGATACCAAAAGTCCAAACCTCTGAAAAATGCACTCATCAGCTGAACCTCAGAGAAGCCATGATGTTGACAATCTCTTTGGTACATCTTGAAACGCGCCAAAGCTGCTTTCAGGGCCTCTTTAGGTCCCTGCTCGAATGTCAAGAGGTCATGTGTAAGCTGTTTGGATCTAGCATCGTCATAAAAGTGTCTAAGAAACCCACTCTTAACTGCATTCCAAGTGGTCAAAGATCCTGGTGGTAGCTGTTTCAACCAGTGAGCTGCTTCTCCTTTAAGAGAGAATGGGAAGAGTTTACAGAAAAGATAATCTGAAGAGACTCCCTCAGCCTTGATATTGCTAGCCAATTCCTCAAATGTGTCTATATGATCCATAGGATGTTCACTAGAAAGACCATGGAACTGATGCTGCCAACCAATGTGTAGTACTCTGGTTTCAGCCTAAACTCAGCTCTGGAAAATGGAGGTGGTCGAATTGCAGACCGATTAGCATAGAATAGATCCGGTCTGTTATATTCAGCAAGTGTCTTCTTCTGACCAGCCTCTTGTTGTGTAGGTTTCGCGCCCACGGCAACCTCTGGTATGATGGGGTTTCCTTCCCCATCCAGTTTCTGACCCTTCGCATTGCGTATATGACCCTCTTGGTCTCGTAAAATGCCGTCTTCACCGTGAATCAGAATCACAGGTTCCATAGAGAGAAACCTCCTAAACGTTCAAGTGCTCGGTATCTCGGGTTTCGCTTTGTGTCGATCGATGCAGGAACATCGGTGATCGATGCAGGAACAGCGACGATCGATGCAATACGAAAATGATGTCGATCGACACACATGACTGTTTCGATCGATGCAGTGCGATTACAGGCGTACCTGAAACGCAAGAAAAAGAAAAATTAGTAACCAAAAACAAAAACAAAAACCTAGTCTAAACCCTAAGTTCAAATCTATCAAAGACTCAAAAGAGTCCCCGGCAACGGCGCCAAAAACTTGATACGATCAGGTTTTAATCCCTAGATCTACACTGCAAGTGCACAGACGTGAACTAGTAGTATATAGGGTATCGAATCCACAGAAACTCTAGACTCTTGCGATAGATTAAAGAATTTCAGGTTAAGCTAGGTAGAAGCGGTAGAAAGCAGTAAATCAAAACAGAAAGCAAGTAAACGGTTTGTAAATCAGAAGGCGAAGGCGTCAGGTCAAGGGAGTTCTCAGGAAATCAGGAACATAAGCTAATCAATCAATCGAGATCTAATTAAGAACTGCTCTAGAACTAGAATCACATAATTATAACAGACCAACTTTCATTGCGAATATTATCTATGTCTAACAACCTAGCAAGCCAACTTTCGTTGCGAATCCTAGAGTTCTAGACAAGCATTAATCTCAAGTTCTTTCGTTCACAATTTTCCTAAGCCAAATTTCTTTGCGAATACTCAAATTGCTCATCTAAGTTCTTTCTAGTTAATTAATCAACTTTCGTTGCAGAAATCAACCTAACATCAATAATCTAAGTGGCCAATTCAGATCAAGCATTAAGAACAACCCTAGATGAAGAACTAACAGATATGAATTCCTACAGATTGATCAACCTATAATTCCATGAAATCCCAAATGAGAATCCATAAACCTAACTAGTAAACTACTCAGACATGATCATTGAAACTAAAGACATGTTGAATAGAAAACTAAATAGCATATAATAGATAAAGAAACTGGGGTTCGAAATCTATTCTCTCTCGAGTACAAGATCAGCCCCTAACTCTCTCAAAGTAAAATAATGCGTAAGTAAAGCGTAGCCTAAACAATGGCTTAAAAACCCTAATATAATGATCTAATCACGGCTGGGGATTCTTTGTAATTATGGGAAACTTCTGGGCCAAAGTGCAATTTCCAAACTCTTCATTAAACTCGCCGAGAATTGCCTGACTCGCGTGTGCATCGATCGACACCAAAGGTGTGTCGATCGACACAAGTCTCCAAAATAGACAGTGAACTCTTCTCTCGGCCAAATGCTCCAAATAGCTCAAGAATGCATCATAAGGTCCAAATCCGCTCAAAACGTACTTAGACCTGTAAACACACCTAAAAGACTCTAAAACATAATAAAAGACTCGATAAATAAGACATATACCATGGTTAAAAGCCCTAAAATCCATGGTATATCAATTTCCCTTCTCAACTCTAGTATTTTTCTTCTTTTCATCACCACATTTGACTCTTTCTCCCTTCAAATCCTTAATATCCTTGACAAGATCATCCATCATGATTCCCATTAGACGGAAACCTTCATTAAAAACATCTGCCAATGAATTAATCTGTGTATAAAATGATTGTTTCAAACCCTCAATCATTTGAACAACATCACCATGCGCATAGGCAGCCCTGCCTGATCTAGCTCTCTTATTAACAACCTCAACCTCTCCTTCCTCATACTCATCATCATTCGAAAAATGCACTAACTTCCTCTTAACTCCCAATAAATTTCCCTTTGTCTGACCAAATCAACCTCTACATCCTCAGACTTAACAACTTCAAGCTTAACATGACCGGAAGCTTTGATCCTGAACACACCTTCATTTTTCCAGTTCTTAGAACTCCACCTCTAATGTGTACTCCCAATATGTCCATGCATTGCTTTCACAATGTTCTCAACTTTCTCATACTCTTCATCGTCATTGTCCTACTCGGGGAACATGTCATCAAAATCCTTGAATTCGCAGTTGTTGACGCGGGACTGCAATTTACAAGTCACATAGCAATATTAATATAATCATTAAGAAAATCACAACGTCATGCATCATATTCAGTCTGGGAACAATATGTCAAACTTCAGACATCATATTCAGTCTGGGAACAATATGTCAAACTTCAAGTACATTCTAATATACACAAAGTCATACTCCATGTTCAGTCTGGTACACAGTGCCAGTCATCATGTTTAGTTTGGGTAAAATATTTCAGACTTCAAATCAAGTATAAGAAATACCTATTTGCGTAAGGTTTCGTCGACTTTCTTCCGACTCCTTGATCCTTGGTACGCAAGCAGTGGTGGGGTTGGGTCATTTGGTAAGGGCTCTCCATAAGTTATAGCCATCGCGGGACATGCCCAATATATCCAAATGTTCAATATCTCAGCAAAACCTCTAATCTGATAATTTTTGCCATCTACTAGTTTTTTGTTTCCATCACATACTCTATTGGAAGTTTAAAGGCCAATTTTCCCCATGGATATGATTGTAACTCTCATGGAACCAGCAGTAGCTTAGTATTGTCAGCCCTTGTGGCTGTTGTCCAGTGTTGAGCCTCAATGAAGGATACATACATGGCTAGATAGCCCAACCAAATCCGTTGTTGCGGTTTCCAACCACTAATTCTGTTACAAGTATCATGTAATTGCAAATAAATTGGGCCTAACTCGAAATCCACCCCAAGAAGCTCCCACATTGCTCTCATATGGTATGTATGCTCAACTTCAGAGTACTCTAAATTCTCAACATTGTCACAATTAAGTCCGTTTATGTTTTGAAACTTATTCAGGAAACCTAGTTGGTTGAACGTCGAGAAGAGACCATATCTCATACTTCTTCTTGAAATCCAACTGTAGACTGAGCATGTAGTGCACCATCAACGAACACCATTTGAAGTGCAGGTCATGGAATCTCAAAAAAAATCCCAAAGTCTGAATCGAGGAGCTTTTGCCATTCTGCCGGCAACAGTGCTAGTTTAAGATCATCAATCAGATCTCTCTTACCACTGAAATAGTGTATGCTTTTATCCGGAATAGGCTCATAATCGGGTGTGAACATCCTTTGTGGGAGTTCATGCTCTGCCATTACGAAAACCTGCAACAACAACCACCCAAATCATAGTCAGAATGAATATGCAGTCTAATAACGAATAGCCATACTCCATTTGCAGTCAAATTACTAACAGCCAGACACCTTTTGCAGTCTGAGTACTAATAGTTATGCTAAGTATACAGACGAAAAGTGGAGTCGATGAATTGTACCGTCGAAGGACAACAACGGAGGAGAGAGAGAAACTAAATCTGGAATTAAAAAAAAAAAACAAAAGCTCAACGCAAGTCTAATAAAAAAGTAAGACACCATTTGCAGTCTGATAACGATTAGCCAAACTCCATTTTCAGTGTGATTACCAATAGTCCGACACCATATGCAGTCTGAGTACTAATAGTTATGCTAAGTATACAAACGAAAAGAGGAGCCGATGAATCTTACCGTCGAAGGAAAACGGATGAGGAGAGAGAAACTAGATCTGGAATTAAAAAAACAAAAGCTTATCTCAAGTCTAAGAAAAAAGTAAGACACCATTTGTAGTCTGGTAACGAATAGCCATACTCCATTTGTTGTTTGATTACTAACAGTCAGACACCATTTGTAGTCTGAGTACTAATAGTTATGCTAAGTATTCTGACGAAAAGAGGAGTCGATGAATCTTACCGTCAAAGGACAACGGCGGAGGAGAGAGAAACAATATCTGGAAACCAAACGACGAACAAATTGAAGATGTCGGGTCAGTGGCTTTGAGAGAGAATCCTTTTTTTCTTTTCCTTGGTAACTGTAAAAAAGGATAAAAATCCTTTTTATATATGGGTCATAAGGGGCAGTTAAAAATTATGATTTTACCACAAACGGTTCTGCCGCGCATTTTTCATCTCCGTTTTACAAAACTGCCGCACATTTTTTCATGTAATTTACAAACAAAATAACTACCGCGCATTTTAACTCGGAGGTTACAAAATTTTGTAATTTCAGACTTTATATGAAGTTTGACAACATAGTATTTTTCAGACATCATATGCATTATGACAGTTTTAAATGCTACTTGAGAAAGTACTAAAATTTGGTAATTTCAGACATCATAAGAAGTCCGACAACAAAGTATTTTTCAGACTTCATAAGAAGTCTGGCGACCAAGTATTTTAGTAGCTTTAAAAGAGGACAATTCGCATAATGAAATTTCGTCTTACAATACATAAAATTGTAATTGGTTACATATGGCTAACATATTACAAGTAACCAACACAAATATAGATGATCGGGACGATAATAATAGCACTAATGAACATCAGATAATCCAACTTGACGCCAGGCTTTGTCTGGTTACATGGCTTCTCAGTCAGCAACTGTTTTAATTGAGCTATCTCTGCCTGCGCTATATTGAGGTCATTGTGCAAAGTGGTAACAAACTCGTTTTCAGCATAAGAAACGAATATTTGATCAATCTGTTCACCATCTTGGTCCACATACAGCTTTAACTCGTGAAACTCCTCCATCATAGCCTCATCCCACCACTTCATTATATGGTAGCCACCATCCTATACATCCATATTTTAAATATACAATCATATTCGAATTCCAAATATAAGCTCGAATAAGAAAAAATTGGCAACATAACAGAGAAAGGCCATTACCTCACAGCTACGACATTCAAAGAATCTTCTTCCCGGATTATCGGTAGTAGTTGATGGTTGCATGACAGGGTCCAGACCACATAACCATTTCTTGGGGAATCCATGGCATGATCAGGATCGTTGCCGAGCTGTGGAATTGATACTTGACTGTGAACTACTACTCGACGTTGGAAGTTGACTGAATAAACCCATATACAATTGCGAAAGAAGTCTAATTTAATACTTCTAATAGAGTCTAACTAAAAAACAAATCTAATTTCAGACTTCTACTTGAGTCTAATTCAGAACAAGTAAATTTCAAACTTCTTACTGAGTGTATCGAAGACGTTAGTAGCAAAGAAGTCTCCAACCAAGCATCAAAATCCATATTATACTAGATTTTTTTGTTTTACAAACGATTCAGATTAGGAACTACCATTTAGATCTAGACGGGAAAAGTAAAAAATCCATCTTTAAAAATCCATCTTTTTTGCTTACATCTAAGCAAATTGAAGACGTCTTCTGTTTAGTTCTAAGACAACAAAAAAAAAAAATCCATCTTTTGTTTAGATCTAGACAAAGAACATAGAAAAATGACTTCTTTCTTATAAATCTTAACAATTTGCTGAAAAATATATTAGAAGATGACGATGGCGGTGGAGGGACTGGTAAGGAGACACGAAAAAGGAAAGGTAATTACAAGAATTAAGAAGATGACGACGGCGGTGACGGTGGCGACAAGGGTATCCGGAGAGATTTTTGAGAGTGTTTAGAGAGAGAGAGAGTCTTTCCATTTTAGATAGAGAAAATTGATAATGTCTTTTACAAACTAGGGTTGGTAACTTTCGTTTATATATGGGGCAAATTCTCAAATAGGGTAACTTATTTCAAGTTTAGTCATACTTCTCCAAGAAGTCTGACAAATCTTGTAATGAACCAGAGTAACCTGGAATTCTGAGATACCCTAATCTAGTAATTACAATTTAAATACCATCATATTATATAGAAAAATTATAAAAAATATCAAACTTGTTTAACATAGTCACAAACTAACCAAAATGTGTAAATGTAACAAGATGAATCAAAATTCACAAACTCACAATCTAACCTTACAGATAAAAAAACATTATATCCAACTTCATATGTCAAACATAGATCAAGCTACATGGTGTTTTGAACCAAATATAAATCCAGTGGTTAAATTGGACTAAAGTTTATGTAATTTTAAATTATATACGTAAAAATGCTTATGTTTAAATTTAAATTAAAAATTATAAAAAATAATTTGATACACATTTTGATATATTTACAAACATAAGCAATTTTACGTATATAAATTAAAATTACATAAACTTTAGTCAAATTTAACCATTGAAAGTATATTTGGTTCAAATTTATTTATTTTTTATTTAAGTTTTCAACTTAAATACATCTCAGACTTCTCTTGTAAGTCTGACAAACCCCAAAATTCAGACTTTTAAGTCTGAGAAACCCTAAATCTAATATTTATCACTTATAAGTAAAACTTAAAAAAAAACACCTAGAAAACATCAATTTCGTTAATATATGCACATTATAACACACATGTGCAAATATAAAATTTTCAAATGTGAATTTGGTAAACCATGAATCTAACCCTAAAGTTATATGTAAGTTATACGTAAATGATCCATTACAAAGCATGTTTTGAGGTTTATAACCTACTCTACCACCTTACATATTCTTAATTTGATTCAGTTTTACAAAATTTAATTTTATATATTTCACAATCGTCTATATGTAATTTATGTATAATGTTTTTAAAAAATATTTTTTTACTATTTTTAAATTTAAATTTGCTAAATGAATCTGCTTCAAACTTCTTCAAAAAGTCTGGACTCTTTTGGATAAATATATACTTTAAGAAACATTGTTTAATTTGACTCAATTTTACAAAATGTTAATTTATTTACTACTAAATTGTCTATATTTAATTTATATTTATAAAAGTTTTGACAAAATATTTTTTTATAATTTTAAAATTTAAATTTACTAATTTATTTTGTATCAGACTTCTATTAAAAGTCTGATAGAAGAAAATCATTTAGACTTATATTAGAGTCTAACGCATCAGACCTCTATAGAAGCCTGACACAACGCGAAGGTTATAATAGTAATTGCGGTTTCCATTTTTTTGGTTTGGTCATAAGGGGGTAACAGTAATTTTCTTAGCGCAAAGGAGAAATTTTGCAAATCTTTCAATTTAGGGGGTAGTTTTGTTAGAATCAATTTAGGGGCATAAACATCAATTCCCCCTAAAAAATGGTTTTCCTATATATCAATAACAAGTGAAGGACATTTTTAGATTTATTTACCTGTATTCTTAGAATGTTTTTAAGGTTCCATGTCCATTTGGTGTGTAACCGAAACCAATAAATTATAAATCTATTAGCATTTGCATTAAAGTTTTGAATCGGTTTTCACAAAGAGGTACCAAAAATGAAATAACCACTGTCAATTTTTTTATAACATGATTAATATTCAATCACTTTCTTACAAATATTAATAACTACTTTCCTAAAAATCCACCACAATATAAGCAGTATAGACAGAATTTTTTTCGTATAATCCGTTTTAAGCAAACCATATAATCAATATACTAATTGCTTTTAAAATATACCATTTAATATACCTTATTTGATAATAGTAAGAATATATGATGAAATAATATCTGCAAATAAGACACATTTTCGCTTACATTATAAAACGACACTAACAAGATTGTATGATTGTTAGGGAAATATCATGTATGTATCATTAACAGCTAATAATCTTGGAAGCTAAATATTAATTATAGATAATATTTTTTTCCATAAATTTAGCAATGAATGAAGACACATAAACGATTACATAAGAGAATCAATACCAACCATATACCACAATAACAAGAATCGTAACTAGCAAGCACTTCCTTTTTTTTTTGCGAAAGATATTGTATAGATTTCTTCTAAATCTTACATAAAAATCATTCATACTCTATATATATCATTACAACACAACAAGTCTTTCATCAAACTAAATCAACTTACTTATATTGTGTTCTCATTCATCTTTTTGCAAAATATGTCGATGGTAGCTAAAAATAACAGTGGTTACACTAACCTGTCAATGGTTAAGCCATTCAAAACCAGCTGGCGAATCCGTGTCAAAGTGATTCACTCTTGGAAGCAATACACCGCTCAATCTGGAGAGACACTCGAAATCATTTTAGCAGACGATTCAATAAGTATTTTCAACATATGTAAAGTCTAATTTTACGAGGATGAATGTATCAATTAACAAAACAACTTTTTCTACAGGTTAAGATTCATGCAACATATAAGAAGACATATGTTAATACCGTTGAAAAGCATGTTCCTGTTGGTGTGTGGAGAGTCATTGGGAATTTATCCTTGAATCCTGCATATGGAAAGTATAGGACAACTAACCATCAATACAAGATGGATTTACTGCATAACACTTCTATCACTCGGACTCAATTTAAGTTTGATGATAGTTTTTTTTTTATATCAATAACAGATTTTCAAACTATCTTTAGTGGTATTCTTAAAAACTGTTTTCTTATTGGTAAGAACACTTCTATACTATTTAAGATAAGTTCTATTATTAAGTAGATTCTAGTTTTCTATTAATTTTGATTTTTTTTTAATTTCTAGATGATATCAGCCAAGTTGTCGATGTGGGAGAGATTCAAACCTTTTAAGTCAATGGTAAAGAAAGGAAAAAGTTGGAACTTATGATTCGAGATTCACAGTAAGTTCTTTCTTATTTATTACTTTTCAATCAATTATTTATCGTTTTTGTTAGTGCATTCGATAACTATTGTTTTATCTTTTGTAGAGATCAACGTCTGTCATATTTTCTATGGGGAATTTTTACTGAACAAGTGATGTCGGCTTGCTTAACAGCCGGTGAGGAGATGGTTATATGTTTGATAAGATTCTCGAAAATCAATTACTGCCGAGTATATTAGGATAATTTATTATATTGTGTAAATAAATCATGTATACGTTTATATGATTTTCTTGTTGACTGTTTGCATATCTACAAATAAAATGATTGATTTACATGAGCAATATACTATATTGAATTTTTGATCTTAAGAGTTTGTTATATAAGTGAATATTTACGTTTTGGTGACTATTATCATGAAAGTATAATGCTCACGTATAGTTATTTTTTTTTTATTAAAATTATAATGCAACACATACCTATTTATGTTTTAAATTTGTTCATATGCAAGAGATCTCAAGTTACCAATGAATTTTATGCATCACATGTTTTGATAAATGCTACCTTACATGAAGTGAATGAGTTTAAACAATCGTAGGTTATCAGCCTTCCTAATCTATATAAGTTCATTATTACAAATACTAAATTTTTTTCATTTTTCATTCAATTATCAGCCTTCCTCATGATGGATTATCCCTAATAATCATGGAGGCTAAGAATGAAAAAGATAGATTACGGTCAACAATTGTATGGTGGCCTTAATTCCTAAGAAAACAGTTTCACAGATGCTTTACAACAATGAGGTAAGAACTCATGAACAAAATTCATTCACTAATACAAAACTCGGGATTTTTACATTCTTTTAAGTATATGCAATTCAATTTATGTAGCAATGTATTTATAAAACTTCTACACAAGTTGAAAAATGTAGGATTTTTTGTACCATTTATGCCATTGACATTGACTGATCATGGTAATATTTTGGATGCAATAAAAAGTGACTACACCAAAAGCAGAAAAACTATCAAAAACTTCAAAGAGTTCAACTTGTGCATTTTGGTGCATTGTTTGTGATGAACACGTGACAAATGTGTCACCAAAGTATGTGCCCCTATCTCACTCTAAAAATAAGATTATATTTTCGATATCTATTAATTACTTGGATTGTTTTAAGTTTAAATTGCATCTTTTGGTGATGGATCACACTGACAAAACGAAGTTCATGCTTCTTGATTACATTGCTCAGCCGATTGTTCCACAAACAACTTTTGAATTACTTGGTGGTTCACTTGAAGAGGTATTTTATGATTTTTAGATATGTGTTACATTCTTAAAACATTATTTAATTCTATTTTGTACTAATACTCGCACATATTGAAGCCCCAACTCTTCTACCAGATGCTTTAACCAACCTAACTGGAAAAATTTTCGAGCTTTTAGTTTGTATTGCAAAGGAGAATGTGGCCTATAGTAATGAATATTACAAAATTGGAAAAATATGGACATGAAGTGATGTTCTTAAGATTGAGGAAAACCATGATCCAGATACTCCTCCAGCTACTTTAGAAATAATTATTTCAGGTGACGAGGTAAATAAAACCAGTAACTTTAGTTTTCAAAACGTGTATTTCATGTAGTTGTTCTGAATTGATTTAAACATATTCTACTTTCCATCTTTGTAGGTGTGAAATGTTTGTGTTCTGACTGAAGAGTCCTCTGAAGTTTTTGCTACTCCTTCATCATAGCGTTAAAGAGAAGACACTGATGAGATTTGTGATCTTACTTCTACAAGAAAAATCCATGTACAAAGAAGATCAAATTGGAAAAGATAAAAAAAGATGGAGTTAAGAAAGATGCAACTTCTGCTTTAACTTAAAAGTTTTTTTTTGTTTTATTGAAGATTTATTTTAAACTTTGCGTTTGTTTTTTTCTTAATTGTTGGTTTTATTTTTTTTCTAAGATAATCTATGTTACCTTTTTAATAAATTTGCTTTAGTTAGTTAATTAAAGTAACTACGTTTTTCTACTATACAATACATTACTAATTGCATTTAGGTTGAGAGTTTACAGATTTTTTTATTATACCATATGACCAGTGAAAAAAATATAGTTTAAGGCATGGTGCAATAACAAAATAAAATAGTATACAACACACTACTAATAAGAGTACAAAACATGGTTTTCAAATTCTCCTTCAACCTAATGGATTCTACTAAAAAGAAATTTAAGGCTAAGATTTCTAACCTGCTTAATTTTAGGCGTGGTGCAATGATGAAATATCCTCAGAATGTCTGCTGTAGTAACATCTTCTTGACTTTTGAAAATCAGTAGACTGCAAAGGATCAGTAGTTAAGACAAGCATTTTGAGCAATGTAAGTCAAACATAATCAATCAAATTTGCATGAAAGAGAGAAGTATGCGTGAATCAAAATTGAGCAGCTTCAAAGTATGTGGCTCATAGAATTCAGCTAAATATGTGTATCAGGTAAAACATACGGAGACACATATAATTCGTTAAAATATTACAACCGAGTCACAAGAAAATGCTAGCAGAATACTGGTGGCAAAAGTTTCAGAGTTATCGACTTTGCGTGCCTGGTAAGTGATGCATTGTCATATATATTGAACCTCTCAAAGAACGCAAGAGTTTAATATGTAAACTGATCTTTGCAATAGATATACCAATCTAAAGGAAAACAATATTCGAACTGGAGATCAATACAATGATAAAAAGAAGAAGCAATCCCCAAACAATATGACAATTTTGTTGAATAATAACCCCCATAATATCGTAATGTACCTTCGAGACTTAAAATAGTGAAAGGTACTTACGACTGAGTCCAGGTGATGGGAGATTGAGTTCTCATCTTTAAGACTGCTACTAATTGGAAAAACACAGGAGACTGAATCTACAAAAACAATTGTTTAGAAAATTTTGATAAATATCTAAATATTAGATAAGATGTCAATACTATCTTACACTACAAAAATTAGATAAGATGCCTTGGCTGAGAGGGTTTTGCTGATCTTCAGATTCTAAGTAAGGGAACCTTCCTATTACACATTCTAACACTGACTTGCCCAAACTCCAAGTGCCGCTGCTGCAGTCATATGTGCTTCCACTGATCCTCTCAGGCTGTGACAAGAGACATGGTTATGTATGTTAACAAAACAAGAGCTACTATTCAATGGAAATCTGTGTAGAAAGTGTTTCCGGTGTGGTGATTTTTGGAATGTTTTTGTACCTCCATATAGTTGTAGGTTCACAAAAAGGTTTGATGGTTTTATGTCTCTGTGTATGACATTTCTTTTGTTAGTTTCCAAAAGCTCTTCATTACTGTAACAAGGAAACAAACCTGGTCACACTTCAGAACTTCATGCAAAGGGGAAATTGATTAATGTCTTTATGTGTATAAAAACAAACCTAGATTGCATATATTTTGGTCTCACTGGTTAATAGTATAATAGATCTCACAGTTATTATATTAACAAGATCAATCGTACCCTTGCGAATGTAAATCAAAATTCGAGCAAACAAATTCTCATAGCGTAAGAACAAAAATTAGACCTAAGGCTTCGATTTCACTATTTGATAAACATGACAGTAAAAGCAATGGTGACAAAATACACGTTACCAGAGAACTGAAAATGCCACCAAGTATTTGTCACGAAACCGAAAGAATAGACTTTTGAGGTCAGTAGAATGATCAAAGCATGAAAATCTTGAATGATAAACTCGTGATGTCCATATTTTTCGTCCTCAAAATTCCAAAAACTTGTGTTTTTGTAAACAAACACTACAAGAAATGTGGGTATTAATAGCATCGGAAGATAGCGTTTATTACAGTTCTATACGGACACAGGTTTTTTCATAGCGTTTGTTATTATCAAACATTATATTTGTTATCGCGGGAAAATAAAAATTTTAACCGCATAAATTTGCTAAGTGCCGGCGCTTTACCATTGCAGATCCAAAATTCAAGGCTATCTTACATCTTAACTTTTAGTCAAATAACTTAAGTGAATATTTTTTCAAAGTATTCAGTGAAAAGGAAGCGGCTAATGAAAATTCATAAGAGCCAAAATCGCTCTCATATTGATAAATGAATCCCTAAAAAAATAAATAAACACAGAGAGGAATTCGTTATCAGTTTTCATATTTTAGGTTTTCACTCGTCCACACCGAATCCGATAAGCTTCACGGCGAGATGCTCGATCTCCAACATGTTTTCGCTTTTCTCCCCTTCTCCGAACAGTGATGGTAAAACATGGACTCTCGGTGAAATCCTCCCTTCCACCGGCGAATCTATGTCTCAGAAGAAGCGAGGACAAGAATCAGAAGCTCCGCCAAGGAACAAGATACGAGAACAGCAAAGGCAAGCCTTTCTCTCTCTTAATCCTCATATGTTCTTCTGAATAGCTTGAACCCTCCGATGTGAAGTTTCCAAGAACCATAACCAATTTGTATTCGTTTCATTTGTTATAGCTCTTCCACGGTTTGTGTCGCTGGCTTGAACCAGAACCAATTTGTATTTAGATGAAATACTGCTTTATGAATCAATGCTATACATAATTCTGCAGGGAGGAAGTAAAAATTTTTTCTTCTGTATTTGCAGATTCTTTAGCAGTTCAATTCTTACCTTTAAATATATAAATTACATTGTAATACCAACAAAAGTTTTAGTTTCTAATGGTTTATTCTAAATGATATCATTTTAATAAGTTGTACAAGTGTTATATGGGAATATTTTGCGATCTGGTTTTGAAAAGTTCTTACATGTTTTCAAGTTTTACTCAATGATAGATCATGTTTACTCATTTAAAATAAGTGATTGTAAATTTTTTAATTAGGTTTTATTGACTTAAAATTATGAAACTTGTAAATGTTTCAGAAAAAAGCTTTTGATCAAAAAATATGAAAGCTTTTGATTGGCTAAGTCATGTATACAAAGATTGGTCATTCTTTAATCATCCACCATTGAGATATTAAAATCCAACTCACCAAATTTATTTCCTTGTTTTTTCTCTTTTATTCTTTTTTTTCCTCATTTGGTCAGAAGTTAATTAATTAGCAAAAAAAAATGGTCGTGTAATACTTTAATCCTAGATCTAAAGCGGTTTCTTTTCCCCAAATCGTCAATCTTTCTATCTCTTGAATAATTTACAACATCTAAACCCTAAAATCAGTGGCCACACAAGCGTAGTACATGAGAGCAAAGTATTTGTGGTTTCAGATTTTCACAGAAGCCATGGCGAGGAAGAACGGCCATGTTAGCCGAACAAGGTTAGTGTGCCAGTGAGATACGATTGATCTGATTTATGTGTTCTTCACCGGAGGATACGATTCCTATTTCTCTCTGTTCTGTGAGATCAGGTTTTGTCTTTAGTTTCGTTTAATGATTTCAAAGGGACAGTATTTGATCCACTTGAGAGTTAAATTTTGTGGCTGGGAACTGGGAATTTTAGTAATTTTGTGTTGAGACGATGACGTTCTCTGTTTGACCCTCAGGCTTGTTTATAGCATTGAAAGTGTATTTCCTTGGTTTTCCTCTACTGATACTTTTATGTTTCTTGTGTATAGTTCCCAAGATTCTATACCTCTTTGCAAAGATGGAGATAGTGTCACGTATTACCGCCCACTGGTTCCATGTATAAGCGGAACCAAGAGTAAATGCTAGATTTCTGTTTAGAACATGTTCTGTCTTAAATTCGTCGTTTTAAATTTTGTTCTGTCTTAGCTGGGTATATACTGTCTTGGTTCTCATGAGATTTTTTAAATTCGTCATTTTGGTGTTGTTGTATTGATATATTTTGTTCTAGGCTCTTCCTAGCAACTCATTGGTTACCATAGCTTCAAGTCGTCATTATTAGTGATGGAGGAACACGAATCTCCTTTTGCTTTCTTCCATAGCCACAACTTTCTGTTTTTTTTCTTTATGTTCTCCATTGATACCTCTTGTCTTCTCTTAATACGATTTCTGGTTGTAGTCCAAACTTATTTTCTTATTGTTGGACTTGGTGCAGGTTATTCCAAACGTATCTTGTCCAATTTTGTTGATTACATATTACAACACAATTACAACAAGATTCTCCATCCGGAGGTATGGCAAGTAGCAAGAGGAAGCTGATTTTGTGAATGATATTTATTAGTAAATGTACAGCTTGTTATCTTGATGATCATGTTCTGATTTTAGTTTGGTAATTAATAGCTTGTTTGCTTGATGATCATGTTCTTGTTTTGTAAACATGGAAATGTTTTATGGTTTTTATAATGAATTAATTATTTTTATTATTATTATTACAAATATTCCAAAATATATTACAATTAAAAAAAGTATTTGTAATTTATTTTAATAAATTTTTGGGTAATTATAAAATAAATTAATAACACAAAAAATTTGCTACCTCCGTAAAACAAACTGCTATTATTAATGAGATTTAATAGAAATTATAACACGTTATTATAAATATTAACAATGGTAGAAAGAGCGGAACGCTATCATTGTTTAATTAACTATAGCGTACGTTAAATCCGCTATCTAAAGTGTCCGACCTACAATGACGGGCTCTGTCAGAGCGTTTTAGGAAAGGCTATGATGGTTGAATCATAACATTTATCAGACGCTATTAGTACCCACATTTCTTGTAGTGAAATAAAGCTACAACATCATATCCACTTGGTTAAATCACAAAAACTTGTGAAAGAAACCAAAATAACCCAAACCAATACATTATCGTAATGTATGGGGCTCCACTTTTAACTTGCAAGCTTTGTCAAACAAAAACCATTATTGGTTATTAAACCACTATCCCCGACAAAAAAGCTATTAAACCATTATTTCTAATCTAATACTCCCTCCATTTCAAAATATAAGGGGTTTTAAGGTTTTTTCTTTGTTTCAAAATATAAGGGGTTTGCATTTTTTTAGACAACTTTAACTTTATTGGAAACTGTGTGACCAATTATATTTTACAGATTTATTTATTATTGATCGAATTGTTTCTAATTTATTTATTTAATAAGTATTTTATGTAGAAAAGTAAATTTCTTAATATTTGTGCTTTTAGCCAAAACTCCTTACATTTTGAAACGGAGGGAGTATATATATAAGACAAGTAATGAGAGAGAAAAAATCAGCAATCCTCCAATCAGAACAAAGGATTATGCCAGCGTGTCAAGCATTTTGGTCACTACTCCAAATTTCTTTTTAATGACTATTCATTTTTTTTTGTCTCTCTCCATCTGTCTCTCGAAAAAACTCTCGGGAGTTCTCTCCAAAAAAGTTTCACCATCACGGTCGCAGTACATCGGATGAGATCAACAATTCCCGTGTTCCATGTTCTTTTCCCATTACAAATTTCATCGGGATTATTCTTCAACAAATGCGACTTTTCCCGTTAATGTGGCTTTTTCAATCTGGTGACTATTAGGTTTTTTTTTTCTTCACCCCAAAATTATTTTCGTCATTTGTCAACCGTTCAGGAGAACTTGCAGATTTCGTTCTTCTCCATCTCTCTCTTACTATCACGATCAAGGTATGGAATCAATTTGTTTCTCTAAACTGTCCGATTCCTGGTTTCCCGATTCCGATTATACTGTATTAAATCGCAATCGATTAATTGTTTTTATCTGTCGATTGCTCCTCAACTCGAAAAATTCAAAGCTGAGGCCAAAGAAGCTTTAAACCGGAGGAAGAGACGCTCTCACGGGAGAAATTGACGACGTCGGCAGCGAAGAGGTGCTTGAAGCGACGAACTGAATAGAAGGGTTGGAAGCTAAGGTTCCTGCGGCGTGAGTTAGTGCCGGAGCAGAAGAAGGAGAAACTGCGGCAGCGGCGTCCTGCATTGGGGAGGAGGAGATCCGAACGACGGATCCATAGAAGAGGAGAGGGTGGACTCGAGTTAAAGGAGGAAGGTCTCAGTCACTGGGTGAGAGAAGGTACGACGACTCCGGCGGCTTTTATCGTCAAAGTCCGCAGATCTAAAAATGGGTTTAGAGTTCTTGGTTTGCGGGCCTGATGGATTTTTCATTTAAAGCCCTTTCAATCAAAATCTGAGTTGATGATGAAGAACAATTGTTATTTCTTCCCTGAACTTGATATTTATTTTTCAGGTGCAAAGAGGTAGTGAAGAACGATTGCTATTTCATGGGCCTATCTGCTCGATTTCATTCAATGGTGATAAATTGCGACGACGACGACGTACACAAAATTGCGTCTGCTTCATCCCTTTTTCATCTCCATAATCATTGCTCAAGACGCAGAGGAGAGAAAAATGGAGATTAGGTTTCTGGGTTTGGGTATTATGGGAAAGTCCATGTCAATGAATCTATTAAAACATTGATTCAAAATAACCGTCTGGAACATGACACTCTCCAAGGTAAACTAAACTCTCTGCTTTGATTTGTTATTCAGATACGATTCATTGGGAACACAAATCTGATGATGATGATGGAACACAGTGTGATGAACTTGTGGAGCATGGAGCTTCAGTATGTGCGATTCCAGCTCAAGTTATCAAGAAATGCAAATACATCGCTATGCTCTCTGATCCTTCGTCTGCTCTTCCGGTATGCTTTTTTTTATCTGTGTATGTCTTTATGCTCTGATGATAACGATACCAAAAAAAGTTACAATTTTTTTTTTATTGATTATAAGGTTGTTTTCGATAAAGATGGTGTTTTGGAGCAAATCTGTCAAGGGAAAGCTTATATAGATATGTCAACAGTTGATGCAGAGACTTCCTTGAAGATCAATGATGTTTTAAAATCTTTCTAACGTAATCAATGAATCATGATGATGACTAAGCGAAAAAAGCATCAATTAGTTTGTATAATTTGGCAGGCAATCACTGGGAAAGGTTATATAGATATGTCAACAATTGATGCAGAAACTTCCTTAAAGATCAATGAGGTTTTAAGATCTTTTTAACATAATCTCTGTCTCAATATTGTGTGTGTGTGGGGTTAAGGGACTGATGACTAGGTCTTGCATTAGACACCGCTCATGTCTTCGTTTGTTTGTTTTTTTCCATTTTCCCCACCAATTATGAAGAATTAAAAGCAGAATATTTTCCAAACACCCTCATATTTTCCCTAAAGAGGTAACTGTTAATGCCTATTTTGCTACAGTTGACTCAGAGACAAAAGTATACTGCTTGCTATTTTCTGCTCAAACGTCTGCTGACTTATCATATAATGATAGAAGAAACTTTTGTAAAACATAAGTATATATCATGGTGACACTTTTAGTTTGTTTTTTTGTGGAGGTGTTATTTTGAAACTTTCAATGTGCACTTCTGTATTTGCAAGTGGTATTGGTTTTGTTCTATTGTTTGTGATAGATCTTGAGATTTGTTGTCAACGTGTATATGAGTTTGCTATTCGTTGGTTGCAGGTTTTCAATGATGAAACATTTAAGTGATCATTCATAATCCTATCCGCACGGTTGGTAAGCACTTCTTTATCTGAAGCAACCATTTGCTGCTCATGTTAGTTGATGCACCAGATTAAGATGTCTTTAATTAGTGAAACAACATACTAAATCCTTGCATGACTAGCTGCACGATATAGCTATCTACGACAGTATTATTTAGTTATTTATTATAGAAAATGACCACTTACAACCCAAAACTATTTCATTTTTCTTTCCTTTCTGGTAGCCAGTGTGATGCATTCTTTTCACTGTCAATTCAGACTTAAGCTTCTCTAACAAGCCCAAAACTGAAGGTAATGTTTTTTCTTCACATTTTCTACTTACTTGCTGTGGCTTTGTAATTAAGCTGTATAAGATTTCTTTTGGAAGGTATTGAGTTTACGGTTTTAAACCTTGAAAGTTGTTGCTATTGATTGAGAGACTATTCAGTGATATCTTTCCTTTCTTGGAGAGCATAGCTGCTGCATTCCTCATAATTTTATTGACTCAAACGTGAGCAAGCAGAAGAAGATGAGCGCCCTCCTCATGTTAAGGTTAATAAGATGTTAGTTTGGCTTTCATTGAGGTTTTATGTCATGGATACTTGATGTTGGTTGTTGTAATATGAGATGGGATGTTCGAAATGCAATAAATATTGAACACTTTGTGTGTATTTTTGTTTATTTTTAGTCTAAACTTCTATACAACCGGAAATCTTCTAAAATACTTAGCCGATATATTTAAATTTCTATTTTTAAAATTTTAGAAAATTAACTAATAGGGGGCAATAACATTTTCATAAAATGTTAGTTATCATCTTCTTTTCAATTACAAGTACTTTCCTAGGATAAAGCATTTGTAAATAAATCCTGTTGATGAGGATGAAAGTAGTAACTATGGGAACAAAAAATTTGTTGAGTGACACAAAACAAACAAAACATATGTGTTACTATATCTTCAATATAATATATTTTATGAAAATATAGCTTTATTTTGTGTCACTCAATCAATTTTTTGATTAATTTTAATATTTTTTTATTTTACTGTATCCGATGGTATTTTTGATTCGTATATAGTTAGAGAATTTTCATAGAATTATCTAGATGACATAAAAACATATGATAAAATATTTAATCGGAACATGAACAATTGGTTCTTTTATTCAAGATTAATATATATATATATATATATTAGAGTTTTTAGAGTACAAACTAAGACGTGTGTATGTAAGCCGATGAATGAAGTTTTTTTTTAATGACATTCACATCTTTTTGTCGATCGAATATGAAGTTAATTCTTTTAGGGTTTATGGGTTTCATTAAATCTTAGCACAAAATATGACTTTGTAACACTTTTTTTAATGTAATCTTTAAAATCGAATATTTCATTATATTGTTCTCTTGGTGAGTCATACTATATAAAGTTCTTAGCATCTAGTGGTAAGAAATGTTTTGACCATATTGAATAAAATCAAATAGTTTTGTATCAAAACAAATATTAATTTAAAATTTGTATAGGAGGAAATAAGTATTAAATATTCAAAATTAATTTTTAGTTTATAGTATTGATTAGGTCTTCCAATGTAGATGTCTGTATATTCCGAAAATGTGGGATATAATGTAAGACTTCTCCAAATAATAATATTTGTTTATGTAAATTATAAGTCATGTCGTATGTTACAATTGATTAATCAAAAAATAATATTTTTTTTAGTTATAAGAGTAGACGAATAATATGTGTATAATAAAATGTTTTGAACGTGGATCTAGACTTCAGATTAAGTGCTAGATATGAGTATATAGCTAAAACATTTAATTTTTTCGGTCAGCGAATTTTAGGTTAATTCTTTGTTTCATGGCCCGTATGTTGCTGCGTCTTATTATAATC